>LUCM01000531.1:0-29283 GCA_008360955.1 Fasciolopsis buskii | reverse complement strand
AATTGTGTCGTCCGTACATATTCTTCTTGCTCTATCAACTAAACAGCATATTAGGTTCCTCTTTGCTTGTGACGGCACAAAACTGTGAAAATGAATGTACTGTCCGTTCCATGTTGCCTTTCTATAGACTGATAGTTGCGCAGATCCGTCCTGCCGTCACCTTGTGTACACATCTAAGTATGCTAAACTATGGTCTGCTTCTTTTTCCAGTGTAAAATGTACGTTTGGATGGACAATGTTAAACGTGTGTGTCCGCATGTTCCTCCACCACACATAGTATATCATCAAAATAACGTTTGTAAACGGTACAGTGCCTGATTGGTGAGCGCAGTTGATTATTCTCCAGTTTGGACATGAAGATATCAGCAAACAATGGTCCCAGAGGAGACCCCATTACCACTCCGTCCTTTTGCCGGTATATTTCACCAGTGAATTGAAATTGAACATTTTTGGTGCTCACAAAGAGTAGCTGTTTCAGTTCATCTAATGGGATCCCTATGGAGATGTTGTTATGTTGAATGTACTCGCTAACGTAACTAATGGTTTCTCTGATCGGAACATTCGTAAACAGAGGAATTACGTTCAATGATAACATCTGCTTCCCTTCCAGACGTAGGCTCTTAATAGTCTCTGCGAGATGAAATGTATCTCGCACACTATGTCTAGAGATGACTGCCCTGACTGGTTCCTGTGGGCTGGCTAACCACTTAGATAAAGCGTGATACGGAGAATCACACAAGTCCAAAAGAGACCTCATTGGAACTCCGTCTTTGTGCACCTTCGGTAGGTTTCTTGGTGGACAGTTAACCATTGTCAGATGAAATATACGGACACTACTGTATGGTTCAATAGCTCGAGTGGTAAAGCACGCGCGGCACTAGGGCATGACTACGAATCCGTCAAAATTGATTGTCCGTCACACTGGTGTCAATCCCACACCAATTACTCTTACACATTTTTGGCAAAACCTGGACCTGAAGCATTCATCTGAACCATGTGCATTCTATCTGATTACGTCGCTCGTGCCGAACGGAATCTTAAATGGGGCGCAGCTAGATCACCGGGTAGATTGGTATCTAGATGAAACTTCTCACCAGTCGGTATAAACCGATCGATTTAAAATTAGATCTGGTCACAGTATTCGTGATCGATCTGCAATCAGAAATCAGTCAATGGTAGAAAAATACGGATTGGACAAGTCACTCTAACTTCTGAGTGGAAAACGAAGTTGCGAAAATGCTTGGATGTGAAAAGTTAGTTAGACTGTGATCTTCTTGCGATCAAGTACAATTCTGCAGGATTAGTACTTTATCACTGGAAGCTGAAGAATTATGCTAAGCTCAGAGACTGCTAGCCTCAATGATTTCTGATCGGCATGTGTTAGAGACATCTAAAAACTAACTGTCTATTTTGCTCTTCAGTTCAGCTAGCCCGTTCCTGTTCATGCCTTACACTTCTTAGGATATTTCCTTCACGAAATATTATTCCAGTGAAACCAAATGAATTATTCTGTCTAAATCGAATGGTTTCTCCGACTGGATTACAACAGGGCTGATGGAAACTTTTACCACCCTGAATTTCGTTGGCCAGAGTGAGATACACACCTGGAGATGGACGTTAACCAAGCCTTATCATGGCTTCTGAGAGAAATCAACGTCGAGAACGATGCTGTGAACCTGACTAATTGAGACTGCTATGGTGAACTCGTATTTGTGCTTTGGTTTTCAGCTCCTGCCGAATCAGTTTTTAACCAATGATCACATCGTATTCTCAGTAATTCGCTCATTCCCGAGTTTGTGGTGAAGCAATGAATGAAGTGATTTGGGTACAATGCAGATATAAGCCTACGAAGTGGTCGGTACAAATACGAATACAAATACACCGGACCGTGATGATATTTTTGGTCACAAATACCACTCTGACATTGCAATTGAGGCTAGTCTGAGGTCGCATGGACAGATGCCACCCAATATAACAAATCAGGTTGGGTCCAAACAAATGTAAGAGCACAACGAAAGAGGCAGTCGTTTACTGTCAGCAGCTGAATAGAGACACTTCACTTTGATTTATCTTGCGGCGAATGTCACATTCGTGACTAAATTATTCAAACACAAGTGGCATCAACTCTGCTACCCAATTTAAAATTTCATAAAGTTTGTTAACATTCCGGTCAGCGAATAATATCACTTCCCTTTATCTATTCACTCAACCAATAAATGTATCCGTGAATCTGAACCGGTGGCTGATGATCTCAGTCGCACTACGAGGGCATTCATTTTGGTTGATTCGACATGTTTACATATTTGGTCCGAATACTTTGAATGGAATGTTCAAACTTCCATTCGCCTGTCCTTGTATTTCATCACCTACCAAAACAAATACGATGCACTTGTGTTGGTTTCACATATCCCTGGGTTGAAATTCTGCTGGGATCAATAAATTTCACTTTCGGATCTCATTTGTACGTTATGCGCACTTCTGGGATGATGGATACAAGAATCTAGCGGCTCTTGATAAAAGAAATTACGAAATTTCAGTTCCCAGTTTTTACCTGGATACCTTTTTTGGGTCTTAGTTAAAAATAGTCATTTTGACATTTTTTTACCAACTAGACTTAGCGTAAACCGTTGGGTATAATTTCAAAACACACTTCTCATAGATGGCTGACGAGGCACTTTTATTGATACTTTAATCCGTGGATTTTGTGAGCACTTTGTCAAATTTTCCACTAGATTTGCCAACAGAACACGCTAGATTTATTTAATCATTGCCAGTTGTGACAGGCTGCAAGGTTCGGGAAGCAATTTATCGCCTGGTTTCAACCTGAAAAGAAGTCGTCTATCCATTTGAGTGGACACGCGCACCATCGGCCTGCGAGCGTACAATTCGCCAACTGAACGGCGCTAGATCGTGTTGTTGTTCAACAAACAGTCGAGTGCGTGTCCGGCTGGCTTATTGAATAAGATTTCCGGCTCACATTGATTCGTTTTACTTTGCCTCTTTCGAATCAAGTGGGTGCAGATTACCCCTAAACCCTTACAAGGATAAAAAAGCCCCACAGTGATCGCTTGGTTGCCCAACAATGTAGTAAGCGTTTTGACTGTAAGCTTATCTGATCAGGTTGGTTAATGAATCAGAATTCATGTCTTCCACGATCGACAACAAATGTGCAAATCGGAGATCAATAATTTGAATTATCTAGCATACTGATAGCAGATCTGTCAGTTTCATATCCCAATAGGGTGATGGTTTAAAATTTTTGATTGTGGCCTGGCAAAATCACTAAGACAAAAGATTTTGTGGGGTTCACGCCATAACAGTTAATTTTGTTAGTAGAGCATATGTAAGTTGGGTTTTTTTGCGTAAAACTGATAGCATCACTTGGATAGCGTAATTCCGCGGGATAAAAGCCGGATACTAGTCAAATATGGTCGACTGTGTGACTGCATCGAGAGATTTCTCTGTAATCACAGCTTCCTTAACATGCTGAATTTCTCATTTTTCGCTCCCATATTTAAGATTTGTCTTCTACTTCACCAATTTTGGCATATATATATATATATATTCATACAAAGTTCTATGTGTAGGTGATGGTACTTCTCCTTAAGTTCTACGAAATATCGGTCCCTGGCCGCCGAGGTGAGCCTATCCAGTTATTTATTCAATGGTGCATCCAACCTTGAACATGTTCAAATGCCATCTCCATGGTCATATGAACGAGCGCAGATCAACCAACCTTCCTAACCGTGAACACTGATTAGATCACTTAATGCTGTTTTCTCAGTACTGTCAGGACAGACGCCGGAAAGTAGCGCAAAGTCGGCAGACAAGAAGGAAATTAATCCTCCTTTTACCAAATCCTTCATCTTGCTGACACTCCGGCTTGTTGGGGAAGCAGGCTGGCAACTTAAACAAGTGAACGACATATTATTCAACATGCCCGATTTAAACTACCTTGCAATTAGTTATCCAGACTTGGTAACTAGCCGACATCAAAGCACTCCATTTGGCCCAAACTTTTGTTTTCGGTGTTATTGTGTTTACCGATATTCGTTGTTGCAACTCAGTGAGTCCAGTGTTTTTTAATTTTCCGAATTCAGCAGTGTATGATTTCCTAATATTGAGGTAGACGTTAATGCAACTCGAAGAATCTTTTACGGGTAGCAATAGGTCCTAGGCTACTGATAAGTCCAACTGTTTGCTCGTTTCGTTTGTTTGAACCGCAAACACAATACAATCTCATTTACCATTGTATTATTGGCTTAATTTTCTCGAAATTTCAGGGCGACGAAAATAACAAATCAGGCGATTGGCAATCTCTAGCGTACTGATGAAAAAAGGAATACAAATGGCGGTGTCTACTCACGACTACAGAAAGCGTACAGTGAGCAAACTGCCATATTATTGGGCATTCATTTTAGACAATGTCCCGAGGTCAGCGTGACAAGTCGTTTTCGGCCGTTTATGAATTCCCCGAAATCCCGTGAATGATGTGAGAACTATTCCGAATGTTTGTGAAGTTTTCAGAGATTATTTTATTTGTTGCTCAGGCTGGATGGATGCGTTTTGGAAGTGATCAATCATTACATCACTGTCAGATGTGTCAATAGCTGACTGTTGCAAACTTGTTACCATAGTTTCGCTATTTTGGCAAAACTGTCTAAAACAAAGGGCAATATACCATTGTATGCATACCTAACGTAGAAGTAATTGGAAGCACTGAACTGTTCGTTTTAGGTATCATCAGCACTGCAAATTTACCTCGATCGAACGGGTACGCAAACCTGAGAGGATCTGCTGAAAACCCATCGTTTATCACGCTAATGTTGTTGTCAGGAGTTAGTAAATAGCTTCACCAAAATTAAATTTGTCAAAAACATTCGAGAACTCTTTTACCTCATTAAGCCACAATTGCATTGTATCGGCAAACCGGTAGTTGCCAGTCAGTTTAAAAAGGATATGCCGAACATTCAACATAGTGAGATGAAACTGCCTTTTTCACGTGAAACTGTGATGCAAGAAGTTAAGAAAATATTGAAAAGACGTCTCAGTAATCAATTCGCGAAACAAATGTCTTGAACTGCCGTGGCAAGACTTTGCTTGCCATTAGATGCCAGAAATTCATCTATTGTTTGTGCTTTATATATGAGTTTTGCTAATCTATTATTTCACATCATCCCCAAAACACTCGAAATAAGGCACCGGAGGTTTGCTGAAACTGGTACTTTTGAAAATGTAAAGCGCACCAAAATTTTAGGAATACCTTCACACAGTCTGGAAACTGTGGTGATGCATTTTTCCAATAAGTTGGAGATCTCTGTACGATAGAACGCGGTGTTGTGGTAACAGCCGTGTTTCTCAGCAGTGAATAGATACAATTATTTTCTCATCTTGCCTGTGTGTACATTCTGACTGGCTTTCTGCAGACTACCAGTCAAAGCTTTCAAACGTCCAAGATGTTATTCGAATGGCAAATGCGACCGGCCATTTTGACAATCCTTGACTTACTGAGTCACCGAAAAAAAAGTTTTTCGTCATAGTGTAATACCAACTATCCGAAAACATGGGTCGCAGTGCGAATATGGCATCGTCCAAGATACCATGCCGCAGTTGTTGTTGAGCTGTTGTTGAACCACATCGCGCTTACATTTCTCTGCTCCGATGACAGCATTTTGTGTCGCTCTCAGTGTATATTTGGGAGCACGGTCAGTAGGCCAGCGGTCGTAAAAACAGCACAAAAATGGAATATTCCACTTTCGTGAGCCAAGTTTGGGTTGCCTTCATACTCCCATGTTGCCAGTCTCTATGAGCCCTGTTTTAGGGTCTGTGCCCTAAAAGAAGGGATCATACATGTTGCTTCCTAAGAATATGTAACCTGAATGTGCACAGAAATACCGGGATTTTTATGAATCTAATTTACGAGTAGAGCATACGTTAGTTAGATCCTTTTTGTTTCAATAAAAACTTCCTGCTTCTTTGGAAATAGTTTTTGGTTAGTTTTCAGACGTTCTACTTGCATCCTTTCGAAGTGTGTTGGGCATTAAGTTACATGAGGCGCGCTTGAAAAATACGGTTACTCACGTAAACGTGGAGCAATATCAGATAGACATTAGAAACCACATAAACCCGAGAAAATTGCTTCACATGCTCACTTGGATCCGAATCATTTCTTTTCCCTCATATTGAGGCCGATTTCTCTGAGAAGAGCACCCTGATGAAATAATTCTCAATGGCTATCAAAGCACAGTACTGCCTATGGAAGTCCTGTATTCGCCAGCGGGAACAATGGTGATCTGCTTCGCGTGTTCAAAATTTGAGACAGTACTTGCCGGATATCGAGAGCATCAGTCCAAGTTGCCTTTTCGTCTATTATGACAATGTAGCTAAGGTCATTTGGTTATCATTTTGTTTCTTCTGTAATTTCGGAGGTGTAGTTGCGAAGCGATCGGTAAGGCATATTATCCAGGTGAATGGTTGGTCAGTAAATAACAGGAGCCTAACGCTTCTGCATTTGTTTAGGGATTTGATCAGTCTGTTTCGGCCAAAACCTGCTAGCGATTTCCCAGGAAAATCACACCCGAATTTCGTTCTATTACCTTCCTATGTGTGTTGGTTTTGAGGTATTCTGGCGGAATCGGACACAATTTGTCTTCGTGGATGCGGTAGCATTGCGCAAATCAGGTAACCTACCGTTGCCATCCATCAGTTCTGATGCGCTGAGCTTCGCCAACCACTAAGTCGCATTCTACTTTTGAAGTAGATATGAAACAGTTTGATCGTGCTTCTTTGACCTTAGTGATACTGAGTAATCAAAGGTTCAACGCCTTCCAACTTAGAACAGAAGAACCAATGAGGTGCTAATTCAGCTGCCACCAACAGTTTGCCATTTATGAGCGCAACCACCCCCAGTTTTTACTGCAACCATTGGTGCGATCCTTCTCTTCCTACCTAAATAGCTTCCATGTCGGATACTGGCAACTGTCTGCTTATTTTACATTAAAAAATCTGTTGGGAATTCATCACGGCCTTTTAATCCTGTTGAAAATGTTATCAGTTCTATTTTGTGACGCTGGCCTAAAAGTGATATTTCTTGTGGACTTATCGCAGAAATGCTAGTGAGTCGGCAACGCCCTATTTACTGCATTCATCAACACATCTCCCTACTCATCGGTGGTGATTAGCAGCTAATGAGGTCAGTGAGTGGTACTATAGGACGAGAATCACTTTCTTTAAAAAATCAGCGGATTTCTTCCTGACTATTGAGTTCGGCTGTTACATTAGCTGTTGAAGGTGGTCTACACTGATGGCCTAGGCCTCTGAATTGCTGGTCACTGAGTGTGGGTGTTTGGCGATCAATTTCTCTTCGCTACTATTTTATATTCCCCACTGTTGTTACATGCACCGATCTGTTGCTAGGCCCTTTTGACATTCCCCCACGTTGACCCATGTATTTTCCTCAAACATCAATCAACTACTTGCAAGTAACGTGATTCGGTAGGACAGTAAAGTGCACATCTAGGGTCGATTATCGCCCGGCCAATTTCTATAATCGACTAATCACAGGCAGTATAGGTAAATACTTGGGAGTCACCTGACCAGTTATTTGAATGCAGTCATGCGCGAAGATTCACTTGCCGACATTTCAAGAACGGAAACTCACATTGTTCCCACTCGGAACACTTCAAGCGACAATCACGCCATTTCTGAAACGCTGGACCAGATGTACTTGCTTCTTGGGACCGCAAGTGGCTGACCCAATACCTGCAAAGAAATCGCACTAACTACGCATACAGCATGGAGTTTGATGAAAATATGCTCAACAGGTATTCTCCCCAAGTCTTGATGATCCTGATGCCACAGCTTATTTACCACCAGTTTTGACAGCGAATAAAACAATAAAAAACCTTTTAATCGCGTGTGACGATATACACGCTAAGTTTGTCCGTGGAATCTCGGGTACCAAACAATTTCATAGAAAATATCAAAACTTCCTTCAACGGCAAAAAACGTTTTGCACGCAATGCGAATGTAGTTTATCAACAAAGAGGGCAAAAGATGTTAACGTGATTTCGCTTTAACTAGCGGCGCGCACAATCTCTAGTTACACGAGTCAGCACAATGAGCCCATAAATTTGGTTTGCCGAGACTAACTACAGCTTATAATGCTAAAAGAGTGAGGGGCACACATTTAATTCGCTTAAACATTAACTTGTAGTGATACTGTAAGTTTCCACATTTATTGACAACAGATTTGTTACCTGGGCTGTCAGTACTTGATATGACATTTCAAGCAGTATTACCGCTGCATCACAAGCTGCAGCATAGGCCAAGATACGATGCTGGCTTAAGGCCTAGACTGCAGGAGAAACGCGACATTCTCCGTTTGCAAAAATTCCCGTAGATTGGATCGGAAATTCTATTATTCCGTAATAGTCTGGTTATTGTGAAACGGATGCTGAAAGTCTGCCGAAAGCGCAGCACAAAAGAAGAGCCCTGCTGTTTATGAGTTCGGTCCTGTGGGCCAACAAACGCATTTCAGCTACACCAACGTCCTTAGGATGCGAGTTTCCATGAGTTCGTAAGAAATTTGATGGCCTTGGCTACCAGGGCGCCTCCGAGTACAGAGGAACGTTGCTCTGTATAGCACCTTACGGGTATTTCTCCGAAGAGTTTTGCGTAAAGTTTCTGCATCTATGCGCTTCCGCCTAAATTTCGTGCAGCAAAAGATAGCATGCTCGTTGTTTGGAATTTGTCTAACCGCGGTGATATTTATTTCTCTTAAAATTTGCGGATCTCTAGGGTGAAAACTAGTTTGAATTTTCAATCATGAATACATATTCGTGAAAACATCCGATCACGTGTTGCTAGGTGGGTTTCGGTATTTCTCGTATGCGAGACGGTCATCCGTCATTCAGGAAGTCAAAAATTCACAAAGGTAGAATTCATCGAACGATTGGTATTCTCGGCAGTTACGAGAGTCGTCCGGTTGCAAAGGCTATTGGACGGTTTCATGTGATTGTCTCTTTCCCACTCAACTGCAACCAGGGACATCGGTGAAAGCGTCGACAACAAATACTGTGAATGTCACTCATTTCTTTGCTGGAAAACTGTAGTTTCTACAAAGTGAAACAATGACGAGATTACGCCATCAAAATTCTTCGAATTGACGTTTCTTTCGGCACCACATGAACAAGATGTGTCACCTTATGTTCATCGCCCGGGATTGAAAAAGCTGAACAAAAGGTCAACAAATACCAGCTCCGCTTGGCGAGACTAATTGTTGTCAATAATTCATTACTGGTACTCATCTATATGTGAACTCCTGTAGCATCCATGCCACTGGTCAGCTTATGCGGAAGAAAATGGCCGCAAGTTTGTCACTCCTAAAATTGTTGCGTATATTTTCTTGGAACTGATTACGACGACATTGCAATGAAGGGCAGGCGAGATATCAATTAATTCATCTGGAAAAATGAAGGACAAAAACATGGGAGAGGTTTGCGGCAATCACTGTTTCCAAAGTTGTGCGTAGAATCCGATTAAGCCATGCAATTGTCTCCACGGGACGAAAAACAACAACAAAAATGTATTTGCTTTATGCCAGCTGCAAAACGTTTGCGACCAGATCTTTACGATTGAGGCCCACCAAGTCGTAGGTTACACATCGAAATCCAATAATTCTAGGAAGAAATTCGTGGTGAATATGAAGACCCCAATGTTTGGCGATTGAATTCTTGATGCGCTTGGACATTTAACGATGATATCTGCCTTCGGACAGCTGAACATGAAAGAGGCCATTCAGACACCAGCCCTAGAGCGAAAACTTTTGACCGTTGGTAACTGGTAAGTGTGGATTTACATGACTTCTGTCTTTAGATATCTTATGTTGAATGGGATAGAGCTCGGCCAGCATCAAGGAAAAAATGCACGCAGTTTGTAAAGGTGACGCTGTGTAATCAAAGGATATAAATTCTTCGAATTTAGTCGTCATGAATGAATTAAATACATCCGCTTGCAAAATGAAACTCCTCGGTAAATATACATATATATATATATATATGTGATAGCAGGTTGGAGAATGATGTTCTTTCTCGTAGCTCAAGTTCAACAGGATGGCATTCGTTTATCCGCTGAGCCGGGCACTTTGATTGCAAACATTTCCTCACCAATCAAGGGGACTCCGTCAGGCCACAATGTCATAGCAGTGACGATCTCATCTCGATTGGTGATGAGACGTTTACTATCAAATTTCCCAGCCCAGCTAACAAACCAATGCCATATATATATATATATATATACCTACGCAATGTATACCTGTAAGAAACGTGTGTCTGTCCAATGGAGTTATCTACTGGATCATATACATCATGCACGATGATGAGTGAAAGTGTAGACGGAACCAGTAGAGCGTCTAGTAAGTCGTAGGATTGAAATTCATCTCAAGCCGTTGATGAAGATGGTATATCAGCTGCACGTTGTAATTATGCTACCTGAAATTACCTTCAGTAGAGGGTAATGATTTAACGGTGATATTAAAATCGACCCCAAACGGTTCGCATCGTGTTTCGAAGTGGCGCGTCAGGAGGTCGTTATGGGGTCCTTTCTGGGACGGTTTCGGGATGATTTTGTCGGCTGAATATATCCACACTGAAAGCCCCATAACACGATAACAAACAATGGCAGACGAAATAGTCATTTACACTGAGATATTTAAAAAATCGACAGCAAAAACATGATAACTTTTGTCCATTAGTTGTTAACAGTTGGGAGCCGTAATGTCATATCTGTGCAGGCTGTCGCAGAATCTTTTAAGGATCACAAAATATAAATGCCCTCCTAAGCCTTGCTGTGCGTCCATTATCATTTACTATAGCTTCTCTCAGCCAGCATTTGAAGGGCCTCAAAAATAGAAAATTTGGGAGATTGTCCAACCCAGTTCTAGTACCATCAGTAGACCCCGATAACCGTCCACGTGGAGACGTCGCTGGGATTCCTACCATCAGCTACTTCACTGAGTGTTCACTTAAACAAAACTGGCTCGAGTGACTTAGTCACGATACTGCTGATCTTACATGATGGGGAAATGGTGGAATGATTTTGATTTCACTTAGTGCCTCATAAAATCGACCTTCGACGGGGTTTTCTCACCCGCTGAGGTGTAATCTACTGCCAAGAATTAATGTTGCTCTTTACTACGGCCAATGGTAGCGCGAAATTACGTCAGACAGGCTCAGGCCTTGCAATACCAAAGTGTGTAAACACGAAAATTTAGGAACACTAAAAGGAGCTATTGACACGTTGGCTGCTTTGATTATTTATAGGAATGTGATTCTTGTCATTTCTCCTGATTTTTTTATTGTCCTGCGCAATCCGCTTTTCTCGGGAATTTTCCGTAGGAGATTAAGGCTCCGTAGTTAGATATGGTGACAGCCGATGAGTATGCGGCACTCCGGGAGCTAAAGGCGTTAGACAGAAACAGACTGGTAGAACCAGATAGGACACAACAATCATTTTTCCAGACTCTGGTCGGTGTTGAATGTAGGTCTATTAGGGTGTTGCGAAGGACATCCATAAGACTAAGACTCGGAATGTCGGACTGGATGATGATTTCAGGGATGACGACGCTCCAACCAGAATCTGAAACAAGGGTTAACAGCTGAAGGCCGGTTGGTGTAGCATCGCAATCGTGCAGGTGCTTCGAAAGAACGATGAAGGATAAAATTTTACCCTTCCGGTTAGAAAAACGATTCAGCACCGCGCCCTGTATAGTCTTATGAAAAGCAAACCGTGCTTGTCAGACCATTTTTTACTACCGAATGAAGCAGAAGTGCATCGATCTTCTGGAGAAAATCGGTCAGTTTTGGATGGCATTTTCTCCAGTTTCCGCTTTGACGCCTGATACCAATTTTTTGACATTTATTTGGTTCCGTTTATTTTGCTGCACACGAAGTCTGCACTTTGTCAGTCGTGCTGCGGGATTTATCTGTCATGGTTCGCCTGCCGCTTATTCTCGCATCGGTTTCATTTCGGTATCACAATTCAAGACTTCCGAATTCCAGTCCCAGAGGGGATTTGTTAACCGCGGCTTAAGAATCCCAAAAACAGACCCGTACGGGTTGGCTTTCCGGAAGTCTTCGAAATTGGTGAGCCCATTTCCCAGTGACTCAGTCACTATTCATCAGATTTTCCCTATCGACTAAGGCAACCTGTGCTGTTCCACTATGGATACACTAAAAACTGAGCGGATCAGTCCGATCGCTTACCCTCCGGCATCTAACGGTTTAGTCGAAAATCTTCCTTGCCAACTCAAGGAAGATCTTACAGATCTTACAGATCTTACAAGAAACCCAATTGTTGCGAAACGTAACCGGTAGTTCCACTTTGTATTATAACCTGATAACGACAGGTAGACAATGATCCACCCCAGAACTTTAGCTTGGCATGAAATTATAACTGACTAGGGGACTTGTCACGTCACTTGGACCCGATTCACCCTGCGTACAGGGATCCGCCACCCTCCTGTTTACGTACATATAGAATCTGTCTCCGGTACATGCACCTTTGATGACGACAACTATTCGTTTCGACCCAGCTGGACACCCTTTCGCGAGTATTTATCGGTGTTAATTTGGTGCACGAAACACCATGAAAGCCTTACGGAGGCCTGATTCCCATGAATTATCGTCACGACAAAATTCTTAGGGTTGATGAACTCGGCTGCATCAATTAAGTTATTGACGGTGGCCTCAAAGTTGCGTGATTTGATTACAGCATCTTGCACAACAGTGCGAGATGCGGTGTTAACCCTGCAAGGCTTACTGAAAACAACTCCGAGTTACACCATGCTCCGAAACAATGGCTTTTGCTAGTATTTTGATTGAGGACAATGTCACACCTGCAAAGCAGCGCCAATTGGCACTGCTATGGTTTTGAATGAAACTGCCTTCCCTTTCGTGCACAAAAAAACTGAGCTTTCTTCATCATCTAACAAGTTCATTGCCTGTGTTCCAGTCAGCAGTGTAACGCTACGCAGCCGCCAGCGAATGAGGCTTCCGTTTCACATCACGGTCGGAGGGTCGCTTCCCCAATGCGCTTGTCACCACCCTTACTGCACATAATCCGGTACACATAATGAAGAGTTGACCCAAACACTTAAGCTTAGGGAAGCTTAGTAACGTAGACGCTGTGAGACAACTGGTCTTCAAACCAGTATCACTCATATATAGGTTTACTGACTTTTCATGTTACTGTTACTCATAAAAAACCCCATGGGTCCAACCGCTTCTACCGTTATTCAAGTTAGTGGATTCGAGGAGACTGTATTACTCCACAAGGATTATGCACGAGGAAATTGAAGGTGAAAGCAGTCATCGAGATACCGCATACGAATGGACATGAACGGCAGGAAGCAGCAAGCCCTTAAACATAAAGGTGCTAATGGGACTGGCCGAGTGCTGGACACAACCTAGGAGCACCTCTGGGAGTTGAACGCAGGAAGTGTGATCCACCAATGCTGTTACGCACACAAGCTGCCCCAACCGGGCCGTTACTGGTGTGCGTCGGCCAAGGCGACGGATCTTTCCCGGGTTCGCTTCGGTGAGGTTGGCATGGACGAATATGCAATTTCAGTGGAAACTACAGGAAAATGTTTTGATGTTGAGCAGATCGTGGCAGACCAATCAAGGCACAAGAAAAGATGCAGTGCTTTGGTGCAACTGTCACAGGAAAAACCAATCCATTTCTCTTAGAACGAAAGCTTAAATATGGGCCTACGGCAACCTTTGTAGATGAAGCTGCTAAAGCATTAGCTCTCCCCCTCCAACGCAAGAGGCCACACGGCTCAAAACGCGGTAGAACTCTTTGATATCTGCCCGGCCAAACTGAGGTGAGGGCACAAAGGGCTGAATTCCTTGATCTCGTGGGGTCAGACTAAGTGCATCGCGTATACCAGATAAGCTGACACATTTCTTCCACTGCATAACTACGAGGGTTTTATTCTTACTTAGGTATCGGTGGCTTACCACAAACATGCAGTGGAACATTCGCTTTCCCTATGGCATGTATCGGAGATTCACAGGGTGATAGCTTGAGCTAGTGCTGTAGCGGAAAATGAATTTGTACCTCGCTTGTGTAACCAAAAGTGGACGGCCAAACGCGGTTGCCATTTGCGCGTTGCTCAAGCACGCTTCGCTTGCAAGCTCCTGTAAAATATACAGAAAAAGCCACGAATTCCGACTGTCTTTTCGTTGTACCTATCGGATGTCAGAGTTGCCAGTACTGCAGTCATACCGAGCCGAGCAATGGTGACACATAAAGGTGAAGGGCAAGCAGAGGTAATACGAGATCCGCGGTTCTGCTATGTCCAAGGGGGTTCTTGTACGTGCCATTATACTTAAGGTGTGTAGCAACCTGCGGATGAATACCCTATAGGGTTCGTTTTAGCAGGGATTCCTCTCAAGCATATTTTGCACTATCGACATGCTCATACAGATATATGGTTTGAAACATGAGTTTACTTATGGTACGGTACCCACGAAGTCTTCGCTGACATTGCGGACGCCATCGGCAGGGTTCATCAAAAAGCAATTCTCTTCATATTCAGATTATATTGCACAATCGGAGGCTTTCGCCCATTATTTTATGCAGTCCGATCAACTGTTGCTCCAATTTACAGGTTTGCACGTCAAACTCATCCAATAACATTACGTGCATTGCCCGATTTACAAGAGGTATGCACTGAGGTAAAAGGTTTTACAAGTTTGGTGCAGAGAGCATGCGAAAAACAAAATCCACAAGGTAAATATGGGTGTACGTGGGTGCTCTTTTGAATAAAATGAGCACACTTGGGAACACGACCGGAATATGTAAAGTGATACACGAGGCACGCGGTTTTAAGTATAAAATCAAGGATATACATAGCTTTTATTTTCCGCTAGGGCGTGAGTGACTTCCAATTTAAATGAATCAAAGACTAGTATCGCAGACGCAAGCCTTAGTTGGAGGACGGTGGCCATGCAGGACTATGGCCGGGATCCACTAATATCGAGAGATCTGTGTGAATTAGAGAAACAATGAACTGAGAAGAAGAGCACCAGTATGAAAGTAGCAACGCGATAGAAATTAGCCAAAACCAGGCTGGATGTCATTTAAGGTGGATAAAAAGGATGATCAAAAAACAACAAACGGCTGCTGCAATGCTAAGAGGACGGTAGAGGGAAGCATTCCACGTTGTACCAGATTATTTGGAGGAAGAAATCTTGTAAAGAATTGTAGACAGAGTGACAATGGCAAAGGCCGGGGTGCTCATTACAATAATATGCGGCTGGCGACGATCCGCCGTGGGATGCATGGCGGAAAAGAGGATGCGCCTGGGTAAGAAGTAAAATCAATCCATATGTGCGCTTGCCATAAATGTTCTCCGTGCCATCATTTTATTGCCCGGGTTTTCTGCGCCCGATGGCAGTAAGGATTGGGGATTTGAAGGAGGTAGAACGATATTCTAGAGGTGATGTAAACGGTGCTTTGGCCAGTCTTTATAGTCCATCTGAGTAGAGTTAGCCAAGGCAATCAGTGGCGTGGTTTGGATTGTCTTCGCCTCGGACGGACCGACACTGGAGGGCAAGAACTGGTAAGCAGTGTCCTAGCAGGGCTGAACAGCGAGCACATAAGCTAAGGAGGGCATTGTTGGCTACAAGGTCTGTGTTGCCTCTGCATTTTCTGCTAGCCGGCGAGTAGAACGCTTGGTCATTTTTGGGTCTTGAGAAGAACCAGTTGAGAAGAGGAAGCCGACTGAAATTTGTTTCAGCTGGCGTTATGGCGAAAATAATGTGGTCAGATATATGTGGATGGATATTCAGGTAAACGGTATTTAGAAGTTATGAGAGCGTTTCAGTATCCAGATGAATCTCTCGAATTGGGCAGTGAAGAGGAGTCTTTCGGTGATATGGTGCACACTGTGAAGTTTCCAGATGCTTACTGCGTTAAATATGCATTACCCAGTTAATCCTAGATTGCCTGATCCCAGTTTGTAACGTGCTTCTGAGTCAGCGCTTGATTGGCAAGAGTTAACTTCGAGTTTGCATGGTATGTTTCTGGAACATTTCCGGGCAACATATTTGGTTGCATGATCAAGCGTTGGAGAGATATAACACAACACATCGAGGGGTATAAGCAAAAAGCGGATCAATGAAGACTGCACATGGCTGCCAGCAGCCTAACATAAGTAATTTCTGGCACATTGCGCAGCGTTTAGGCACATCGATATTGCTTATTGCAGACACAAATTTGGGTTGAAGGACAGAGGCAGATGTCAAAATGTGGCCGGAGTGTTCGAAATTTAACAGTTTTACACATTTCCCGGGGGCGTTAACTTGCGACAAAGAAAGTCAATGAATCATGAGATACGTATGAAAAATCTGCAGACCTGGCTAAAGCAACTGGAAGGTAGCACGGAAGATGGCAATAGGCGAGTAACACCAAAATGGATATGAATGCTAAGGGCCATGCAGTGTGCAGTAACTTCTGCAACCACGGCGATAAGAAAAATCCATTTAAAAGTGTAGATTAGAGCAATACAATGATGTAAATAATGGTGATCTATTGCTTGAGAGTGCAGCGAGAGAAGGCGTCGCCAAGTGCCAGGAGGAAAGTGCTCAGCAATATGACCGTGAAAATATGTTTCGGCGTTTGGCTCCTTTAGGTGGGGAGTCAGAATTTTGGTGGTCATACTGAAAATAATAACCCAAGGGGGATTAGCTAGGGTATCTGGAGTAAGGACGATTACTGAACGGCAAGGTTTGTATGTGGAAATTTACGTAATTGTTCACTGTGACGTGCATGATAGTCGCAGTCAGGTCACGCTGCACAGTGAGGAAGATTTGTCTGCTCATGGCATTATGCCTATAGCTCCGAGTGGACTTGTAGTTGGGACCGTAAATTGTCAAATGAGGATCAGGCTGGTTAACATCATCGTTCTGATTCACCAATGCCTGAAAAGTAGATCTTTTTGATCGACCTGGGGTGGTGCTCGCGGCGCGTCCAGACAGTCTGAATAAATGGAGGAAACAACAACCCGGGAATTACTCCAACTGAGGAGTTATAATGAGTAGCAAAAGAAGTATTAATGGGTGAATAAAGGAGCAAAATTTGTGGAAGTGAATGGGAGACATTCACTGTATTAACACATGCAATTTGGACAGCATTAAACATATTGGTGTACCAAGAGTAAACCCACCCTTAAGATGGTTTAAACTATTCCGTTTACCTAGCGGTCAGAGCGGGTATTTCTTAGGTGCTGTCCAAATTACACTGATACATTAGGTTCTCTTGAGCCCTTAGGTGAAGTGCTGTGAAAAGCACAGGCCAACTGGAGATACTGCGGAGGGTTAGGGGTTTGGGCCTTAGGCAACCTGATGAATGCCATCAAGTCAGAACATAAGACTTCCATTCCAGTCCTGAAGATTTCGAAGGTTAAAAACATGAAAAAGCTCCGATTGGTTACGGTAATGGGTGAATTTGAAGAGTAAAGTATAAGTGAGTCCGTCGGCTGAGGAGTATCAAGGGGAAGGAAAAACGAGAAAGTGGTTCGTCGTCAGTGGTTCAAAGCAAAAGAGCGAAGTTTGGATGGAGGCTGTAGCTGGTATAATTTACGGATAAAAAATTGATTATCGACTAAATCGGCGTATTTGCCGTTGCAGCCAGACATAGCAGTTCCATTTTTAAACCTGTTTACTACCTCCATGTCAACTAGGGTATTTTCCGTTCAGTGGAAGTTCTCCGCCTTTATTCCTCTTCAGAAAAATCAACCACTGTAGGATCCACAAAACTGCCGTCCAGTGAACTAGACACATCCTGGCCAGACTCATGGAGAGAATTTTCATGGTCTAGCTAACTGACTTTCTCATGACCGACGAATTAGTTGGTGAATTTCAGCCTGGTTTTGTTGAGCGCGGATCCTGTACCTCATGCCACTTTGAATTGTTAATCTGGTCATTTTAAATGTGGATAAGAAAAAAACCATTATACATATGTTCCTTGACGTGACCGGGGCGTTTGATCGCATGCCTCATGAACGATTGTAAATGAAAATCAAATCATTGATTGAATGTTTTCATGAAATAATTCACCCTGTGATATCATCGCTCAACTCACCATAAAGAAACCATGGAATCACTGTACAGCTGTTTCATCCTTGTTAGGAATAATGAGCAGTGAATATGGACCGCGCCCGAACTGGGACGCGAACCCGAACAAGGAGGAACGATTCTGAGTCGAACGCCTTAGCCATTAGGCTACCGGGCAGGCTCGAAGCGGTTTGTTGAACTTCGCCGCATGATGTTGCGCCTATGCGTCACTGATTTGCACGGTTACTGTCCGCTACCTCACAGTGATCGACCCCTACTTATAGATGACTTCTCTGCAGGTAGCCTAAGTACGACGAAGGCTTTGGATATGGCCCGGTAGCGTAACGGCTAAGGCGTTCGACTCAAAATCGTTCGTCCCGGGTTCGCGTCCTAGTTCGGGCATAGTGGATATGCACTGCTGATGACTCCTAACGAAGTTGAAACAGCTGTGCTGTGGTTCCATGGTTTCTTTATGGTGAGTTGAACAATGATGTCACATGGTGAAGCATTTCATGCAAAATCAAATCCTATGGATCGGTGGATCAGCTCTACCGTTGGTTAATTTCCGATCTCTCTGACCACTCCCAAGTAGTCAGTATCAACGGAACCCTATCCCAACCCAAGCAAATTGCTAGCGGTGTAATACAAAGCAGTGCCCTCCGCCCCTTACTAATCCTGCTCTATATGAAGGGCGTCTTTCGATCGATATGCAGCGGATCACTTTTCTTATTCGCTAACGAAATCAGGCTAGTCTTTTCTTTCGAGCTGTCCCTCTACCCCTACACCATGGTCAGTATCATGGAGGACCTAAACTTGATAGACGAGTGGTGTGGGCAATGGGCGATGAAATTCTCTGTCAGCAAAAGCGCTGCCCTTGACTACAGGTGTCATATTTCCTCGGGCATGCCTCTTATAAGCGGTCTCCCAAAACTAAGCACTCAATGTGCAAGAGATCTAGGCTGACAATACTCCTTCCCATCCAACTTTCACGAGCAGGCGGTTTTCCAAATCGCAAACGCAAACAGGACTAACGTCCGCATTGTTGAAACACACCGCACTCCAAAATGTAAGCTTGTGCTATACAAATCACATTGTAGACCTTACATGGAGTACTGCCCGATAATCTTCTCGAACATACGCAGAGTTGATCATGTTGCAATAGAAAAATTGCAACGTGCATTCACAAAGAACCTTCTTGGTTCAACGTCAGGCCTTATTTGCAGAAAACGACGCCAGGTACCACATCTTTGGTTACGTCATGTCAAGTTGCACCTGACATTCCTTTCCAAGCTCTTACGGTCACAAGCACACACGGCTGAAAACCCCATGCAATTCGCTAACGAGTATTCGTATCCCTTCATTAATACCACCTTCCGAAATCGCTTCTAGGTCACAATTCTTCGAAAATGTTTACTATACCTTATGGAATGGTTTACCGGACCATGTCGGGTGTTGTCCGGATCCCACACAATTAAAGAGTGTGTCGTCAAAATTTCTCAACATATCCCATTTGTCAGCTTAACTGGTACCAATATCAGCCTAGACCAAGTTTTGAATGCTACCCGGACTTTTAGCTCCATCTCAAACTAGGAACCTAAATCTGTCCCCCATTACACCAGTTTTCTTCCAAATGCTGCTGGCACCAAGGGCTCATCAACCATACCATCCGTACTGAAGCTGCATCAATATATGTGGCCTACTTCTTTGAATTTTCATTCGCATGACCAACCTTAGGTGAGGCGAGGCTTTTATTTGTCTTTGGTTCAATAATTACCACAACTTAAAGCTGACGCCTAAGCCGGACTACTTCTCACTTTTATGATTCCGAGCTTGCACCCAGACTACACTCGCTATTGCCAGTTCTGCCCTCATAAGGGAAACCCCAAATCTACTGCCTTTTCACTCCTGCTGAGAAACTGCCAGCCAAATCTAGCGCTCGAGTACTGGTCTGTTCAACCCAAACCACGTCGCTGATCCCCCAGGATACCCCAACGTCGATGGACATTCATGACTGGTCAGAAACACAATTACTACCGCTTCTGGAATGGCTTGTGCGCCCCTTTCGAAGTCCCCACACGTACTGCGATCTAATGTCAAAAACGGCGACAACGAAAATGACAACATAAGGGATGTTTATGACTAGTGTATCTAAGAACTGCTTTAATTCTTACACAATTTTTTTCGTTGCGCCTCACAGTTCAGTTTGCCGCCAGCCGCATAGGGATGCAACCAGCAGTCTTGGGAATTTCCTGCGTTCTCTTTGCAGAATGTTCCATAAAATCTCATTTTTCATATAATTCGGCAGTGTTGATAGCATTCCTCCGCCTCTTCAACATTTTATCGGCCCTTTTGTTGTTGTTAATTGCGCCTTTTTTGTCCATTTTGCGTAAACTGCGCTTGATTTCGACTAAGTTCCATCCGATTATCATAATTCTGTTGGTTTTCAACTCAGGTTGTCTTTTCATTGCATTTTGTAGCGCTGTTGACACTTGTGGACTCCGAAAATATTTCGACCTCCATCATTGAGTCTAGATCAACTGGTCCGTCAGCGACAGGCATATTTAGTGCATTGGAGCAGGAAATTATTCACAGTAAGTTGTCCGGGAACAGTCTCAGAAAACCATCTATAATTTTGCAGAACCCTTTGTCCAGTCTAATGTCCCGTATACTTGTGTACTGCGTACTGCTTTGCAGAATCTGGTCGCGCTTCCCGAAGAATTAAAAGTAGGGTATACACTAGTATCTCTTCGGATTTTTATTCTTCACATTCCCCTGCATCGTTGATGCACTAATTTGATCTTCCTTGCACATACTTCTAGAAACTCGAGAAACATACATTACTGCCATTATTATTGAGTGATATTGTTTGATCGCTGGACTCTTGATCCTATAGATTAGTGATAATCGGTATGACCTTTGAGGGAAGACTTTCGAGGGGTTTAAATATGATTATATGACGGCTGTTGTAGTGTGAACGTAATAATGTGACGCCGTCTTAGAGGACATGGGTGACTTTCCTTGGCTTGCATTTGTGGGAGAGGGTAGGAGGATTGGAAGCTGATTGGCCTGACCATGGATTGATACGGAGAGCCTAGTGCGCTAATACTCTACAAATTTTGCAGCGTAAGAAACAGTGGCATACCAGAAGAATACGGGCAGTGTGAGGGCTTCCCTTTTAAGA
This sequence comes from Fasciolopsis buskii, assembly GCA_008360955.1. Lineage (NCBI taxonomy): Eukaryota > Metazoa > Platyhelminthes > Trematoda > Plagiorchiida > Fasciolidae > Fasciolopsis > Fasciolopsis buskii. The sequence goes on along the minus strand of LUCM01000531.1, from coordinate 7,980 downwards.
GCTCGGGCTTTTACTGATGCTAGACAAACTCGATGCTGTAGGTGATGCATTTCCCTCACAGCCATGTCTGCATATTATTTATTTTTCTTCTAACGGAGGCATGGTTGGGCCCATATAGGAACGTTCCATCGGTTCTCCGCCAAATCATAATTTTCTGCGTAATGAATATCTTTCTCAACTGCTGGTGAAGTTCTGCTTTCCTCAGGTGCGTAGGCCATGCTCTTGTTGCTGCTGCAACTGGGATTTCACCACACAGGTCAACGGGAATGTAAATTGTGGATAAACAATCACACATCGGAGTACAAATGGTGTTGTGGGGAGGGGATCAATCGAAGTCAATACAAGTCTAGTGTGCATTTCACGACTCATGCAGCGTCTTTTAGGTAGGTCAGGTGAGGGGGAACCAACTTAAGATAAAAAAAGAATGGTCATTATGCTATGGCCGAAAGACCAGGAGCTATGATGACAAGCGGGATAGGGTAAACATTACAAGAGGGAAGGCAGCAAAAATAAGCGAGCGTATACTGAATTACTGCAAAATCTTTAGACGAGAATTGCACCGTTCCTTTAAAAGAAGGGAGTGCGACTGCCATAGAGCGGTAGAAAGTAAATAAACAGAACAGGGCGTTAGCTCAAATGTGACGCCACTCTACGACCTACGTTCATTGCCTTGTTGCCACCCTATTTGCTGTTACCAGATCCAGAATTCAGCATACGGATTATGGGATAGAGAAGAGAATGAACGACAATTTTCAGAAATCGATGGCTGACTGAAAAGCATGCATTTCCGAGATATGGGTATTGGTTAGTTGAAGCACATGGGTGACGTAAAGTTACGTATTTGGGGCAGCCTTAAAATTGGGTTGAATCTTCATGCATCGAACGTTATTGGGAAGTCTAGTCCAAAGCTTGGGACAAATTGCTAGACAAATGTCACCTTAAAATAATTTGGAAATTCATCTATAAATGGTAAGAGACCGGTAATAGAGAGGGCAGGGCTAGCAGAAGAGAATATATATAGGACGGTAGAGAATTTCCCATTCATCAAATTATATAGAAAGGCCAGGTTGAGTTTCAATCGTCTTAGCCAAAGTGGCGAAAGTTTTAGGGCTGAATAGCAGTCCTTGAAATTTAGGGTCGTCCGCCAAACATTCACTTAGCTAACAAAGCAGCGCTGAATAATTTCAATAGAAATCCCAGTTGAATTTGACAAGGTGAGGTATATCAAAGTGCCGTGCACAAGGAGCGGTTGAAAGTGTGTTTTACAAATGCTGAGGTAGTTGTAGAAGTTTCATGATGTGGGAAATCAAACTTATATTCCCCCTAGATTTGGCGGACGGAAAAACTACGTGCATTGAGATATTTAGGGAGGCTAATTAGTTGAGAGCAGGGGGGGCCTGCATATAATGAGATCCACAAATCTATAACAATAATGACAATAATACTAAAAGTGAAGTGTAGTTCTCGATTTTCGAGGGGCATGAGCAAGGCACGATCAATAGTTTGCAGTGATGATGCACAGGAAATAGGAACAATATAAAATGGTGCACGTGAAATAATGAGCTAGAGTGCTGTTCGCCACAAAGTTGTTAGTGGGTGTGGCTGACCGATTGCTGGCAACCCAACATGAATAACACCGTTTGAGGGTGAACGGGAGAGGTGTAATCCGCCAACCTAGTTGCACCAGCGCACAGCTGCAGCCGAGCTGCCCCCCGATGTGCGGCGGCCAAAGCGGTGGATATGACCACGCCCCGCACTACTGTTGTAACGCCGGTGTACTCGTGATGTGGAGAAAGTAATTTAAATATGGTATGGGTAGGTAAGCTGGACATCGTCTTTCCAGGATTGAATAATCGCCAGAGCATGGGTAAGTGTTTCGCTCCAGACAGAACTATAAGGCCTGTAAGGGAGAGAGAGAAAGAAGACGGACGGCAGTCTGGCCTAGATGCCAGGTGCGGATAAAGAAGCGATCAATCTTATGAGCGGCTCAGAGAAGTAACGCATAGTACAATTCAAAATATATGGATGGTGGCTTAGCAATCCGGGTTTCCTTTTTTATATATTTTTTTCAATAGATGGGCTGGCTAATCTGGTGTGTGGATCGTCTACGCTATGGGTAAGGAGAATGAACCGGTATTTAATAGGACGGACAGGAAACAACTGCTGGTGATATAAATAATGATCGAACTACAACGATAGATGCACCAGGGACTGACTAAGTTCCGCTTGGAAATGAAGGATTCTATTTCAACGGACCAGAGTCATTTGCTTGGAGAGAACAGCTGATGAAAGATTAGGGTGAGGACGATAGAGAATGTTTTAATAGAAGACGGTCGCAGGTTATAGTTGCCACGCCGTTTTGGCGACGGCGTTGGAATTAGTAAGGTGAGTGGGTGGGAGAGATCTGTGGCTGAGCTATCCGATACGCAGTGCGAACGATAAGTTTTATGGATATGACGTCAAACTATCGAGCGGTAGGTACCCTTTTTTCAGACAAAAGAATGGTGAGATGCATCCGACGTGGAACTGCACGTAACTGAGTAGCATGCGCTGGTGTCGGAGTTCTGTTTGAAGTGGAAGAGAATAGATTGATTCCTATACGGCATGAGTATGGAGAATAGCTTTCCTTTCCGCAAGGAACAAAAAGGTGACGTCGATAAGTTTTTCAAAAGCCCAATCCGGTTTCACACACTCGATCCTGAAGTGGTAATAGGTGACTTAGGTTATTGAGAAAGGGTTCAGTAACCACTATACGTGCTTCATCTTTAAATGCAATAGATAATGGTGACAGAATACGCAGCTGATGGGGGAGTTTATTCCATAGTTGGCTCTAACGAACGTCCTTGGAACAGGGAGAGTTATAACAGAACCCGCATTTCGGAGAGAGTACGGGAGTGGGTTTCTAACACGAGACGAAGAGACGCATCTGTCCCCTTTGACAATATTGTCAAAGAGTACCAGGTTTACTCTTGCGCGTCGGAGCCACAAGGGATCTAATTTCAGCGAATCACCGCGTTCCATGTAATTTAGTCTTGTAGAGTAGCCAATTAACTGCCGAAATGAATCTTGTTTAGTGTTCACCTTTATGTGAGTAATTTGCTGTTTTTAGTATAAAGCTTATCATCCAAGGCGTTCACCGACCGTCCAAAGCGGAAAAGGCAGAACAGATTCCTCTATCCTCGTTACCAAATTCATTCGGCTTAAAAGGGCAAACTACCTATATGTCAAATCAATTAGGAAGTGAATATCGTGAGATTTTGACGCGGTCAATTTCCTTCAACATACCTAGGTAAATGACTGCAAATGCCATACCCCGGTTTGCTAGGTCAGTTGAAAGGTTAAAGAAGTCAAAGTAACAAGTGGAGCAGGAACGCAATTGGAGAAATGTGACTAAGGAATTCGGAAGTTATGAGATAGTCCACCATGGAAGATTCACCACTATTCTCATTACCCTGGCGATAATAGGCGTGTAGATAATGGGTCGATTATTGGATAAATCATACAAAGATCTCTTATTTTGGCGCGAGGTTAGTACAGGGTATTTTCAGCTGACCGGAAATACATCAGAGTTTATTGAAAGTGTAAAAGGGTTGAGTAGTCTTAGGGGTCAGTCAGAGCCACAACTAACTGCTGGAGCGGTGTCATCTGGGTCTTGAAGAGTCCCTAGTCTGATAAAAGCGAGGAGCCGCGCAATGTTATTACCAACGAAGGACACAGCAGATAATGCGTCATTATTTCTATTCTGTAGCTGGAGTGGGTCAACCAGTGCAGCTGGGGACATGAAGGAGGCAAAATATTGAAAGCCTCGGCTGCATATATTGCGTTTGCAGGAAACTGGAAAGGTCTACAGCAGTCTTGCTATCATAAGATCTTTTTTTATACAGTTTTGAAAGTATTATAAGAGCGATTTTTAGTCCCCAGCATCTTATCTTCTCTCAGAAGGAGAGGTTAATTTAGGTGAGAGGTCGTGTCAGGCAGACAGCGCGATAAGATAAACTTGGAAAGGTCATGTGCTAATGAAAAGTGCCGTTGCGAATTAACATATTTAGCGTTCAGTGTGGTAAGTTGTAAAGTGGTGTTTGTGTTTAATCCTTCGTGAATGGCCAGTTTCAAAATGCAGCTGGTCATGTTGCGATAAAGTTCATCGACAGCCTGCTGTGGATCAATCGCTAGAAAAAACTCTTCCAATTACATTGGCTTAAAAGAGAGTGTTTGAACTGTCAGTTAAGGTGAAGTAGGCAATTTTTGTCGATTAGGTGATTATGGAGGAAAACCTGGGCATTTATCCTAACATTAACTCACATCTGGTGGCCACCTGGAAGCTTGCTTTCAACTGAGGTATGTTGACCGGTATGTGCGGAGGTGAGCTCTAGTGAATTTTTATTTCCCTTGGCGGGCGTCGTTACGTGCTGCAATGAGACCTCTTGGTGTGGACGACGGGCGAACGATGTTTGGTTTGATGGTGCCGTAATCGTAGATCAGGTTACATTGGGGGCGATCGAAGGCTCTGGCAATAATTTTGGATGTTGACGGGGAGGCAAGGTGGTCAAATGCATCCGCTAATAAGGAGAGCCCTGTTTCAGTATTAGGCACGGGGCAATAAATAGAGCCCACACAGAAAACATAAGACGACAACATCACAGTCAGCCATACCAACTCTTCGATAAGTTCAAGTGTAGGATGCACTAGAACGGGGACTGATAAGCGTTGCTTTACATAGAAAAAGCATTCGCCTCTACGGAGCTCGTTTCCGGTACCTCTAAAATGTTGGTATCCCGCAAGGGAAGTTCAGTTATTAGGTGTATCTTGGTCTATCTAGGACTAAGTGATGAAGATATTATCCAGGTTGGAGGATGCATGAAAGCTTTTTAAGCGAGTGATTTTATCCGGGATAGAACGAGAGTCAATTAGCACAAGATAGGTGACCACATTGCTGCCAGAGCTAGGCGAGTAGTGGGGTTACAAAGGTAGAGAGTTGGTGCACGAGTGGTCAAGATTACTGATAGCAAGTGGAGAAGCAGTTGGCGATATATTAATTTTAGCGGATAGTTAGTGGGGTAAAGGAGAGGGTGGAGGTAATGCTAACGTAAGGCAGAAGACATTTTTCATCATAACATTATGTCGATTGCCTAAAGTATTGCGAAGAAACCTGTGGGCGGTGCGAACAAAGACTGGATGTTCGTAGGAATAGTGAGGTTATGGTGGTCAGGGCGGAAAGCAGAAAGAGGGAACTTTCTGGCTGGATGGGTGAAAACGAAGATGGGATACGACTCTTTTGTTTTGGCCAGGGCGCTGGTAAACGAAAGCCGGTGATATTGCTAGCATGGCAGTGGAAATAAGCTAAATGAAGTCCGCGGAAAATTGGGTAAAGTGAGTCGGCGCGCGGTTTGAAATTTTGCTGAATTCGTTTTCCTAGCTCTAACCAGTTCACCTAATTATCATTTGGCAGAAAACCTTGTGTTTTGTTCAGAAAAATTCTAAAAGTTTTTCTGTACATTGCTCGTGCGTCACTTTCGTTTCTTTCACATGGTCCTTTTTTCTCACCATGCCGCAGGCGAACCGTCTAAAATTACCACAAAGAATTAGGCGGGCCACGATCTTTACCTAAATCGCAAATAAGAAACTGCTCGGAAATCTAGTTGATGTATTTCATGAAATAAATAGGAGATTTGGAGACTTGGAGAAACGAATGACCAGCGCTGTTGCCCAGCTGACTTCAGCTGAGGCAACGATCATCAAGCTGGCTCCACTCTCCCATCTAATCTAGCTTTCGTCAAACCCCTCCTTACGCGATCTAGCTGGCGCTAGTCGATTCATTGATTCAGTGTCCTCTGAATCACTTAGACGTATCCGGGACGGATATTCAATATTTCAAATCGCCAACCGCTGGAAAAGGTCAAAGAAAACATTGAAGGCGTGTAACATGGATGACCAACCTAGTCACCGTGTGAGACTAAGAAAAAAGATCCAAAAAAATCCTGCCCCGCTCCTGATGCGATTCCAAGACGCAAACTTCGCCTGTGAATTCATCAGAAAGAAAAATACCAACGCTGTAAAAACCCTGTACAAATCTAGAGGGGTTACGGAAGATAAAACAACGCTCCATCGTGAGGTACTTGGTCTCCAAAAAGGAAAACCCCCGCCTCCCCCAGTGTGCAAGCCATTAAGTCCCCCTGCTATCCTCCCACACCACCGAACCTATGTTCACAATCACAAACCCAAAAATGCCCTCTTAAACTTGAAGTTGACTCAGATAAGCCACTCTCCTCACCGCCCATCCAACCTCTACTTAAAAATATGGTTAGAGCATCCAGTCTGCCTACTCTAACCGCCAGCTCTAAAGCTGGTCTTATTGTTCTTCTCACCCCTAGACCCCAACCCACCGAATACACCGCGAAATTTTCACCGAAATGGACGCTACCGGTGCTATCTACGCCCAAGGGGCCACAACAAGCACCTCGTATTACACAACTAAGAAAAGCTAACCCAAATGTCAGTATCAATTCAGTAAATAAACAAACAACCCCTGGAACTTCATACGCACCAAGATATCGAAGGCAGACTAGATCCTTCAAGTCCTCTGGTTTCCACCTTTTACACCCCGAAACGGCTACCCAGTTTCGCTTACATGGACAACTATTTGGCCAAACTGGTACTTCCCCTCCACCTTATGGGGACATCGTCAGGTACCACTCCATCCCGCCGCACATAGTCCCACAGCAAACTCAATGGATGCCACCCAACATACAACGGAACAAAGTGTATTTCAAACCCGAAAACCGTGTGAACTATAGACCGAATTTACTGGCTCGCCCTGATTACCGGTATCTCCCATATACCCTAACAAGTCCCCCTTTTCACAACTCTGTACCATTTCTGCCAAACCCTTTTTTCTTCCTAAACTACCCCGCTCCTGCCCTACACCCCATGCTAATAGCCCACCATACTCTCCCTATGTAACTGAAAGTGCGATGGCAAACATGACCATGTCGGAAATGTCCCGTGTGACTGAATGCAACGTGGACGGATTGCATTACCCAGGCCCAGTAGTGAACCACCCACCAGCTAAAAGAGGCCCCAAATGAAACAAAATTGGCTGAACCTGAGAATGTTAACTCTCCCCAAGACGGCCAACAAACACGAAACCGAGCTTCATTCTCCCGGATACCAATCAGCGGAAAAGGCTCTTCAGGAAAATTTCAGCCACTATTATTAAATGCACGCTCAATGTTAAAGAAAGTTAAATATATCCGTCTTCTCACACTCTCTTGGGACTTTGATTTCAAACTTATCGCCTAGACGTGGCTGAATAACCACACTCCTGACAACGCCGTAATAATTCCTTCAAAGTAAGCCGTGAGGCCCAGCGTGGAGGTGATTACCCTGTCTACGTCAGAGAATCTATATCAGCTACTTTGTGCCGGGATACCATGCTAAACACCATCCAAGAGTGCGTTTCGGTTATGGCTGAAATGGGCAATAAAGTCCTTCTTGTTGGATGCATCTACCGACACCATAGTTCTTGCCAAAACGACTTTCTGATGATAACACAACAAATGAATACTGCTTCTGACCTACAGGTCCCAAGCTTCTCGCTGGAGATTTCAATCGGCACCTGACATTTGCCTGGTCCAGCCGCTTTCCGCCAAATAACTTGCTCCTTTTCCTTGAAAGCACTGTCTACCATAGCGACATGACCCAAACACCCTAGCAACTCCTAACAAGGAACCTCAATGTTCTTGATTTGATATTTAAGATACGTTTAACAGACGTTTAAACTCTCGCTGAAGCTAGTTCACCTGTTGTGCCTTATTTTGCCCTGAATACGGTACGCCTCACGTAAGCTTAAAGGGCCGATTATTTTACGAGCTGTATTTCGGAATTGCCTCACAATATATGTTAGTTCGTATTTTCGAACTGACGACGCATCTTTCCTATCAACAAACAGGATACAACCCGGCCGCTGATCAGCTCTTACCG
>LUCM01000530.1:4678-156475 GCA_008360955.1 Fasciolopsis buskii | reverse complement strand
GATGATGATGATGATGATGATGATGATGATGATGATGTTAGGTGGTAGGCCATATACTTGGATCATTTATTCTTCAACTGGGTTTTCTTCCGGAGTTGCCAGTTCAATTCAGCCTCTTTCTGGTGTACATGGAGAATGAAATCAAGGTGCGGTGTAGGTTTTGCACGTTGGTGGTCTGTAGTAACGTCCATCGGTCAACTTTAACTATCGTATTCCCTCAAGCCAAAGTGGCTTCCACGATGTTGGTTCCGGTCCACCGACTCCAAGGAACATTGATGCTGCAGTGCACAACCTAAGGATAAGAAGAACCTTGAGATGATCCTGCGTCAGACTGCGGCCCCATAAATCCTTTCGTCTGGGACTCGTAAAGTCCCTCCGCACTCCAGTCTGCCCATTTTGGGAAAATGAATAATTATTGGCTGGTTATTTAACTGCACCCCTTCTACCATTTACATTTCTCACAATTACCTGGGCGTGTTGTGTAGTATTTTCGTTTGATTGAGAACCCCAAAATTGTCCAAAAATGGTAATAAGGCAGTTTACGACATCTACCGAAGAATCGTCCTGATCGAAGTGGCTACAACGATATTTTCCGCTTCCCTAGACATTCGCTACAAAATAGTGGGTGACGTAGGCAATTTTCTCGATTGAGGGCTAGTTCGCTATAGTAATGGATGCATGAACCAGTTATTCACTTTTCGTCGATTACTAGTTTCAACAATCAACATTGGTCTATTTTGTTGATTTTCGTGCCATACCTGGGCTGGTTGACAGAAACGCCTCAGGCTCTATTCGGTAAATAGATTAAGTCAGGAAAGGTCGTCGGTTTCCTGAGGTCGTATTGCTCAGCTACCCTTGCAAGAATACACTCATGCTTGGAAGAATCCGGCGAATTTCCGTCAACCCTACTGTTCGACAAGCTTATCCATTATCGTCAGTTCTCAAGTACGTTGTCAACTGGATAGTGCGGCGATCGTTCATCTCGTCACAGACAGATCGCCTCTTGTTGTGGTGTGACAAAGTACGCATCCTGAAGCTTGACGAAATTAGAACCATAAGCGTTGATTGAGAATCCTGACATTTCTTCTAGGGATGGTGCATCAATCAGCCTAGTTTATTTATATTCCTGGAAATTCCCCGTTGGCCTAACAACGATATATGTGAGTTTTTCAACTTATTGGGTTCATCACAGAATGGTAACAGTGTAAACTAAAGGTACCCCCAAACAATCAGACATAGGTCGTGCACTTCGTTTCTGAAAATTAACTTATGTTTATTTATACTCCTTGACGTGGCGAATTCGTACATCGATCGTCAGTGTCTGGTAATTATCTGTCTATTTTCAGGCAAGGTTTTGCTTTACGTTTTCATGGACGTGTTTCTTGTCCGGTCTACTTCCACTTCACGATACCTTTTCCGGAATCGGTAAGTCTTTGCACATTTTGCAAACTAAGCTAACGGAGTGTACCTTTTTATTTCGGCTATTTTAGAAGTAGCTTTCCAATATTGTTAGTTTTGGTTGTGAGATTATAATAATGAGAAACTGCATCTTCATACGATGTGATGGCTTGCATTCATGGCCCAGAAAGAAATGCAGGGTGGCTTATCTCAAGCCGAAAATTCAATCATATCTAGAAAGTCAGTGGATCAAAGAATGACGAATTGGCCTCCTGGCCCTCCGGATTGGAGTTTATCTGAAGTGGCAATTTAGTAGGTAAATCGAGTTGAAAAATGATTGATTCAAGTAGATGGGCTTCCACCCAACCAATACGGCTGATTTGTGAACGGGTTCATGTTGGAACCATAGGCTTTTATGGGGAACCCTAATCGTTCTCCTGCTTAGTAGCTGGACTCCCTAGCAGTACCGGTTCACCATTTCCCATGAGTTACCCTTCTACAGATAATCCCATGCAGTATCAGCCTTGAAGCAGTCTAATCAGGATCGCGCTACTCATTACATCGGGCAAGGTGGTTAATGACAAGTATGCTACTGCTCACAGTTCCATCTCTTTTATCCAGTTTCTATCTTCTCTCCCCTATGCCTACTCTTATTGTCCCCACTGATAACATGCCCATATGGAATACACTCTAACTGTACAAACCTGAATTGTGAATCATTCTGACTCGACGCAAACAATATTACTGTTAACGGTTAGCTATCAATGTCTCTAGTGCCTCCAGTCAAACTCTTTTACTTACCTTTTTGAACTCTACCGCGAATATGTGAGACACCTTCGTTGTTAGGTCGTCTGTTGATTTCCTTGTGCTCTCTTCCACTTCGAGGGACGGACGGAAAATTTAGCTTAATTTGGTCGTCATTTTTGTTATGCCTAACATATGCACCCGGTCAACGAAATCATCTAAGCTGGATAAGCTGTGAAAGAATATTCGCCGGACGGATGACTAATATTCATTTTCTAACTTGCACATTACCCACACGGTCACTTCATTCAACCAAAAAGGTGCTAAGCAAGTATCGCTAATCGTGCCGAGCACTTCCAAGTGACCATTATCTCCAGCACACTGACTCCACGTCTCGAAATCATACAAGAAAACTGACCATATTGGAACACGGTATACGCGGTCGTCGAAATTCAACGAAATATCAGGTTGACGGCACAACCTGTCATGCGCTGCTTGAGTTTGGGATGTACGTGTGCTTATCCCAACCACCGAACTACTATCGTCAGTCAGAATTGTGCCGATAAAAGTGAAACGGTCTACGATGGTGGTTTCCTACTGCTCAAGTATTAAACTCCCAGATATCGACGTCCAATTCTCCAACAATATTTTACACTTTGGAGGTTAAAAACAAAACAAATTCCGAATGGAGCTACATCTCTCGCAAACATGCCTACTGCACGGTGCATATCTTCCATGGATTCATGCAAATAGACATCAATTGGTTCATCTAAGTCACGGGCTTTCCTCCGATTTGGCAGTTCGGCGCCAACATCCTGAGACTTTCTAAACCATCATCTATCCCTTCGTAGATGACGAATCTAAGCGACAACACTATTGTTTATTTGTAACGAGATTTATAGTTCATCTTATATGATCAGTAGTTTACGCGCACAATGGTCACAGGAGGTTCACAAACTTCTGTGACACACCGGCTGAATGAGTCGATGGCACTTTTTATGTGGAGGAAAACTACTAATTTTGAGCGGCGGTTTGCCTACTGAGTTTGAAGTAAGTGGCTAATTCCAAAACTATGGTCAATGCGACCTCGATCTGGGGAAATTCGGCCTATTATTTACAGACATTACGCTTGCGAATCTCTCGGGTTGCTCTCCTTTGTTGAAACCCATATTTTGGTAACTAACAGAAATAAACTCACCAGTCGTTGATTGTGACAGTTACTGCATGTCCTATTTTTAAATACCAGTACATCCAGCGACTCACCGCTTAACACCAGAATACGCTGCTTCACCCGGGCTGTATGCTTGGAGGATGTCAGTTCTTTTGTCAGTTTATCTCTGCTCAGTTTAAAAACAGCTGGCCTTCCTTTGAATTAGGCGGTTTTCCTAACCTCACTGGTTGAATGTTCGACTCTAGTTTGAATTTCTTTGTTAGTGCAGTTGACACTTCTCAAGAATTCGCAGTTGTTGACCTTGGAGTAACTGCATTAGCTCGTGTCTGGTTAAACTGCACCTTGAAGTATTCAGTCTAGTGGCTTAGCCTTTGCTGAGTGCCATGAATAGGCTCTCCATTTTGATTGCATACATTTTTATTGCCGAAAGTTCGCCTTCAACCTTTATCACCTATAAGCCTGAGCAGTTTTTGACCGTTCAGTGATGCAACTGCCACTGCCATTTCTTAATTTCGTACTCTCATTTTTTGCGATCCCTATTACGGCCTGCTGTCACCTTGAGGCTGAACGCACTACCTCTGCTGTTCAACTGCGTTGGACGTCTGTGGGTCCCGTATATTAGTCAGATGTGAAATCCCAGTGTGCCGGTCGCTGCAGTGGTAGACATCTACCCGCCGACACCGGGCTCTTTAGCACACGTGACTCATTGGGACCCCCTCAAGTTCCTAGGTCACGGTGTCCGTTTCCACTCTCCCTTCGTGAGTGTAGCGGTGCTTACCGAGTATGGATGTGCCCATTCGGTTGCAGTCATGAGTTAAGCCTGACACAAAGTAACAGTCATTTATTTGCGTGAACTGAGTCAGTGTTAGAACTGATTTCCCCGCTCTGTTATATAAAGGTCCGAACATGACTATCGGAAAGCAGCACACTCTTTGTTGGTTTGTTTTTTACCAGTCAGTGAAAATATCGCATATGCTACCAGCAACGAAACTGCCGGTTTGGATTGAAAGTGATCAGCATGTTTCCGTCGGTGGAAATTTCGGCTGTAGAATACACGTAATCAACGGACAAACGTGACCCATTGCCCGAAAGCGCAGTGAAATGCATGCATGCCCAGCGCGCGTAATTGGTTGATTGATGGTCACGAGGAAAAATATCTTGTACGCGCTAAATAACCAGGCTAAAAATCGGGAATTAATCCACATGAAATTGAGGAATTGGGAACCAAGTAACCCGATTTCGGACGACTCGGAATCATGATGAAAACCGGCACGTGCATGTTCACTTGTATACATTACGATAATGGGAGATTTTGTTGACATCAGTTTCATTTCGTCCGGATATGTCTGGGTTCAGAGGGGCCATCTATTGCGATTATCGGACTGGTACGGAACAGCTTTGTTCAATCTAAGAGTTAGAACACACATAGAATGACTGAAAAGATAAAACCGTGCCCATTAATAAGAGCTAGTATTTGAGAAGTGTTTGCACATCAGTCTAGTAATTGTTTGCTAATATGCTTCCGTTAGTGACTCAAATGTCATTGAAATAATAATTCTTTCTACCTCTTGTTTTTCGTCCGGATATTGTACGGATATCGTATGTTGTTTCCTCCAGGTAATTTTAAACCGTCCATCTCGTTGGCACTCACACTGGTCTCCGGGCTTTTATTGCTACTCAACAGCCAGTTCGTAGCCGAATTAGTTCAGCATCGATTCGGCTCCGTTATATGGGTTATTCCACAAACACTCTTGTTTGTCGGCATGTTGTCGGCCATTTTGATTGCTTCGCGTTCCAGCCATTCGAATTTCGCTCGTCATATTTTCCAAGTAAGTATGTGCATAGGTTTTCGTTTGTCTTTTGCTTAACGAGGGTCCCATTTTCGCCAACATAAAGAAAACGCTCACTCCTTCGAATTACCTAACGTAGTTTACAAGAGACCAAATAACATGTTTTAGACAGGACGAACGGAGTGGTAGGTAAATCTTTACATCGCCCTCGATGAATAATTACGGGATCATCCAGGTCAGTTATTTTCACTTTGCGTAACCATTAGCTTTGTATTAACTTGCTGTTGTTGGTTCCCACATCACGCTACCGACTAATAATGCAAGAAGAATCAGACGATCATAAAACCGCAAGATCATAGAGAATCAGAAACATTTCAAATACAAAACCGTCACTGACCGCAGCGTTGAGCCATATCACCTGTTGTCTCTGGCCTCCCGAGGGCGGATCCCGCGGAACCCCTTCGGGTAATCTGACTCGACCTATTCGGGACACTCCAATAATTAGAACATTCATACCTTTTTTCGTCATACCATTGACTGATCACCTTTGCCCGTCCTAAAACAACTACTTGTCTCGGGGAACGGTGTATACCGAAGGAGACGATCTGGAGGGGAGTATGTGTACTTGATATCCCAATTACTTTTATCTACCCAAATTCAGTGCTTGTTCGGCTTAGTTCTGCGGTCCAATACGTTAGTCCTAATTTCAGCATTCCTAATACCATTCTCTTACCATGCTGTAAGGATGCTACGAAGTCATCGGAGTTCAGACACATGCGATCTTCGCACCTCTTCCCTCCTTGAGAGCTGCACTTCTGTCTGTGTCATACAGTTCCCAGAACTAACGAATAATTAAGCAACTGAAACGAGACCAGAAAAAAACACCTAGTGACCTGAAAAGGGAAGGTATGACCACATATGCCGTTGCCACTGATTGCCTAGTGTAGTGAAAACGGGTAGTCAGGTGGATTAATTGCCTGTCGTCCAAGAACGTTTGATTCCAAAGTCTGCTGATCACTTCGGTGGTAAATGGCGACTCGCTGATGCCCGGCTCATTATCACACCTGATCTGGTGTGATTGTATATCAATCCAAGCTTCAAGGTTATGTTTGCTCGTTTCATTCCCTCCGTGCTTTGTAGACTCGATTGACTGTGGGGCATGCCCGTGCCACTGCAATCGAGCGTGCTATAAAGAAGTGAACCAGTGTGATTGGCTCAGCTGTAATTAACATGTAAACAGGTAATTGACTGACAAACCAGTTTGAACAGGAGATAGCATGGTATCAACGTGTGATTGTAACAATGTGATGGGTTCATCAGTTATACGAGTTTGTCTTAGCTTTAAAAAGGGGGATGAGAGAATGTGTGGTGCTTTTCGAGTATCTGTCGGAGAGTGAGTATCTGGTCGACGCAACCTCGACCTGGACGAAATCCGGCCTGCTGTTCGCAGATATTACTCTCGCGAATCAGTGTCAAACGGCGCAGCTTTATCGAAGCTAACATCTTAGTAACTACCGGAATTAAACTAATCCCACGATGAATGTTGCAGTCACTCCGTGTGCCTTTCTTGAAGATGAATACAATCAGTGACTCACTCAACGATAACGGAATGCGCTCCTCCTTCGAAATACCACGAACCAAGGGTGTAAGTGATTTCACCAGCGATTCCCCAACCAATTTGAAAACAACTGGGGGAAGTTCGTTGGGGCCGGGTGCCTTTCCCCTCTTCAGAAGCCGAATATTCAACTGCACTTCCACTTCCGTTGGGGATCAAGTGACACTTCCCAAGGATTCACAGCTGCAGACGTTGGACTAAATACATTAGCGTGTGACCAGCTAAACTGATCCTTGAAATGCTCAGCTCAATATTCCAACCTTTGTTGTTTACCATGGATGAGTCCTCTATTCCTATGGCACACGACTCCACTAACCGAGGTTCGCCGCCCACCGCTGTCGCGTATAAGCTTAAATAGTCTTTGACTGTTACCTGAAACGGCCACTACTCCATCTTTTCGGCTACCTCAACCCACCAGTTTTCACGATTATTCTTAGGGCTTATCGTCAGCCGACGCTGCAACTGTCAACGCACCTTATTCACTTGCTTGCAGTTAGGGAGCTGGCGCTTTTGATCCATTAGACCCATCAACTATTGCCAGATCGAATATCTTCGATGAACGCTAGATCTAGGACCACAAGCGAAATCTGCTGCCAAGTGCATCGCCTGCTTAATTTGATCCCACTGCTCATCTGCATTGCCACTCGTCGGTTGTTCTTAGTTCCCCGGTTAGTTTCTGTTTATAGCTGTTGCAAACAAACGAATCACACAGACGTCCGACGGCCAATCGGGTTTGTGGCCTGCGTCGATGGCCATTCAGCTGCAGCGGAGATCGCATTAAAACTAACGCATGGTCCGAATCAACGTACGTGGTCCATTGCGATCTGCAGTTCTGAACAGAACCGCGCCAACGGTAGCTAACTGCGATGTGGTCAATCTGACTCAAAGTACCTGTCGAGCTAGAGCGCCATTTCGCAGTGCGACGCGAACTGTGTCGGGAATTCGTACTAGATAGGAATATATGATTATCTGCACAGAATGGGAGAAGTCTTTCTCCGTTGTCTGTTCGCTGTGCAGGCAAGGCCCATCGCCCGCCTAAACAGGACTCCGATGCACTCAGTTTGCCAACTTGTGCATTAAAGTCACCTGCTACCACTACAATGTCAGAGCGTTTGTTCTTCCGAACGAGAGTGACGAGGTTATCGTAAAATTCGTCTTTCTCCATATCAGTGCTGCAGTCTGTTGGAGCGTATGCCGAGATAACAAATAAACTACGCTTAACACTACTATCCTTTCGGACGCCGACTGATCCCTGCAGTCTCATGGCACACAAGCGACTGTTGACTGGGATCCAATCTAAAAGGGCTGCTTCAGCCTTCTCACTCTAGACTATTCCTACACCACGATGACACACTGCTTGGGCTGCTTCGTCTCCTGAAGTGTACAAGAAGTACCTTGACGAGACATTTGGTGCATGGTTGGATTTTTGATTTTAGATAATCCATCATATATAGCTCGTTGGATGATTGAGGTGCGCAAGCCGTCACATCACGTCAAGGCGCAGTCTCGTTCTGCCGGCTAATCTTGGCGCTTACCGGTATTCCAGCCTCCTGCAATTAGAAGGATGTCGCACCTTGGGATGCAGTTGAGCAAACCCTAGTGTTTGTTTTAGAAGGCATCTTTTACGTTTGGCTCAGCCTGCAGAGTAAGATCTTCGATCGAAATGCCGGTCAAATTGAAAGTAATGCTCTTAAACGGTGTTATTCCAAGTCCTAGGAGATTATTTGCCACAATGAAGTGCTGAATTGTCTGCTGGTCCACTACCGCCTAACCAGAAGAATGCGCTCGTCTCGGGGACTCGGATACATTTGCTGCTAGCGTTTGGTGAAAGCACTTCAGATAAGCGAGCAGCATTGGTCCTGTGATCATGGAACGCATGCATGGAATTGGACTGGCTCCCTGTGTCCAGAAGAGTTCTCACGTTCAAACAGACTATATCCATACGAAACCTTGTGTTTAGGTTTACATTGTTAGTTCATGACTGGGTCGCTGCAGCCATTGGGGAAGCACAGAGCTTGAAACACGACAAGGTTTTGAGTACGTTGTAGGATCACCCAAACAGTTACAAAAAGATCGTCTACCAGAATATATTGCGGCATTTGACTTGGCTCGATCACATTAAGTTATGGAGGATAGTGCTTGCGGTTGTTTCGTGATAAATATTTGCCTACTGACATATTATCAGTAGGTCAACGTGCTCGCAGCAGTTCTGGTATGCATCCAGATCCGCCACGGCAAATCCACGTTACGACCATCACGCGTTTTGCGAAAAATTGGCTGTGACATTTTTGTGATTTCGGCTGCCGTAATACAATTATTACTCAGGAATTCCGATTGGATTTATTAACACTGGCACCTGTCTCTAATACTTTTGCACGCAATTATCTCGCTCGCAGATAAGGTACGTCGTAATAGATGGAATTTTGAACTCATTTCATACTATGTTGTTTCTAACCCACAAACGATTGTCTTCTTCACTAACCGGATATGGACAAAATCCAGTTTTCATTTACACATATTCGACATACTAGCAGCAATTCTGATCAAATGTTTCTTCTTTCGTTGCTTCGTTTCGTCCACAGTTGATTTCTTTGCTTTCCGGAGCACTGTTCTTCATTTTCTATCTAGTACCGCTGGAATTATCATTTGGAATACCTAGGTGAGTGTTCTTGAAAGTAGTTGATCTTGTTTACAAGTGTATAACCGATATATTTAATCGGTAAACGAAGTCATTGAATCGACAACTGTCATATATATATCCATATCTCTCTCTCTCTATATATATATATATCCGGAATTCGAACCTTTGGCCTTTTTGGTGACTGACCACTGCCAGTCTAAAATTTTACGATGGCAACAGAGTATATTTTTGGTTAATGCACGCATTTCGTTTTTGTCTGTTGAGCTGGGAATCATTCCTCATCCGGGTGTGTGAAAGCATCATTTAACATGGCTTCTTCGTTTATGGGGAAATGACAAAAAGGATGAGAAAGCTATTCACAAACCTAACTCCACTTGAGTTGTTTCAGCTCAGCTCTCTAACGACCGATATCACAATAATAATAGCACGATCAGAAACTGTGAACTCGAAACTTGGATCACCATATGATCTGGTTACCTCAGATACCCTAGCGAATTGCAGGATAGCAAATTAACGACAAAACTGGGAACTGAGATCTCTGACTTTCAAAGTGGCAAACCGGTAATCCATTTGTCTGCAACTGAGCATGCATTATCATAACTGACCGTTCGAAAATCGTTGAAAGGCATAAGGAAATCCTGTTTTTTTTCCTCGCCGTTATTCAGCTTGTTTTTATTATTTCTCAGCTGATATCCGTTAGCATACTGATAAAACGTACGTCTCGGTTGGCCGATTCAAAGCGCGTTGTAATCGGTTAATCCGAAGTGTTCTGTGGTCTTTAGACTGTTATTAGTTGGAATAGGACAGAAAGGTATGGTGCCGCACCTAAGATCCGTCATCTAGGCGCCATTTAGTTTTTCTCTGTACGTACTTGTCGCAGTGCGTTCAGTTCTGTTGTACGGTCGCACGGTATGGAGTATGCATGTCGGGGATGTTCTTCGGTTGCGGGTTTTCGATCACCGATGTCTACGTAATATGGCCATGATTGGATGGAGTGACGGGGTGACTAATGTGGTTAGAAATCTAATGCTATGTGCCGATTCTGAGAACACCTTATCTCAGCGTATGGAACTTGGTAGACGTCTTTGGTTGGGTTACGCGTTGTTTATGGCGAACACTCGTCTTCCACACCGTGATCTATTTTGCGTTCCTCCCACGGAGTGGGAAAAGCCACACGGAGGTCAACAGATGACATAGGAACGTGGAATGAGAAAGTGTACAGGTAAAGTATGTCTCACATATTCTTCGTGGTTAGGGTCTAGAAGATTCGTCACCTAGCTGGCTGGAGACACTGAAGGATACGAAAGTGAACCGTGAACAGTGATGGCGTTGTCATTTTCTATCAAATCAGAATGATTGTCAGATGTGCGTTTTATGCAGTTAGGCTGTGCCGCCTGTGCTGGTTACTGCAGCATCCTAATCTTTTCTCGCCTGTGTAGGTCCTTGGATATTCACCCTTTTTATAGAAACAACCAACCTTGAGGAAAAGGCAGCGATCAGTGAGGCTTGCCTTGCTGTTTAACGCTGGACGGTGGTTGTGATGCTAGAAGTGTTGTCACCGATTGGGTGCATTAACTAGCTGTGTGCAACAAGTCTCTTTTGTTTTAGGCCTAAAGCCCTTATTGTGGCCAATGTAATTCTTTATTGTCCAGAATATCCAAGGTTTCTGAGCACATTCAATTACGAAATGCTCCGAGTCTTTCAGCTGTGTGTCTTAAGAAGGGCGGTTCCGTGCCTGTCATTCCATTCTTCTAATGCTATCGTCTTACCCAGATTTATTCGTCTATCTCTGTGGTATCTCACTTCTCTCTTTGTTACATTCATTGTGCTCATAGACACGCCCATGCATAGACCAAAATAGACTGTTTGCGCGGTTTTCGTGAATCAATTCCCGTGGTTCGTGCTACTGAACAGCTCGGCACTTGTTGTCAGTTTCTAACTACTAATGATACTTTCAGTAGCAAAACGGGAAAGCCGATTTGTGCTGGGAGGATAATTGTCTCCGTTACCTTGTTGTCAATGCCTGCACCATGCAATCGACCGCATGGTGTTGTTCAATACTGTAGTACTCCAAATGTTTTAAATTCCTGCTTAACCACTGTAATTTTATGCAGTTAAGTTCTCATTATTACTTCATTCTGGTCTCTCTACCTTCAGTGCCGTTGGGTATAAGCGGTTCCTTTCTCGGGCTCCATTCACGTTGGGATTCAGCACGTTGTGCACAATTGTGTCTCTGTTAGCCTATGCTATGGATGAACGTGATCTGTTTGAAGCTTCCCTAGTGTTTGGCATTTATGGTAAGTTATATGTGCCTTTATACGTATTCATGTATTGGTACTGCGTGCTATGTAGATCAGTTAACCGAAGCACACTAACGGTTTCGTAGTTATTGTGGCTCATCCAATGTTTTTCTGGTTCAAGTCTGCTCACCACTCGCTACCCGTCAGTCATGATGGGAACTGAACACGATGAAGAAGGGAGAAAAGAAATATTTACTCATAGGGTTCGTCACGTGGGGTAGCTCTCCCATACTCCATCCTGATGTCATTTGCTATATATCTTGTTCACCTACAGGCCTCATGCGACCTAATTGTTTAAACTAATGAAGAGCATAGACCTATTGGCTTTTCTTCCAGCACTTACTCAAAGGGTCTAGTTTGCGTTTTAAAGACGTGACTGGTTGAGAGACGGTGACTAATTAGTTCGTGTGCCCTTCGCATAAGGTTAAATATCCACTGGTTGCGGATGACTGGTCGGTCCACATGCTATTTGGACTACATACCCTGGGTGCCAAGTACACATGTCCGCCACAAATTCCGGTGATCACAGAACCGCTTGTCTCGTATACTATCCGTGATGATCTTGGAATCGAATTTTAACT
Source organism: Fasciolopsis buskii (assembly GCA_008360955.1). Classification (NCBI taxonomy): domain Eukaryota; kingdom Metazoa; phylum Platyhelminthes; class Trematoda; order Plagiorchiida; family Fasciolidae; genus Fasciolopsis; species Fasciolopsis buskii. The sequence goes on along the minus strand of LUCM01000530.1, from coordinate 144,235 downwards.
ACAAATCCCTAGACTGAATTCCTGTCAATCTAGTAGAGAGAACCGAGCATCCGTCTTCGTCTTCGCACTTTAGTGGGAACACCTAAGCTGCAAGAGGACTGTGAGTAGAATATCATCAGCAGAAACTACTGTCTGGGGACACTTCAAGGGACATTCAGGTAGAACAACTATCTAAAGGCGTCAGACGTTCACCTTTGGCTGTGCTGAGGCATTTGGAGGCGCTTTCGCATCTAAAGCTGTTTAGTTCGTTTGTCTCACTCCTACCATCTTCATATCGGTATTAACCACCGACAGAAAATCGTAGCCGGGCACCACTTTGGATCTCGTCAGACTCGATTTGGTCTGTTTTTTAACACGACCAGTTCGCCTACTGACTAACTAATACATCGACTTCACTTGTTCCGACTTTTTTTTTTAGCTTTTCACTATGTCGAATGGCAGCTGTACGAGGCCATGGTTCTCGTCCCATCACATGTTGTGTGCTCCTCTATCCTCTTCGGATTCGGTGCGTTTGTGTAAGTTATTTATCCAAATCAAATTCCTGTGTATGTTTCAAGCGAAAGAATCAGGTTGATTCCCCAAAAGGTTGTTGCTCTGATCTTAGCGAATTGTTGATCCATGTATTTCTTCTCGATTGTCCGAATCACGGTGGATTGTTTCCATGTTTTTACGGGAAAAAGACTACTGAACAACAGGAGGTTTGAAACTGCTTGTTAGTTGCCAAATTAAATAAATATGGCGTTTGAGGGAATAAATTCTTGCCGAAGGAACTTGTGATCGATTTACTTTCGCTACAGATAAGTGAGATCACCTTGAGCCATTCGCTACCAACCATCGTATGAAACCGAATCATGATTTGATAATTGGCAATCAATAACAAGTAGATGATGTTTTGATGGCAGCCCACTGGGCCAAACCCTGGCTGATGTGTTCCCGTCCATGCTTGATCAGCAGATATGTGATAATACTTCTCATGCATTACTACGTGTTGATGATATTCTAATTTTTACAGATTTCGATCTTTTTATCACTTTCTTTACAAAATTTTGCGCCTATTCCTCCACACCAGTCTGTTTTGCTTGACGGAAAGATAAACACATGCTTTGTGTTTTCTAGTTGTAAAACTTTGCGAGGTGGTCAGTTGCAACGCTGCAACGGTTCATTCACCAAAATTGTTCGTGGACTGGTCAATATTTAAATTTCTCCAACTTCGTCCAAATAAACCTACAAAAAATGTTTGGTGGAAGCGCTGAACTGCTCCACCGGGAGTGCTTTTTCTGCTAATATGTTCGAGAAAGAGACGTTTCCTCCGAAATCACTGAAGCAACGGTTATCCTGAAAAGTTTTAACGGCATCCAAAGTTGAAATATGCGTGTACGTGACCCGGTATTTGAAACTTCGAAAGGAGCTATAAAGGTGGGCATTTTGAAAAAAATGCGTGCCAGACTCAGACCAACCTATAATCGTACATTCCCAGCCGCGCAACTTCAATTGACATGGTATACTGGGAATGTATTCAGTTCAACCGGTTCATCTTTTACAGCCATTTGTCTTGCACTTATATGCTCGGATTTTGCCGCTTCACAACATCATCTACCCAAGAGTGGCAGACGGTGACCAAACTGATAAGGTCATGGCGTTCGGACGCAATATGGCTTCCGGTGGCAAGTAAGACTAATGGTCCCTTGATTGTTTGTAGGACGAAGATGCATCTACTCCTGGTTTTTACACAGTAGTGGTGGAAAGCATGATTTTACCAGCGACTCCAGAGATAAAATGCCGATCGCTTCAACCGAACAACACGATCGCATGCGTGGTTGAACCACCTCGGAAGATTCTAGTTTTCCGGGTTTGGAAAAGTGTGAAACAAACGAAAATTTCTCAAGGCTAACCGGATGCAAATGTCAAAATGTGTGCCTTGAGCATAGAATGGAATTTTGACCGACTAGGTTGATGGAACATGTAGTAGCACAGTAGCCCAATAAGCCACAAGTGAGAAGAATGGAAATATTTTGACTGGAGTGAAGAGACGGAAATGTGAATAGTCTTGAGACTAGAGAAGCATTGTCGGCAGATCGACCAGGTGGTATACGTGTGAGAAGACTGGTTAGACATAATAAATTTTCGACCAAAATGAGCTGCTCAATTTTGCACCTAATGGTCGAAATCTCGGAAGAATGTACTAATTATTCCCGGTGATGAACACTGAACTCTCCCAAGGTAGTGAGCTGACTGTTGAGGTATGCAGCAAACAGGTAATGATTACAGGAAGGGAATCAAAACTGAAATTCATGATTAAAAAAGACAGGGTTTGGTACCCGGGAGATGACACTAGCTTATGACAAAAATAAGGACACTTGCTTCGGGAACGAAAGTGGAATGAGAAACGTAATTGGAGAAATGGAAATGGCTAGTTTCTCATAAGGGTAGGTTTCAGTTTCGGTCAAAAATGAAGCAATCGAAGGAGACTGGACAAATTGGTTAACAGAAGCAATATTGCGGTTCAGTTCCCGAATGTTAATAAAGATGATAAGTTCATGATAACATTGCAAACGCGTAAACTGAGCGTGAGTGCGAGAGCTAGCGTGGTTGTGTAATTTCATGGTTTATGCTGGCGGAAAATGACCTCCATGATCCGGCCAACCACAGAAGGCCTCAGTAAATCAAGCGTGGTAGTAAACCAAGTGATAGTAGAGCTCTCTATCAGACTTGTACTTTCCGAACAATTTTTCCGTCGTACGCGTTTCCTCACCTGCTCAGTTAACGTTATCGGCGCTCTATTGATAATGTCTTTTCAGGTCCATAAATGCACTTTTCTTCTTTTACTCCTTTCGTTCTGCTGCAGTTTTTATCTTAGGTTTATCATATAAACTATTTGATTGCTGTTTATTTGTTCTGTTTTTCTTTGTCTCACAGTCTATACGTTTGTTCTCAATCGCACAAGGATTTTAATGTCGTCACAAAACACTTGTGTAGACGACAATCCACTCGTCCGCTGTTCTCAAAATCTTTGATGTGTCTCACAGCCTTGATTCCAGCCTTGACCAAATTCACACTTTTGTGTTGGAATTACACGGACTGGATCGGTGTTGGTCCTGATGCGCCCGCTGGACACGTCGTCAGTCGCGTTCGCTTCGAGCGATCGACAATAATGGGAGTGTTTTTAATTTATCTGGGCTTGTTAATGGGTCCCCGATTGTTTCGGATCGCCTTGAGAACTGCTACGGTCGGGTGCGCATCAATTATAAGCACACGAGGTGTACAAATAAAACAGGTAACTGCGGATTTGACAGGTACATGATGCATGCATTTTTTGTCCACTGACTTCCATCACGTCTTTTGTGCCGTTTATCATACAGTGCTTTCTCGCTTTTCCCTCATGCAAAAGAAGTCCTCGTTTCATCATTCATCCGGATTCAGTTACTTCATGAATAACCAACAACGACACCTGTTGGCGGCAGACGGGAACTCGCCATCGTCCCGGGGTTTGTTGCCACATTTGACCTATTGGGATTTTATGTGGTTCCATATCATTCCAAGTTTCCGGATCAACGTTACTCATCCCCCTCCTCTGCATGTCGCGGGCTCTAATTTCAGGTTACAGTCGCAATTCGACGAAGCGTCGTAAGAATAGGCCATGATTTCGCCCCACACGAGCACTTATATGGCATATGGTCCACGATGATCCAAGTTGATTATTAGGACATCCCACTCTATTTAGTCTACTAGTTTTGAACGACTGGTTATCAGTAGTGTATCGCTTTTAAGCTGTGTCGTTTTGACTCGATCTGTTGAACGTATCTTAAACAAAACTTGTTATGTTGTCGCTCTAAACTTAGTTGAATTTCTAAGCTGTGGTCCACATCCTCTTCATTGCTTTTATTTTCAGTTGTGGAAGAGATGTTTTTAAAGCCGATTGTGTGTGACACATAAATGTGGATTCCTACAAACCGTGTTAGTTTTCCGTGACGTTTCTATTCGTAACTGACCCTGTGTTGATTGAGATTCGCCCCACCCTGATGGGATCTCTGAAATCATTTGATCGTAACTAGACTCACTTTCCTTAGTTCAAATGCAGCATATCAGTTTGAAGGCCTCCTTGAGCTTCAGTCTGCGCTTTCAACGCGGTCATTGATACCCAACTACCAAGGATCTAAGCGAACATTGAGAACAGATTAAGGATACCCTACATGCTGCAATACATTGTGCATAGGAATCTACGTTTTTTGTATCCCAGAGTAACTTTGACTAGGTTCGCGAAGGCCCAGAAGCCTACGAAGTGAACGCAGTCGGTCGTGGATCGCGAAATTCAGGAACTAGAGAAACATTCGACAACCGGCAATAGTCGCAACCTTCACCGGCAAACTAGGAGTACTGGTCCTCGAAAACCGGGGGTTGGTGGCGTGGTCGTGGAATCGATTCACTCATCAATTTACTGCCCGGAACATCATGTCAGATGTTGAGCAGAACATCTTAGAGGGCAGCTGAATTAGCAGTAGACCTTGCACTCATTCTTGGAAGCAGAATAATGTCATTTAATGTCGTTCTTCCATCGAAAATTAAGGTCATCAAAAAGGGAGAATTTCTAACAGGAAAAAACAAAGGCTGCCTTGGTCAGATGGGCGATCGCTGTTTCGTAAGGGCGGTGGCAAACTGCTCACTTCGGAGTTATCCGAACTCCTAGGGTCAATCTTGACAAGCGAACAGACTCCTAAGGCCTGGTTTAAATTTGTTAGATGCACTGATTTTCAACAAACTTCCTAGATCCTGCTGTGAAAACTATCAAAATTTGACTGATTAGCATCGCGTCCAAACTGCTGGCGAGGATTATCCTGTTTCCGTTTTTTGTTACTCGCCCATGGCGTGCGCATAACCATCAGGCTGATTTTCGACACGGTTGGGCTTTGTTGGAGTAATGTCTCTAAATGATAGATGTTAAGACATAAGCACATCTTTCTTAGGCCCTTGCACGCTTTCTTTTTTCATCCGAAAGCAGCATTCAACTCGATCGATTGTGCCGTTCTTTGACGCTGTTGCTCACCGAAGAATGTAGCAGAAAAATTTAATTCAGTTTCCCTAACGTTGTCTTCGAATAGCCGAATTCGTTGTTGTGTTTACGTTGCGGTCGCAAAGCGATGTCCACGATGGAACATTACGGAGTTAATTTGGTCCCACACTGATTACTAGCAGTAGTGTATTTGAAAATGGATACTATCAGTGACTGGTCATCGGATAACAGAAAACGCTAATCGTTCCAAATTTTAGGAATGACATGGGGTAAATACCTTTTTGAAGGCATCCCCGCCCGGTTTGAAAAGAACTTAGAAGCGCGGAGTTGGCCGAGACCGAACGGTTTTCCCTGCTTCAGCACTGGAATGTTCGACTGTCCTTTTCCGTTGGGGATCAAGTGACACCACCGAAGGATTCACAGTTGTTTGTTTAAGCTTATACGCGACAGCCGTAGGCGGCGAACTTCGGTTAGTGAAGTCGTGTGCGATAGAAATGAAGAGCTCATCCATGGTAAACAGCAAAGGCTGAACCGTTGGGCAGAACACTTCATGGATCAGTTTAGCTGGCCACATGCTAACGTATTTCGTCCAACGTCTGCAGCTGCGAAACGTTGGAAAGTGTCACTTGATCCCCAACGGAAGTGGAAGTGGAGTCAAATATTCGGCTTCTGAAGAGGGGAAAAGCTGCCGGTCCCGACGACCTTCCCCCAGTTGTTTTCAAATTGGGTGGAGAAGTGCTGATGAAATCACTTACCTCTTTGCTTCATGATATTTGGAACGAGGAGCGTATCCCGCTATCGTTGGGTGAGTCACTGATTATACCCATCTCCAAGAAGGGTACACGGAGTGACTGCAGCATTCATTGTAGGATTAGTTTAATTCCGATAGTTACTAAGGTGTTAGCTTCGATAATGCTGCGCCGTTTGACACCGAATCGCGAGAGTAATATCTGCGAACAACAGGCTGGATTGACGTTGTGTGCCTCTTCGGCTCTGCGTACCGTGCACAACATGCACTAGGTAGACTGTCGATATCGGTTGCTCGGTTTGGCATGTGCTTTGCACCTCCAAAGTGCAAAGTACTGTTACAAGACTGGACGACAGCAGCGCCGAACTTGATACTGGATGGAGAGGAACTAACAACTGTGGACGGTTTCACCTACCTTGGTAGCTGTGTGTCCAACGATGGTAGCTCGGGATTGGAGGTAAGTATGCGTATATCCAAGGCTCGTGCAGCTTACGCTGGACTGAAGTCCTTGTGGCGTCGGCCTGATATTTCACTGAAGTTGAAACGTCGTGTGTACTGCGCTGCCGTGCGTTCAATTTCGTTGTACGGTTGCGAGACGTGGAGTATGCGTGTGGGCGATGTTCGTCGGTTGGAGGTTCTTGACCACTGATGTGTTCATAGTACAGCTAGGATTGGATGGTGTGGCTGGGTGAGTACCGTGGAGTTGAGGAATTTAGTACTAGGTCCCGGCTGTCCGAATACCTTGTTTCAGCGTTTGAAACTTAGTAAACTACGCTGGTTGGGGTTGGGTCACTTGTTGCGTATGATGAGCACTCGTCTGCCATACCGTGCTCCATTTCGTGTTTCTCCTAAGGAATGGAAGAAGCCATGTGGAGGCCAACAGATGACGTGGCAACGTGGGATGAGAAAATGTACAGCGAACTTAGGTAAAGTAGGTGTCTCACGCCTTCGTGGTTGGAGTCCGAAATACTCGTCGACTTGCTGGCTGGAGACACTTAAGGATATGGCAGTGATCCGTGAACAGTGGCGATCGTGCTGTCATTTTCTGTCAAATCAGAATGATTGAAAACACGTGCGTTTGTACAGTTAGACTGTGTTCCGTGTGTTGGCTGCCGCAGTATTCTTATACTGTGTAGGTCCACTCTCTGTTCCCCTTGAATATTCACTGTTTTTATAGAATTTTTTTACCAAGGGCAAGAGGCAGCGGTCAGTGAGGCTTACCTTGCTGTTTAACGCTGAACGATGATGATTATGATGATCCCGGGATATTCCCCATTTCATCCGCATATACTAATTCAGACAGGAGTCTTGTCTGAGCAAACACCAATGTCGCTATTCTCCTATGAGGATAAGGCTATCTCCATAACCATCTAAATGACACAGTTAAAAAGGAAAGGTGAAAAGAAGCCACTCTGACGAACACCACTTCTCGTGGTGAATTCGAGCGAAACAACGCCATAAGCACGAACTCGGCTTCGGGTGTTCCCAAACACAGGTTAAATTACTGGAATGGATTTCTCTTGCACACTTCAATAGAAGGCAGCGCCGAAGAACTGCACGATCGACTGAGTCGAAAACCGCTTTCAGATCAGAGAGGACAGAAATATTGGGTCCGCGGAATATGTGCCTATATTCTAAGATCTGTCACAAGGCGAACGTTTGGTCAATACAACCACGACCGGGATGAAAACCGGCTTGATGAATGCACTCGCAACTTTCGCGAGCGCTAGATAATCAGTGGAGGAGAATGCGAGCAAGCATTTCAGATGCAATGCTTACTAAACAAATTCCTCTGGTTTTTGCATGAGGATCTACCATCTTTCTGGCAAATAGGGACAATCACCGATTCACTCCAGTCCTTCGGAATCTCTTCCCTTGCCCAGATTGATCCCAGGAGTTTCGTTTACCTCGATGTTCATACTGCATCATCATCATCCTTGAATAGTGATTACGAAGATCCATCGGGTCCACCTGCGTTATACAATTAAATAAAACCGATCTCCTTGATCATTTCCATTGTTGGTCAATCACGTTGTCGGTCCGATCGCCTCGGACAGAAAACCTACCTTCGACAGGCCGTTCCGACTTCGCTAAGTAGCCAAGTTTGGCGTTCAAATTACCAGTGTTGACCACAATTTCCTTTGAACGCACACTGTAGAGTAACCGAGATAACTCCCATTAGAACCCATATTTGGCCTCATACACAGATACGACGAACAAACAACGCTCCAATCGACTGATGTTCACAAGTACAAAACCGTAAACGGCTGTTGACTGGGATCCAGTCTAATAGTACACACTTCGCCCACTTAATCACATAGATCCCAAATGCTCGAAGCTGCATCACCGGACACACGAAAAGTGAAGCGAGAAAATGCGATTGCATTTTGTCTACGAAGTCTCATCATAGAACTGGGTTTCGGAATGCTCGTTTCGCAGATGTAACGTATATTTCGAAAGTTTCAAGAGTTCGCGCTAGGGCAGCTTGTTGCTGTATTTGGGCGAATGTGCGTACGTGGAAGGAAAATAAGTGAAGTAAACAGAAATTTAAGAAATATTCGCGAGCTGTTTCTTCCCATTCTCTTAGTGCTTCCACCAGATCAATCGGTCAAGCCGCAATTCCTCGTGCCAATTTGCGTGGTCCCCACATCGGCTGAACAGAAATTAGAAAGGTTCCCTGTAGAAAATAAGCTGGAGTTATTCGGGTTATCGATATTTCACTGCCGTTCACATCGCAGATTGGGTTTTTCTCTAGAAACCAGAACCAGAGTTCTTGACTCAAAAGTCTTACTCACAAAGTAGTCAGGCGTTAACCGAACACGGGAACTCGGAGCAGGCGTATACTTATCACTTGATTATCCTTCGCGACGACTGGTGCCGCGTGGAATTCATTGTGTTTGTGTCATTCATTCATGTATTTTGGTGAGTCAAGCCACTTGACAGGAGAACGATTAGAGTTTCAAACGAATGCCTTTGGTTTCAACAAGAATCTCCCCACTAGGCAGTGAGAAGTGGCTGAGTGGAAGCTCATTATCTACTTGGAACGACTATTCTTCGACTTAATTTTCCGACTTAGTTGCGAGCTCAAGTTAATCCCCAACCTGGATGACCAGGAAACCACTTCGTCAGGCCTTTACTCATTGTCCTAGCAGGCATGATTAAACGTTCGGCATGAGATAAACCATCCTCTCTAAGTCGTTGGGTTCTGGTGGCACAAAAGCCGAGACGCTACCAAAACTTTGGAGCACGTTAGTACAACTTTATTAGGTATGTAAACTAAAGTAAACTTTGAGGGCTTCTCACGGCCTACGTTCGATTTAATCTACTATGTTTTATATGCTCGTTGTGTGTTTCATTCTCTGGAGATGTAACTCGCGACATTAGCTGGTTTAGTCTCGTATAGTTTATTTCCTAACACCTTTTCCCTTTCGCATTTGTCCGCCATTCAGTGCTTGTTTATAAGGGAAAATGTCAGGATGTACAGAACAACGATAATCATTTTTGAACAATGGTATTTTCCCGTATCAAGTAGTTCTCAGTGTGATATTAACGCCCAACTGACCATTAGGAAACCATGGCAACGTTAAAATGGTTTTATCTTTGTTTGGAGTCATCAGGAATGTATGCTCATCGGCTCCGAACTGCGGAGCGAGCGGCGAATGTACGACTGAGTCGAATGCAGTCGACTTTTAACTGTTCATTGAATATTTAATCTGTTCGCGTTAAATCCTCCATCTTGTGTTGATTTGCTTACTACACTCATTCCTTATTTCACAATCTGTGGTGGTGATACAAGTAGTCAGTTTAATGAGTTGCTTTGTTTTTCCCATTCTTATTGTAATTTTCATCAGACGAACAACCCAAAAATTGACATTTCTTTCCACATCTGTTTTTGTTTATCCTACCGTTCTGAAGGTTAGAAATCTGCTGGCTTTTGTTCTATTTGTGGTCTACTTTGCTCTCGCGTTGTATTGCATCTGGTCACCACTTGTCCGGTCCAAATTTGGTGTTGTTCCGACCAACTACGCTTTAGTATGGCGTAAGTTTCCTATTATCTGTTTCTTCTTGTCATTGTTGTTTGTATTTTCAAGCAACGTTTTTTCAGTGCAAACAATACTCCATTTTAATACAGATGTTCGTTTGACATTTCATTAAAGTGAAACTTAGACTCCTCTTCCTTCGGACTACTTCGGCTTATTGTTGCTCATTTACCATCACAATTCCCAGTGGGCAGCCATTGTCTGGTGGTTTTTCGTTAACTGCATTTTAGGACGCATCCTGTATGTGAATAAGTGGTAATCATTTTACCTCTGAATTTAGGCTCGTGGTTCACCGTTGGTTATCCCCTGTCGGACTAATTCTGTGCATTTCATCTACTTGGAAACGATGAAATCGGGTTCACTCTTGCACCCTGGTTGTCTGTCTTAATGCTGCGTGTACGAGGTTGAAGATGAAATCTTTGTCCCTGACGGTTCGTGTGTGGGCCTCCTAACACGCTCGAGATCGTCCCTAATTCGTCGTAGTTGTCCCTTTGGCAAACGGATCAAGCCGGGCAGAGGCGGTGTTTAAAACGTATCTCATCAAGCCCGCCTGCCTTTTTGCACGATCTAGATATGAGAGTTCGGAGAAACTGCACGTTTGTTAGAGTACGGGTCTTTTACTATGGAATCCCTAATCCAAGCATGATTGGCACTTCGCTAGGTCCTAACATGTGCACACATGGGACTGTTATCGGTAGTTCATTTCAATCTTTTTCACCCACTAACCTTGTACCAAAGTGCTTCGGTTCTTGGTTATTACGTCATTGCATCGTCTGCTGGAAAGAGAAAAAGGGCACGAGAAATTGTAACAAATCAACCACCTCGCTGCTGTCCATCTCGCTCTTTTTCAAACCGGTGTCATCGCTGAACCTTCGTATCTGACGAAGATCGCTTATCAAAAGTGCGACAAGTTCGAAATTTGCGTTACACTTTATTTTCCTCTTTGATCGTCTTATCCAGTAATACGGTAGTAGATTGTTTTCAAATGATGAATTTCTGCTCCGGTTAAAACTAATGTGCGAGTATTTTTTCAGACAAACAGATCGTAATGCATACTTCTAATCCCCACAACAGACGGATTCCTATCTATCCCGTTATGCTCACAAGCGACAGGTTCACATTGCTGATGGAGCCAGCAAGCAAAGAAATCAATTGTTCTCATCCTCTTTGTTCATTTCTCATTCATTGTTTATGTGTCGACATTTTAGTAGTAGGAGATTGAATGTTTTCATGAAATAATTCACCCTTTGATATCATCGCCCAACTCACCGTTAGGAAACCATGGAAGCTGTTTCATCCTTGTTAGGAATCATCAGCAGTGCATATCCACCGCGCCGCGCCCGAACTGGAACGCGAACCCGAACAAGGACGAACGATTTTGAGTCGAATACCTTAGCCTTTGTGCTACCGGACAGGCTCTGAACGGTTTGTTGAACTTCACCACATGATGTTGCACCCATGTATGCGTTTGTGTGCGCGTGTGTGAGTGAAGCCGGTGACGCTCAAGGTATAGTCACTTACGTCAGTACTTTTGTCGGAATTACTGAATCGAATCGTTCACCTGGTGATCTGAAAGGAATTGACAAAATGCTAGGCTGCAAACAGAATGTTAGACTTGAGTTTGGTTCTCTTAGTCTATATGAGTGTGGTCTCATTGTTTTTTTATTGGAGCATGCGGATACCTCGGCGAAAAAAGAAACTAACCGGACGAATTGCATCAAAGTGAGCGCGATTTTTTTCAGTTTGTTAGATTCTGCCGTTCCGTTCGCTCTTCGATTTACGAGAGCGATTAGTCAAGTGAAAATGTTGTAGTTGGGTTAATTCCTCCGCCCTCATCTCTCGTCTGATTCTTACATTTCGCTTCAAATGGACCTATCAAATCCACTTGCCAACCGCTGGTTTTGCTTGGTCACATGGTGAAAGATCGCTATCCCCGATATACTGACCTTGTCACTGTTTTCTCGTCCAGTTGTTTATTTTCTCTCGTCTAGAACCATACTGTATGGTTACAGTTGGGCAGAATAAAATCCCAAGGGTCATTTGTTTTAACTTCTGCTCTGTATTTGTTAGTAGAATTGAAAAAAACACTTGATAGTTTAACCGTAAGGGTTCAGTGCAAAGTCGAGGACCTCCAAGTTTATACCGGGACACGAGACCGACTGCAACTAATCTTTTGCGTTAAATGTCAGCTTCGGACGAGGTGGATATGCGCTGCTCATGATTCCTAACAAGGACGAAATAGCTGTACAGTACTTCCATGGTTTCTTAATGGTGGGTTGAGTGATGATATTACATGGTGAATTATTTCATGAAATTTTAAAATATCGGAGCAACAGCGACAACCAAGTAATTCCAAATCCGAATAATTGCTATCACGCTTGACCTGCTGTCACTTAATATGGTTTCATCCCACTCCAACTTTAAAGTTTACGGTTTCCTGTTCGCCTATTCTCTTCTCCACAATCCAATTTGTTTTACTGTTATGGGATATGTCGCTTCTATTGTAATCATACACTTTTTTGTTAGGTGTTGAATAAAACTGTACCTTGCTCAAGTAACTATCGCTCACATTTCCTGACTTTGCACTTCACCTTTGTCTGTGTCACGTGACTCCATTTAGAAAAAAACTCTGTCCATATATTACAATGTAAATAGATATCATTAAAAAATAGGATTCCTTTGGATTAATTTTTCCCAATCCCGATGATCCTGTCCTCTGCACTTGACGATAGTTACGGTGGTGGCAAATGTTTCGACATAAACAACTGAAACTGATGACAATGATCGAGTTTGTCTACGTCTCCCGTATTTATTATTCTCAAACCATTCATGCATTCTTCACTTTTCTGGACAATGTCTACCGTAATTCCGGATAACACACGCATCTTTTAATTCTCCACGATATCGCGTTTGTTTTTTCTAACATTTGGTGACCTCAAAATATTCCACCAATTGCCCCCGAATTCACGAGACCAGATAATACATCCGGCTTGGTTGATCCTCTCTTTTAACCTTTTCAACAATGCCCGGTTGTCATTATCGTTTTCCTTCGATGCGATCGAATGCATAGTTTTTTTTTGAAGTTCTCATAACTGATTCAAAGTGTCCACTTGACGAGTATGCGTACTTGGCCGATTTTTCTACCTTCGCTTTTGCCTGCTACCTTGTTTGCTCGATTTCATCTTACATTTATTCGTGAATCTTGCAAGCAGATATAACTGACACGATTCCAGTCGGTTTGGATCGATGTTGGCACCACAGTTCATTTGGAATATCATCGCATTGTTTTAAACAGATGAGAAGCGTCGATGCATGACAAGCAAGAGCAGACGTTAAAATGTTAATTCTGTGCACAGATTTCGTAATAAACGATGCAAAATCCTTTGTGATCGAACTATGTCCGGATTCCATTTTGTTCAAACCTCCTATTTCGTGTCTCTGTTTCAGCATTGGCCGTTCTACTCGCGTGTGTGTCGATCGCAGGATTGAATCGTGGAAAGACTTTGTTCCACATTGATCCCAATCAGTTACGTGGCCAGATCGCACGTGGTGCAGAAGCGAGTTTTGCTTTCCTCTGGTTTGTCGTTCTGTCCGGACGTATCATGGACTGTGGTATGATGTAAGCACCACTTATTTGGTTCTGGTTGCCGTTTCGAAATACGGAGTGATCTAATTTTCATCATTGGGCCCATATAATCCTCGTATTACTTAACATCTGGTTGTGATTATATCCTGCTATTGTAGGCCAATGTTTAGTATGAATTTTCTAAATTCGGTTTAGCCATCGCGAATGTGACGTCCAGTCGATCGAAAAATAGCCAACAGGCCAGGTTTTGCAATCCACCTACTTGTGTTGCAGTCTAATCAATCCGTAGATTTCATCGCGGATAGATAATTCAGGAAATTTAACGTGCCGTCTTGTTATCTTCCAGTAATTGATTAAAAACACGTGCGTTTGTACAGTTAGGCTGTTTCGTGTGTTGGCTGCAGCAGCATCTTATCTTTTCCCGCCTGTGTAGGTCCACTCCCTGTTCCCCTTTGATATTCACTCTTTTTAATGAAAAGTGTAACTCTGAGGAAAGGCAGCGGTCAGTAAGGCTTACCTTGCTGTTTAACGCTGAACGATGATGATGATGATGCTGCTGTCTTCCAGTAATGCTCTCGATTGACCATGACTATAGATTGAAAGACTTCCTTCGTGCGAGATGCGGATCGTCATTCATGACCGATAACTGAATGCTACCATTTCTTGAAATATGGATGCTGTAAAAGTCGTCGGGAACTGACTCGGTTAGCATGGTTGTTAGAGAGGCTCGGCTGACAAACATCTCATTCCGGGTCGGAGTCTCCTTTGCTCCTATTACTGCTGCCTTTTTCAACTCGGAATAAAACGATCTCACTATCTTTGCATGATTTCCATTAGTCAAAAGCGGGGTTAACTTTATACAATACCTTCCAGCGCCTTCTCTCTTTCTCGCTCACACACTCTCCAAGCAAACACGTTACGCCGATCCAAATTTTGCTTTTATTTATTGGGCGCTAAATCTTTTTTTTTTTCTTTAGAGGAATGCCTTCACGAATATGCTAAGTATGAGACGTAGGGAGGTGGGAGATCTTTAAGACGAAATGACGGACTAAAATTTCATTCAAAGTGGAATCGGAAAGAGGGTAGTCGATTGCTATCAAAAGTTAAGCATTTATTACTTCAATTATGATTATATCAGCTTGATTGTGCCAGAGCTAGGACACAAGTCTAGTTGTAAGCGAAACTGAATTTTTCCATTTCCCATAAGCGATAGAATATTGCTTACTGTAATATAATCTATCTTGCTCACAAACTACGCGAAAATCTCCGTATTTTTGTAGTCCGGGTTTCGTTTGGTGATCTGTCTGTGTTCTGCGACTTGGCCAGTGCCTAGTGTATATTTCTATCATTTTGGCGCACCCTGGTTAGATCTTGATGAGTTCCAGTCGTGGTCTCCGGCACCCGCTTGGATTCAGTGCACCATCTGGGCTATTGTCCATATCCCTGGGAGTGGAAGAAGCCATGTGGAGGTCAGTAGATAATATGCCAACGTGGAATGATAAATTGTACGGCGAAATTAGGTAACGTAGATGTCTCACATCTCCGTGGTTGGAGTCCGAAAAACCCGTCAGCTAGGTGGTTGCACGCACTGGAGAATAGAGGAGGGGATCGTGAACACTGCCAACCGTGTTGTCATTTTCTGTCGACTCAGAAAACGATTGACGGATTCGCATTTTGCACGATTAGACTGCGCTGTGTGTGTGTGTGTTGGCTACTGCAGTGTTGTCTCATCTTTTTCCATCTGTTTTGGTCCACTCTCTGTTCCCCTTGGATTTTCATCCTTCCTATAGCAATGTATTACTCCCGAAGAAAGGTAACGATTAGTGGGGCTTACCCCGCTGTTTAACGCTGAACGCTGAATCGCAACGATGATAATGATGATGGTGAACGATATTCATAATATACTTTTGCAATAATCACAAGCATTTCATCATATCACCTCCATTTCACTAACCGTATCCCATCGTTTTTTTCCATCTTTCTTCCCATTCTCGGTTCGGTTACAGCGTGTTGTTCGCTTGTGCCTTATTTATCGTTGGTCTTTTTTTGTTACTTAACCTGGTGGCTTGGATTATTCCTGCTCACGGACCCGTTAGTAGCGGAATTCAGTACCGTTTTCCGGCACACGATTGGATCTTATGTTCAATTCGTCTGGGCATGTGGTGCGGGTTTGTATTGCTGACATTCTTTTTCTGGGTGAGCTAACATTAGTTTGCGATATCACATTTTGTTTTACCACCTCCTCACGATGCTTTTTTTTCGCCTATTCGATTTCCAGCCGAGCTGCCTTTTACCTTCTTTATTTATGAAACGGTAATGCATATCATCTTTCAGAAAGGGGATCGCGGCCAACAGAAGAAGGCTGCCAAATGGGGAAGTTGACCGGCGGTAGGAGGATTCGAACCCTCGACCTTATCCGCCTGGTTACAGCCGGCCATGTCACGATTTGATTTATTTCGGAATTTTTACAATCTAGTTCACAAATATGTTGGCTAATTTTTTGGCTTCCCCGTAGTAGCGTTATGTCTCCATTGGTCCGTAAAGGACTTTCGTTTGGCACATTTTGATCGAGCAATATGATTTTTTTTCATTAGACCGCACCAACATTTGTTAGAATATCCGTTTTGCACGCTGTGCTTATAATTCGGATACTTCTCCTAAACATTGCAAAACCTTTTAGGAATTCGACCCAATTTGCCGATTGTCGTTTTTGTTCCGATTGGTAATAGCGCGTCAGTACGGTCACTTTATAAGCACTTTTCGTGGCGTTATGCGCATTTTGATTCAAGCGAATAAAGTTGTGACGTCTGGACGTAAAGGTCTTCGGTTCGACTTCTCCCACCGACGGTCAACTTCCCCACCTGGCAGCCCTCTGATGGCCGCAGTCCCCTTCCTGAAAAGTGATATTCATTGATGTTTCATTAATAAAGGAATTAAAACAAACTGAAGGTAAAAGGTGTCATGTATAGAACACCATTAATAAAGATAATGGCTATCAAGTAGACGGGTCTAATTTAAGAATTGTTACGCCCTAGTTAAGTTTGGGTGTAAGGGTCGCGAGTTCGAATCGTCCCACCGCCGGTCAGCTTCCCCACCTGGCAGCCCTCTGTTGGTGGCAGCCTCCTTCCTCAAAAATGGTGTACTCTGTTATTTTATCAATAAATGAAATAAGAAAATAAAAGATGATTGCCCGACTAGCATTGACTGGGTGAAGTAAAATGATTAGACAAAATGAAGTTGGGTAGCGTGTACGGCCTTACCGCACAATGTCATTTGGTGTGTAGGTTGCGATTATATGAAGTACCAATGCTAATATTTTCACATAGAAAGACACACATTCATTTCCATAAAAAATCTGGATGTTCAAACGAATGTAAAATAATATTTGTACCGCGTTTAGTTGATTCAGCCATCTGAAGATGCATAGGTACCTATTTCATTCGACTTGACAATTGATTGAATCAGTTGACAAAATTTTTGGCTTTTCTAATCCTTGTTTTCTTATCTTTATCCGTACGCTGTCCCTCTTTGTTGGTTTCCTCGATGATAGCAAGGTGCCGTACAACTGTCCGACAAGTTCATTATGGTCACGTTAGGCTTTTCCACTTGCTTAGCGGCTCTGATCGTGTTGCTCCTCCCTCAGCATTACGGCTCACTCGAGGACTCGGTGTCTACGGTCCCGAATGATAAATCACGAGAACAGATTGATCCGGAAGTGATCAACTTATCCACTTCGGTGTCATCTTCTTTCGACCTAATAACTCCGGACCCGATTCGTAATGTCAACTTGCCTCTTTTTGTCAATAACCCAAAAGTGACCGAGATGACCCGATCTCTGTCCCAATTAAGAGTCATTATGTAAGTGATCTATTTGCAAATTTTTTCCAATCTGAGCGGATTATTCAATTTCTCCCATTGAATATCAAAAGAAGTTCCTTTCTTGAGTTTTATTATTATTATTATTATTATTATTATTATTATTATTATCGTCCAAATGGAATTGAATTGTTTTCGAAAACCCCCAAGTTTCAGCAGATAGGTGGCTTGAATTAGCAGCGCAGCCAAGCAAGAAATAGAATTGTCTTGCACACCATTAGCAAATTCGAACAACCTCAATCCAGGGATCCCTTAATTTTGTTGTAAAATGCATAACGCTTGATGGTCTAAAATACACGACCAAAATGAACATTTCAAGAATGAAATTTTCCAATGTAGTTGTCCCTCTTTCTTATTCCCGTCCAAATTGTTCACTCTCAAAGGAAGAAAATTGGAAGCTCCTCACTAACGGATCAAAAGGGAATGGACTACGAATAAGTGGAATTTTGTCGTTCTACCAACGGAGATTTTGCTTTCTTTACAAGAAAATATCCGAATATAAAAAGGTGGCTCTGTGTCTTCGAAAGAAGTTCATTGTTTCGCTAGATCAAAATTTACTAAACATATTATCCGGAGTGGGTAGGCTTTCTTTCGAACCGACCTAAATCGGGTCGAGGGTATGCACATGATGCGCCATCGTTGTTGTACATATAGTGGCTGAAATGGGATATCAAGTCAATCCCTAGTCTGTTTGCTCAGCAGATAACTCCAACGCATTCTGGTAATTAGCGAAAAGATTCGGGAATTCTAGCTGAATATATATATATATATATATATATATATATATATATATATATATATATATATATATATATACTCTAGATTTGTGACGTCTTCTTGGAGAACATTTCGTCAAACGACGATGCATGATGCAAGCGACCAACACAAGTTGAATGGTACAGTTCTATTCATGAGTTTGCTTGAACAAGAACCCTTTCGTTAGTAAATGGAGTTCCGACAACGCAATTTATTGGTGAGATTAAGATTAAACATATCGGTTGAGGTATTTACGCGTTGTCCTGACAGGAAAATGTTTACAACGACTTCGCGCATTCTTTGGTCGCAAAAAGCAAACGTGTCCCGTGAATAGCCAATGTGTTGGAAGCCTTAGCGAACCTTATTGAGCTGGCCTGTTCCTGTGTGCAATGTTTTAGTGAAACTGCCGCGTAAACATGTCAGGTCAGCCAAACCCGATGGTTAGCTGTGATGTAAACCACATGCGCGAGCCGTTTCGGTTTTGATTGTATGGGCTAGAAAACTACCACTATTCGGTGTAAATCGACAGGCAATCGTTTTGCTTTTCGTTTTACTGTACCTTGGATTCATTATGTCGTTGGGATTTGACAAAAAAAACGGCCTCGTCCACTGGATCCACGCAAACAAAGAAAATAGCTCTGTCACGTACAATTTAGCTTTTCAGCTGGTCCGTGTGGGAGATCATTTGTACTGAAGTTCGTATCTTCCTCAATGTATCAATGGGATTCCTAACCACGTGAAAGCATGCACGAGATTTAGTTACAATTTATCGACTTGATAGATCTCTACCAACTAGCAATTTCGTTCGCATGATGAGTCAGTTGCTTAGGAAAGCGACTATTTCTAGCTGTTTCCCATTACAATAAACTAATTAGTAAAGATGGGCTATATAGAGCCTGAATGCATTATGTCAAGAAGAAATTTCTTCGCATTCAAAGCCTTTGCCCGATCTAATGATCGTATTTCAATCATGACCTATCCAACATTGTTGTTTAATTTTTGCCCGTGTTCGTTTCTTCGCATCTTCTAGTTCATTGTCGGGTTTCGCATTTCTTAGTCTGATGTGGATTGTGCATGAATCCATCGAAGCGAACAACCCTGACCGATCCTTGTTGGCACTACTAGCCGTCTGCCTATTTGTTCTTACTCAAGCGGCTGTTGGATGCCCGCGATTTATCACCCTATGTGCGGTGAGTTTCCTTGCCTCCGTGATAATGAACTGTTGACCATTCGATTTCGTTTGCAATGCTACTATCAAATCAGGCGAGCAAGTTCTCGAAATTTCTAAACTTGCCAGTATAATTTATACGACGTGATCCCGGGAGATAGAGAATATTTCCAACGATTTCACTGATGTTGGTTTGTGTGCGCATGTGATCATGGTTACATATGTACATGTAACTTGTAGGGTTTGATCCGCTGCTCTCTGGTTCATGGTGCACACCTACCATAGCCTACATCAACGTAGACTCACCGAACACAATGACACTGATTGTCGTGACACAAACCCGGGTGATATTCACGACCTATCAATGTGATGAAATCTTGGCTAGCCCTACTTCACTGACAACAATTTGTCAATGTTTAGGATACATTTTCCGCCTTCTAACCCATATTCATTAACATTGGTATCTCGAATTGTGATGGCTATGTTTTACTTCCTAACCAGTTCCGTTTGGCGCGAAAAAGTGCTTTTGCGATAGAAAAGCATGTAAAGATCGTTGTTTGAATAGTGATACTTTGATGATATTGATCAAGTATTGTAGGATCATTGCGAGAAATGTTGAAAATGAGTTTAAGGTTCTGGTGACCTGAGTCTATTTCACGCTTATTTCACGATGAGTATGCTATGGAAGTGGCTTGTTTCGCAATTCGTAAGGATCACTGAGCTGCTTTTTTCTTATTGCATCCAGGAGTGTAATTGAAGGAACATGCACCGTTTGGACTAGGGGGGTGGGGTAGTTGGTCAGCCGTAACCCTGAGACTTGGAGTGGCCTAGTGCCACACAAGGTCCTAAAAAATCGCGTTGTAATACGGCGAACGATAGCGAGTTGCTTTCGACGACCAAAGCGACCTGCGAATCTGGGATTCGAACCTTTGACCGTTTTCGGGTGACAGACGTCGAAAATCCAATTGATTAATGCCGATCAACTGGAATGGGGACGGAATCGACAATCGTGAAATGTTGAATAGTTCATCCGTGGTTAGGAAGTGGTTTACAACAAACCGATTTGTACCACCTTGGCAGATCATTCTTCTTGGAGGTTCTCCGAATGTGCCGATTACTTCTTGGGTGCTCCTCGAGGTGAAACACTCGATCAAAATGTGTGAATATTGCGAGCCGTTGTTTTGGACCCACGTGGCATTTGATGCCTACCTCATCTGGTTCTTGAATTCCACCGCATTTTGATTCATTCCCCCCAATCAGCTGTTTTAAAAGTGCTATTGGGTTGCTGTATCTTTCGGAGAATAGACGTTCAAACCGTGTGAATGAACGATGATTTAAAATCTAGGCGCGCCACCAACTTATCGTGTTTCCAACTATCCCAGAGCACAAATGTGATATGTAACATTCGGACAGTTCATTTAGATGCGATCAAACTTTAGACTATGTGGTGTGACGTAGTACCAACAACACTTGGATCACCTTATGTGAGATTTCTCATTCTGAGAATTGCTTTATGGTAGATTCACACCAACTCTCTAGCTGAGTGCATACCGGATGCCAAATCCACATACACCTTCGTTAAGATTGTCTATAACGGTGTACAGTATACTTAGATTTTTACTCGCTTGCAGATACTTCCTCGCACAAATCGGGTAAGAATGACTGTCGTCTAAAACGCTTTGGTTACTTCTCTTCCATGACTAGGACGGAAGTAACTAGACACGTTTCAAATGCTCATCTCGTCTTCGTGCGGATGGGATCATTTGCATCATGTTCTGATCACCTGGTGTGTGTATGTGTTCAGAAAATTGCAATCCAACTCTGAATTGAATTCTCCCATTTGGGCTACCAATCGGAATACGTTGATATCGCTAATCTATCGTCTAACTCAACGAATAGATGCGCATAGATTAGTGCTTATTTGAGGTTTGGAAGTGAAGTTCTGTCCCGTTATTTCGCACTTGGTTCGTCCCTGTCTTGTTTTCCTATCTATGATTGCTCGGTCTCATCTCGCATATTTGCATCCAAACACTGTGCTATTCCATTTTACTCGCATTTTTGTGCATTCTGTAAAATGACCTAGGAGCACGTCAGAACTGTGGTTTTTTCACTTTTGATTTATATCACACAGACTAATCCTGATAAGTTTAGTGAATCCTGCCGCTGTTGGCAAACTCTCTCATTGCTTCCATGATTTTGTCCGATACCGGTTTCAATATGACATCCGTACACGATTTTGCTACGAAGGTATTAAAATTTGTCCTTGACTTGTAAGTACCTATAACTACCAGTTTATAATCTTGGAAACTTATTGGATCTATCTAATCAGTGGACAGTTACAATCAATTGTGCTATCGATCGGCCAAAACCAGTGAAACATTTGTAGACTAACTATCCTCGGTTATCCAGTGATAGGCAGATTGAGTGAGCGTTTTATCCCTATATAATCCAAGGATTCAGTCACATCCGGTCGTGACAATCGCGGACTACGCAATTCGCTGTCATATCATGCTAACTTCTCCTTACGCGTCACGAATGTCGGTTCAGCCTTGCAAAGCTTTGAGCGTTAGGAGCTTTCGAATTTTTGGAGGCTACACCACGTCCATGTCTCACATGTAGTAGAAATCTCGATTTTTGTCCATCCGAGGATTTCTCATTATCCAATTCACACATGGAAATCGTGTTAACGGTTCCTGTATACAGCGTAAACAATCAGTCATGTGAGATGCCCGACGAAGTCGAGCTAGAGTTTCACTATCCAAATTCACGCACATCAGTAAGTGGTAGTAGTGTATACGGTTTCGTTCTTGCCACCTATCTGGTCCACTTGGATTCCGCATTATGCAAACAGTTTTTTTCCATTCACATTGTTTATTTTCCTATTCTCGACTAATATTCAAGCTGATTGTTGGTGAAAATGCAAGCCAGCTATTAAAGTAATTCGAACTACGCACGGACCTGGATGGTTCCACTCTTTCGAGAACTGTTCCTATGTTTCTCCCAGTTTGTTTCCTTCCTGGTCTACCTCTTTACCATCCATTTTTTGTGTCTCAATTTTTCAGTCGGCTGATGCAAGCGACGTCATGTCGTCAGATTGGTATCTTCAGTCTACCGATTGTTCTACTCGTTTGCTAATTGGAATTGCCAACTTCTCCGTTACGGCAGTCATTCTGTGCCTCTATTCCACATTCCTTTGGACACATTCGGATATAGAGGTGAGTCCCCATCTCTCTCTCTCTCTCCTGAATACGTAATGCAGGAAATCAATGTAATTATCATGCTTGTCCATGATCACTCGGTGTGCCATATGCGGTGCATGCTTTATGGAAATCGTCAATCAGCCTAAAATACAAACAAAAGCTGTAGTAAAAATCACTAAAATTCATTCGTCTCTCTAACTGTATCGATGCTCTAGTTACTGCATTCTTTTAGTTGCACATTTGGCAACACACTTCCTCGTGAATTGAGTCTGTCTTACAGTCTCCATAGATACGCCATCGCGATTGCGATGCTTACTGATGATTTTATACGGCTGATTTCTGCAAGGAGTTAAGCAGTCAGTCATGTAACTTCACAGGGATCAGAGAAGAGCCGGTGTCTCCGACGGCGTTCCACTCTTTAATTCGAAGTTACGCTTGTGCCCCTTGTACAGCCATCTATGAGGTCAAATGCGAATCTTCGGCACTATCCACTGGTTTGGCTATCTTGGGTAGTTAGTCCATGGAAGATGGATAAACTCTACTTCCATACCGGCCACAGGCGACATGCGAAACATACGGCTGTATGCCCACCGGTATCTGTAGAGAACGTGCACTGGGCACCCCGGATGTCTGTTCTCATCAGAAGAGGGAGTTAACTGAGTAGTCAGTTACCGGTTGCCGGCGGATTACGAGACCTTTCAGGTCGCCCTGCTGCCCTATGCGTTAGATCGTTTCTTCAGAGCCTCGGGGTAGGATCCTCTGAGTCAACCATCTAATTCGGTCTGAGCAGCCAGGTACTATTCAGCGCACAAAGGAATCGTGAATCCTGATGAGTAGTTGATGACGTAGAAGTGGGGGATAGAAGAATCATCAAGGCGTTTCTTTTTCTTCTCTCTTTCTCGCTCATTGTCTTCGTTCTTCGTCATGATTTAGATGGGAGATAATGTGTATAATGAATTGTGCTATATATGTGTATATACCATTTGTAGCGTCAGGAGTATGCATGTAAGCTCTTCGTCGAGTCCACGGAAAAGAGCCACAACTGTGATTCGTTGATAATTCTTTGTTTGTTGGGCTGAGCCAACGTTTGAGTACGAGAACAAAATGGCACCAACATTTACATTTGTATATATAGAAGTTATAAGTAATATCTGGACGAGGAAATTTGGTTCACTCATCCCGATACTGCTTAGAATATATATATATATATATATATATATATATATATATATATTGGCAAGTAACATGTTCATGCGATCTGTTCATGTCCTCTGAAATACCTCTTCGGATAAGTTGAACAGATTCCAATTGCAACCTCCTCTAGCATAGCAGTTACTTCGCATATTGAGTGTTGCAGTATTTTTCCAACCTATAAAGTGTAATTGATTTTTCGCCATGTCTTTTGTTCTTTCTTCGTCATCCCAGGCCTTTTAGCCTCTTATTAATATGAAGTGTATGGCTAAATTCAGGGTGTAGGCATTATAACAACTACTAGAAGTGACTTTTCCTCTAGTCATCCATTTGCAATTCGAGACCATTTTTTTAGTTCATTCGTTGTTCGGCTCCCGTTTTCCCGAGCTGTGTATATGTGACGTGGTGATCAGCTTTCAACCTCGGGCAACGCTTATCACACACACACACACACACACACACACAATGCTAACTTTTAACGAGCTCATTTTTTCCCTGGGGGGGGATTGGTAAATTCGAACACATTTGAGGTGGCATTTTTCTTTTTTTTCCACGATCTCATCAACCCATATGGGCGACGGATATTTCGTGTGTCGTGGTAAAACATGGTGACACAAACACACACACACACACACACACATGCAGACACTGGTACATGGTGATACAGCAGCTCGGATCAGCTTTTTCGTTTTTTAGTCAACCGTTTTGGTCTCTTTCTCATATAACTATGTTCCAAGCGGATCAACTTTTGCCTAGCCGGAATCCACGAATTTCTTTTGAAAAAGTTTCCTTCACTTTCCAGGTGATCCAGTTTGTGGACAGTGGAAGTGTTACATCGGCGTTTGCGATTTGTTATAGAACATATCGCGTGTTTTTTTCGTTCGACATGTTTAACACATCATTCTGCCGCAAATGTAATGGTGAAAGTGTGTGTATGCATGTATGCATGTGTGTATTTATGTACGTATGTGTGTGCGTGTGTGCTCGGGCACACAAATTGCTTTCGCGACTTACAGCTGAAATCCAAATTGCGTAAAGAAATGCACTCAAGGTTACTTGTTTTCAGTTCTATTATTCCCATTGCTTTTACATCATCTCATTGAAACCTTGTACCAATGGAAGAATCTTTTTGATCTGTTCTTTTTTAGTCAGGTTAAGACGCTTATCAAGTCTTGCAGCCACAGCACTGACCAATAGATTGGGATGAGTCAACTGTTCAATTCAGTTTAGTTCCAACAACCGTTTACTTTGCACTGATTTACCCTGGTTTCGGTTGTTACATCCCAGGACAGAAAAAACGAAACGAGTAAATACGCAAGGCGTTAGGTTCTTTTCTCAAAACACATATCGATCTTGAATTCAGGTATGCGACTGACCGCGGAAGTTGACCGTACTGACCAACACGGACATGGTGGTCCTTACACGACTGTATAACCTGACGGTTAAAATCCCGTTCATCAAGACAGCAAGAAGACGGATGATGCGAAGTGTAACATTTCATATTTACTCTTGTCAATCGCTAAACAATCTGACATTTATAGGACACTCGCAGTAAAAAAATAATCTGGTGAACCGAATTTTTGTCAGAAAACAGAATTTCGGAAATTTCCAGTCGCTAAATTATGGTCAATATGGCAAATAAATTGATTGTGTCAATATCTTTTGCGTGCTTATTAGTAAATTGCGACCGGATAAACAATACCCCGCTAAATGCTAGTCGTTTCAAGTTGTGGTTACCTAATAGCAACTTGGAGGGTAGTACTGTGGGTCAACTCTGTGCTTTCTCTCTCTCTCTCTTTCATTGTACCCCGGGCTATTGATAAGTTTAGATTCCGATTTTGTTGATCATCGAAAAATATTTTGCATCGCCACCTTTATCCCGTCGAATCGGCACACACATTGGATTTTTGTGGCACTGTGTATAGCTACTGCGGTCAATTCCCTGTGCCGCTGTGCTACTTCTTTATTGTACGTGATCGTTGGCAAATCGTAGATGTTTGAGGATCAGCCATCAAATGTTTGCCCAATTTTTCCATTCTTTCCTATCGTAACAGAGCGAATTTTTTCATTGTTTTTTTTTAACTTGCCTAATTTGACGGTCTTATCTTCAACCTTTTTTTTGCTACTGAGCTGTATTTCATAGCTTTTTCACACAAATGAAGGCCGTTAGTTGTTGCAATTTCTAGCATCCATCCTTTCTCGGACGAACTCACGGGGTATCAAAAACTGAGACGGTAAGTTCAAGTAGAGCACAATGAACAGAAGACAAGGATGGATACAAACTAATCTGTGTAAATGAATAACTCGTTCTCGGCGATCCATTTATTATGTCGACGCTTGTAATCTCGGGACAGATGAGAATCACCGATGTAAATGAGCATGTGGTGGTTTCCTCTCGCACGGACAAATTCAAGCAGATCAGTTCCACTAATAGACATTTGCCAGACTGATTGGCGTCATGCTGATCAAAACTGAGCTAGTGAACTTCTTGAACTTATTACGTAATTAGATCAATTCTCCCCGTTGAAGCGAGAAAGGGATGGTCTCACTATCCGGTAATGTCGTCTGCTCTCAGTTACGTTTGCCACGGGGTTCAAAAGAACTATCAACGAATCACATTTGTGGTTCTTCTGTAGGCTGTTCGCCGAAGAGCTTCCATGCACACTCCTGACGTTAAAAATTCGATATATATACATATATATATATATATATATATAAATTATATACATAGCACAAATCTGAAGGGGATAATGGTGAACGAGAAACCGGAAAAAAAGAAGTGGGGTCCAGAGTTCACCAAAAATGATAGTTTTTCTTTTGTGCTTCTTCATGTCATCGGTTGTTCATCGTGATCCATAATTCTTCTTTGGCCTTGGTCCTAGCCGGTTGGACAAACCGAAGGTTTTTTTATCACACATCATGTGATTTACGAACCCGTTTGGTCAACGGACATACTGCGTAAACGGGAAGATGTATAGAAGAATATTCACATGAAAACCATTTTATTGATCTTGCCTTTAAGAATTGATGGGTTCTAGGGGCTATGGAATACAAAAGATGATTCAGGAACAGAGTTCTGGTTGGATGAACAGTGACCAGATTGGTTGTTTAATATGAAGATGGCCTCATGCTAACCTGGTAAGCAGCGATATTGTCTAAAACATGGTGGGCTTCTGCCAGGCAAAGGTTTGTTCCACCAAAGGCTTCAAGGAAGTGCTAATGATGCAGTACCCTCGCCTTTTGTCAGAGCGTTGCACTCCAGCAAAGATGCTCGAGCGGAACTTCTCGGTCATCAACTCTAGCATAGGGCCTGCATGAATCCCAGAAAATGTTCACAGTAACCTCTATCACCGACTGTCTGCGACTATGGGACGCCCATTCTCGCTCTGTTGGGCTTTGCGAAGCCCGTCTTCTAATCACGGTCTCATAGTACCCCAAGACAACTCCGTGCTTCGGTTTGGTTAGTCGCAGAATCTCTCTTCAGGACGAACAGTGAAACGCGTTGCACAACAGACGGCTTGGAGGAGAAGTCTAAAAGATGCGAAATCCGTAATCAGATCGTTTCTAAAATACTATTTTCGCTTTTCGTTGTTTGACTTACTCGATATATACATATATATACCACGTGCATATTCTCTACCGGAATGATCCCTCTAACTTTGCTCATAGGTGCTGATACTTTGCCAGCGAGAATACTGGCAATGTTCCTCTTGTTTTCGAGTAATTTTGTGCTATGGTGTTTTCCATCTCAAATCACCATTTGTTAGGCCTATTTTTACATTTAATGGTTTGATTGTATCCTATAGTTTCAATGACCTATTATGTCCTGGGAGATGATAAATGATCATGATAGCTGGAATCCTGGAAAATTGTGACTTGGCCTAGTTTGGTGTCGAAAAAAGGAATGACTGGACTGTTTAACACGAAAAAACGAAGGAAATTTTAACGAATCTGTTTGTTTGGCTCTCTATTTTCCATTTTTTTTAATTTGCTTGTTGCTCTCGAGCAGTACTTGGCCTGACACAAGACAGACGAATTCGTTCCAAATAAACAAAGTTGAAATCCCTCCGTGGAACTCGCATACACTAAGGAGGGTTCTCAATGCATGTCTCACACACATGCCTAGCTTCCCGCCGGACAAAGTTAGTAGACTCGTTTTATTTTCTTGAACTGTTCTCGTCATCCAATCACTAACTGTTTTGAGGAGTCACCTACACGATCTAAAGAATCTGTTCTCCGTCGTAATTTTGTGTTTCACACTTTTTTTTATTATTGTAACTTGATTTTTGTCCAGTCTTGGAATTCATCGCATATGTGATGTGGTTATGGTCTCAGCATTTTTAACCACGTTCCCCCATATGTTTCTTTCAGATACTTTTCCTTCCTTGCTTCTTGTTTGGACTTACGGGCCGATGGTTCAGTCATCACCGATTGTTCGCTCCTCTATTCGGTTTCACCATAATTTTGCTTTGTTCTGCATGGTGGCAATCCCATTTTTATCTCAGTTCTCATCCTCCGTTGCCCACATTCGACCGGGCCGTGTTTCGTGTATCCTATTCCAAATGGCATATAGGCATCGAAACCGTGCTGACCGTGTTTCTGCTTCCTGTACACGGATTATTTCTTGCCGATCAGGCCGATTGTACCACGGAACAATTGATTTCTTTCTTCTTGCCTCGACATCTTCTGATATCGCCGACACATGCACACAAGGACTCACAATTGTGTAGTTTATGCATATGGCTTCGTGCCGCACACATGTTGAGCCATTTTTATGCTCTCATACTATGTGCAACTCATGTGCTCGCCCTGGCCTGTTTGGCCTATGTTCTAGTGGCCAGTTCTTTTGCTTCCGTCTTGTATGGTTTGTACAGTTTTTGTGTTTGTATTTACATCCTTCTCCGTGTAGATGTGGTCACGCATGCTTAGTCCACGTGACTCTGGTTTGGTACCGATTTTTTTTTCTCTTTTGCACACCATTTCATCGTCTCTCTCTCTCGTCGCCCACTCCCCCACTCCTCGTTTGGGCTAAATTTCGCGTATTTTCTTCACTTTTCACACATGCACAACACTACGTGATTCTGTGATTCGAGAATAACATGACAAATATAGCCAATTTTAAAACAAAACTGACCGAAACATGAACTGTTTCTTTTTTTCTTTACTTACCTCTCGTTGTTTTGATTGTTTTTTTTTCTGAGCAGATCACCCGTTGCTGCCGTTATTGGGTTGGTTATCATTATCACGTTTTACTTGTTCAGTCTTGTTCAATCGATCGTTAGCACGCTCATCACTTGATCTTATCCAAACGTCTAGGTGTTTGTAACATTGAGAATGATGTTCGAATTCCCGTTGTCGAATTGCCGTACAGGACGGGAAAGCTTGTATTCCGTAAATTCATCCTAGAACCAAAGTATATATTCGTGCATGCTTTTTTTGAGTACATGCATGCGTGCATACAGACTTCACCTTGACCTAGTATGACGGCCTTCTTGCCTCTAGGACTCAACTAATGAAAGAGGATGGCTTATCTCAAGCCGAACATCTAATCATGCCTGCTAGGACAATGAGTAAAGGCCTGACGAAGTGGTTTCCTGGTCATCCAGGTTGGGGATTAACTTGAGCTCGCAACTAAGTCGGAAAATTAAGTCGAAGAATAGTCGTTCCAAGTAGATAATGAGCTTCCACTCAGCCACTTCTCACTGCCTTGTGGAGAGATTCTTGTTGAAACCAAAGGCATTCGTTTGAAACTCTAATCGTTCTCCTGTCAAGTGGCTTGACTCACCAAAATACATGAATGAATGACACAAACACAATGAATTCCACGCGGCGCCAGTCGTCGCGAAGGATAATCAAGTGATAAGTATACGCCTGCTCCGAGTTCCCGTGTTCGGTTAACGCCTGACTACTTTGTGAGTAAGACTTTTGAGTCAAGAACTCTGGTTCTGGTTTCTAGAGAAAAACCCAATCTGCGATGTGAACGGCAGTGAAATATCGATAACCCGAATAACTCCAGCTTATTTTCTACAGGGAACCTTTCTAATTTCTGTACAGCCGATGTAGGGACCACGCAAATTGGCACGAGGAATTGCGGCTTGACCGATTGATCTGGTGGAAGCACTAAGAGAATGGGAAGAAACAGCTCGCGAATATTTCTTAAATTTCTGTTTACTTCACTTATTTTCCTTCCACGTACGCACATTCGCCCAAATACAGCAACAAGCTGCCCTAGCGCGAACTCTTGAAACTTTCGAAATATACGTTACATCTGCGAAACGAGCATTCCGAAACCCAGTTCTATGATGAGACTTCGTAGACAAAATGCAATCGCATTTTCTCGCTTCACTTTTCGTGTGTCCGGTGATGCAGCTTCGAGCATTTGGGATCTATGTGATTAAGTGGGCGAAGTGTGTACTATTAGACTGGATCCCAGTCAACAGCCGTTTACGGTTTTGTACTTGTGAACATCAGTCGATTGGAGCGTTGTTTGTTCGTCGTATCTGTGCATGAGGCCAAATATGGGTTCTAATGGGAGTTATCTCGGTTACTCTACAGTGTGCGTTCAAAGGAAATTGTGGTCAACACTGGTAATTTGAACGCCAAACGTGGCTACTTAGCGAAGTCGGAACGGCCTGTCGAAGGTAGATTTTCCGTCCGAGGCGATCGGACCGACAACGTGATTGACCAACAATGGAAATGATCAAGGAGATCGGTTTTATTTAATTGTATAACGCAGGTGGACCCGATGGACCTTCGCAATCACTATTCAAGGATGATGATGGTGCAGTATGAACATCAAGGTAAACGAAACTCCTGGGATCAATCTGGGCAAGGGAAGAGATTCCGAAGGACTGGAGTGAATCGGTGATTGTCCCTATTTGCCAGGAAGATGGCAGATCCTTGCGCAAAATCCAGAGATTTCTCGAATTCAATTTCCTCTATGTTGTATCCAAAAACATCACTTAGGGAGAAGTTGCATCTGACCATCACTTGCAAACAACGCTTATTGGTTTTGGTTTCGTTCGACAGATTCGGGATAGTAACATCGGCGGACAGCAGGCCGGATCTCCTCCAGATCGAAGTGGTCTCTACCTGATAAGAACTCTTCATCAAATACTCGAAACGCACTGCCCTGTGATCGTAGCCTTTTTGGACTTGAAAGGTGCTTTCGAATCCGTGGATCGGGCAACGCTATTCGAATCCCTCCACCGGAGCTGTATGCCAGCGAAGCTCCTAAACCTGTTGCGAGAATTGTACTCACATACCTATGGTCGCGTTAAGGTATACGTTGAACTGTCACGTTCATTCGAAACGACTAGTGGCGTTCGACAAGGGTGTCCCATCTCTCCATTCTTGTTCAACTTTTTCATGGGACAGGTGATGCAGGACTCTTCACGAGGTGTCCGGGATGTTGTGGTCGAACTGGGAAATGGAGGGAAGCCATGTAATCTAGATTGTGGTGGCAACATCGTGTGCTTGTTTGAAACTTTGGAACATGCCTGAAATGCACTTTACTAGCCCCCTTTTGGTGTCTCCTGTGCTTTGCACCTTCGAAGTCATCATCACCGTTCAGCGTTAAACAGCAAGGCAAGCCTCAATGACCGCTGCCTTTCCCCAGAGTTACACGTTTANATTCGGGATAGTAACATCGGCGGACAGCAGGCCGGATCTCCTCCAGATCGAAGTGGTCTCTACCTGATAAGAACTCTTCATCAAATACTCGAAACGCACTGCCCTGTGATCGTAGCCTTTTTGGACTTGAAAGGTGCTTTCGAATCCGTGGATCGGGCAACGCTATTCGAATCCCTCCACCGGAGCTGTATGCCAGCGAAGCTCCTAAACCTGTTGCGAGAATTGTACTCACATACCTATGGTCGCGTTAAGGTATACGTTGAACTGTCACGTTCATTCGAAACGACTAGTGGCGTTCGACAAGGGTGTCCCATCTCTCCATTCTTGTTCAACTTTTTCATGGGACAGGTGATGCAGGACTCTTCACGAGGTGTCCGGGATGTTGTGGTCGAACTGGGAAATGGAGGGAAGCCATGTAATCTAGATTGTGGTGGCAACATCGTGTGCTTGTTTGAAACTTTGGAACATGCCTGAAATGCACTTTACTAGCCCCCTTTTGGTGTCTCCTGTGCTTTGCACCTTCGAAGTCATCATCACCGTTCAGCGTTAAACAGCAAGGCAAGCCTCAATGACCGCTGCCTTTCCCCAGAGTTACACGTTTATATAAAAAGGGTGAATATCCAATGGGAACAGGGAGTGGGCGGACCTACATAGGCTGGAAAAAATAAGATGCTGCTGCAGCCAACACACGGAACACAGTCTAACTGTACAAACGCACGTGTTTTCAATCATTCTGATTCGACAGAAAATGACAACACGATCGCCACTGTTCACGGTTCACTACCATATCCTTCAGTGTCTCCAGCCAGCAAGTTGACTAGTCTTTCGGACCCCAACCACGAAGGCGTGAGACACCTACTTTACCTAACTTCGCTGTACATTTTCTCATCCAACGTTGCCACGTCATCTGTTGGTCTCCACATGGCTTCTTCCATTCCTTAGGAGGATCGCAAAATAGGTCACGATGTGATAGACGGGTGTTCGTCATACGTAACACGTGACCCAACCTCAACCTGCGTAGTCTACTAAGTTTCATACAATGAAACAAGCCGTTTTCAGAAGTGGCACCCAATACCAGATTCCTAACCTCAATATTGCTCACCCGCTCACTCCATCCAATCCTAACCATACTACGTAAACATCGGTTGTCGAAAACCTCCAACCGACGAACATCGCCCACACGCATACTCCACGTCTCGCAACCGTACAACAGAACTGAACGCACTGCAGCACAGTACACACGACCTTTCAACTTCAGTGAAATATCAGGCCGACGCCACAAGTGCTTCAATCCAGCGTAAGCTGCACGAGCCTTGGATATACGCATAGTTACTTCCAATCCTGAGCTACCATCGTAAGACACGCAGCTACCAAGGTAGGTGAAACGGTCCACCATTGTTATTTCCTCTCCATCCAGTTTCATGTTTGGCGCTGCTGTCGTCCGGTCCTGTAACAGTACTTTGCACTCTGAAGGTGCAAAGCACATGCCGAACTGAGCTACAGACCTCGACAGTCTATCTAGTGCCCGTTGTGCATGGTCTGCAGACTCGAACAGGCACACGACGTCGTCTGCGTAATCTAGGTCGCACAGCTTCCCTCCACTTCCCAGTTCGACTCATATCCCAAGAGACCTTCTAAAGCATCTTACATCACTACGATCTTAGGGCGGCGGTGCGTGTGGTGCGTTTTGAGTATCTGTGGAAAAGTTATTATCTGGTCGATGCAACCTCGACCTGGTCGAAATCCGGCCTGTTGTTTGCGGATATTACTCTCGCGAATCGGTGTCAAACGGTGCAGCATTATCGAAGTTAACACCTTAGTAACTATCGGAATTAAACTAATCCCACGATGATTGATTGCTGCAGTCACTCCGTGTACCCTTCTTGAAGATGGGTATAATCAGTGACTCACCCCACGATAGCGGGATACGCTCCTCGTTCCAAATATCATGAAGCAAAGAGGTAAGTGATTTCATCAGCACTTCTCTACCCAATTTGGAAAGAACTTGGGGAAGGTCGTCGGGACCGGCAGCTTTTCCCCTCTTCAGAAGCCGAATATTTGACTCCACTTCCACTTCCGTTGGGGATCAAGTGACACTTACCAAGGATTCACAGCTCCAGACGTCGGACTAGATACGATAGCGTATGGCCAGTTAAACTGATCCTTGAAATGTTCTGCCCAACGGTCCATTGTTTCCTGTCTACCATGGATGAGCTCTCCATTCTTATTTCACACGACTTCACTAACCGAAGTTCGCCTGTGTCGCCCACCGCTGTCGCGTATAAGCTTAAACAGTCTTTGACTATTACCTGAAGCGGACGCCCCCTTCCATCTCTTCGGCTACCTTAACCCACCAGTTTTTGTGATCATTCTCAAGGATTGTCGTCAACTGACGCTGCAACTGCCGACGCATCTTATTCATTTCCTTGCAGCTAGGCAGCTGGCATTTTTGCTCCATTAAACCTGGCGAAGCTTGCGAGATCCAGTGTTTCTGATGAATGCTAGATCTAGGACCGCAGGCGAAATTTGTTGCGAAGTATATCGCCTGCTATTTGTCGCAGTTCTTAGTCCCTCGGATAGTTTCTATTCGTAGCTGTTGCGAACAGCCGAATCAGACAAACGTTCGACAGCCAATCGGATTTGTGGCCTGCGTCGATGGCCATTCAGCTGCAGGAAAAATCGCATTCAAACTAGCGCATGGCCCGAATCGACGTACGTGGTCCAGTATGATCTACAGTTCTGGACAGAACCGCGCCAACGGTAGCTTACTGCGATATGGAGGAAGAAACGTGTGAAAAGTCAGCTATGCATTTGAAGTCTCTCCTCGTTATATTGCTCAGTCCATCCCGTCAGAACAATAGATCATTCCATGTACGAACTGAATTTTTCTACATTAAATCGGCACAGCAAAGACTGTTCTTCAACTTTTGGGCGTTAAAGTAGCTAGGCCTATTGGATATTCTTTTTGAGGTAGTCGGCGCTAACATATTCAATTTATATGGCATAATAATGGCTAGGAATGTTTATCCGGAAATCGCTAGCACGGCTGTCCCTCATATTTTGTTTTATGTGCGGTTTAGCTGTTCACCTCGATTAAGTTGACACATGCATGGACAGAACAAACGGATAGCTATCCGATTAGGTCACTAAACAACTGATGCAGTCAGTGACAAAAGGTTTTCCTGATGTCCGACAGAACCGGATCATCTATCGCCAAACCTTTCACAGAGGGAAAACGCAGAGAATCCAATGTTGCTTAATTCCAATACGAATACGTTAACGTTTACGAGATAACGTAATCCAATTGTGTGAAGGCCAAAGATGCTAGCGCGATCAACTAATGTCCCCTCGAACAGGCCTCATTTTCATGGCTGGAATTTTCCGAACTTTCATCCTGTTTCTGTTGTGTTGCAATAATCGACTGTACCTACAATTGGTGTAAAATAAAACTAGGAACCGAGGTTGGACAGCCAACTAAATTATGTTTCCCGGAGCTTCGAAATAAATGATGCGCCAGTGTTATTGGTGATCTCACGCCTGTATCTGGATCTGTTGAGGGAGGTATTTGTGAATGATGGTCACAAGTGGTCGAATCCGTCGTTTTTCAACATCTAGCATCCGGTTGACAAAGTCTTCACGTGGGACTGTCACTAATCGTGTTGTTTTTGTTCTGTCGTTTGTGTCACATGATTTATCCTACTAGGTGATAAATCGGCTCCATCCATATCTCGAATCGTTGCTATTCCCAAAAAGGTTGCGTTTGGAGGCCAAATCCGTGCTGATTGCCGCTCGGTTTTGTTTCCAGTAAACCGTGACCGTAAATTGATCCTAGCCCTAGATGATTCAATTAGTGGCACTGATTCACGTTTTCACTTGTCCTCCAATAGGACAACGTCATTCCCAACAAACTGCGAAACATGGCATTTGTTGGGAGTTTTCCATGTCTGAACACCGTAGAACGTGACCGAATCTTTGCAGCTGACGGCGCAGAAGGTGGACAGCAGTTCAGTGTCGCAGCATCGCCTTCTGATTTCGTTGTTGGAGATTCGTTCTTCCCGCTTTGCCCAACCTCTTGGTATCCCTGACTTGTAATGGTCAGGTTTCGTATATCCAAGTAAGCACGCGGTGGATTGCAGCACGAAATACGCTAGTCTTTGTTCAAGGGCTCACTTCCTTGCCGTCCTACAACACTTGTCGAAGCTGCAGATGTGCTCGTGGTAAATTGCTCTTTCATATGCCCATTCTGTAGCATGGCCGATCACAGTTATTTGAATGGTGATACATTTCCGACTGACCCATCGTTGGTGAAAAGTTGTTGGGCACAAGGGATTGAAAAGTTCGAAAACGCTTTCTTCTCGTCGTGTAGATTTCGAGGCTGAATTTTATTGCTTAGGGAGTGATCCGACCGAGTACTGGATGCATGACGGCTGGGAAATTACCGAGTGCAACCACGTCGTCCGCAAACTCCAGATTCAGGATATAACCTGATGGGCTACGCTAGACACCTGGATTGCCAATTCACCACATCGTTGGTAGTCTAACCGTTCATCTGCTGTCTGGCTTTTCCTCGAGCCCGATCAAGAAGAGAAAGAGAATTAGACAAAAGCCCATCCCACATCTGACTGCATTATTCATGCGGGTAGTCAAACGGATAGGATCGCTGAGTCGAATCCTCTCACTTCCGGCCAACTTCTCCATTCTGAAGACCTGTAAAAATGGTTTCGTTGATAAAGAAGGTAAAAGGGATGATAAAATGCAGATGAGATTATAACTGTGAAGCTTTGTAGTACAGCTGAAGATGAACACCAGTGGGATACACATTTGGCACCAGACAGGAAGGCAACTGTTGCGCGTAGCGTGAGGGTAATGTTTCTAGCACATATGCAACCTGTTTTACTCTTTGCGTATCAGGTGATCGATGGCCGTTCAAATAGACTTAATTTGTTTATTGGTCCCACCTGCGTGCTCACAGATTATAGTTCCGATGCAATCAAAGACACTTTCTATCAAAAGCTGCACGACATCCCAAGCACACCAAAGCTAGTCAACATCTTGATTGATGCAGGAAAAACAAATGCTTGTGTGGGTCGACTGTCCTTGAACAAGACGCACTTGCGAGATTTGTTTGACCTCGATTTCTGTTGTTCGGAAGGCGCTATCGGCCGTTGACCCTGTGTTCAGGCCGTGGACTGTTCCTCGTTAGTTCACCACT
Source organism: Fasciolopsis buskii (assembly GCA_008360955.1). Lineage (NCBI taxonomy): Eukaryota > Metazoa > Platyhelminthes > Trematoda > Plagiorchiida > Fasciolidae > Fasciolopsis > Fasciolopsis buskii. The sequence continues at coordinate 107,818 of LUCM01000530.1, read as the reverse complement.
TGGCATCCGTACTCTTCAAGGCATCGGTGTACTCAGATCCTCCGCATCGTTGTTATCTGCCAATGGCGGGGCTGCTTACAAGGTTCCCGGTCGTAATAAAGCACAACCCTCGACTTTGACAGTGCGTTTGTCTGCACCAAGGTGTGGTGATGCTATCTAGAGGTTAAGTTTCCGTGATGTTGACCTCGCCTAGCCAATCTTTTGCTTGCCTTGTAGTGCTGATCAGAGGCCAGGTTTGTGGTAAACTTTTCCGAGATCAGTTTTGATGTTTTCGGAGTTTTTGACAAAGTACTCGGAAGTTTGGCCTAACCTACTCCCATAAGTCTGTTGTGTGGAACATTTCCCCTTTCGGTTTACTTCGTCGTAGATTGGCCGTTTATACGTTTTTCCGCACTGATCAATGTCTCTAAATCGATCTGTGCATGAACGTGCTCAACGTTTTTCTCTGTCTTCATGTGAAATACAGTATCTGTAGGTTTTCAATAGTATATTCTCTCATGTGAAGTTATGATAGGTACGGGGCCGCCCACTATGTTAAGAAATCAATAAAATGAGTACGTTTATGTGCCCTTGAATATGAGCAGGTCGTGTGGTTACGTTAATTGTGCGTTACCGTTGTTTTTTACAAATAGTGATTTGATGAGAGCATCAATGTCACCAACTTAGTCTTTTTCTTTTATCGTCCTTAGTCATGTCCCGATCATAATGACCACTGGTGTGTGCAGCTCGTGTTATCTCTGAAGATTACCACTGAAAGCGATTCAAACGTCACTTCACTGTTTCACGTCCTACCTTCATCGGTTCGGATGGGCGATAAATCTCTTATGCAACTGATGCCCACATTTTATGATTTTCATTTGTCCTCTAGTTATACGCCCTGTTCGGATCTTTGCAATTGACTTTCCATGCTACCGTAACTGCTCTGCTTTAGTACATCAATACGAATTTCACATGGATAGTTGTCGAATAAGGAAGCAAACACATCCGTTCATCCTAATTCCCCTATTCGATTGTTAGGATCCGGAAATCACTCACACGTCATTTTCAGTTTTGTACTCTACATTTTCGATATTAGTACTATTTATTCGGCCACCAAATCGACATTTTGATTGCCGGGATTTTTTTCACCTTTATTTGAAAATAGGTACCGTGAATGGATCGTTTCCTGAGTCATGTCAAACTATTCACGACCACTTTGCCCGTGGGATTTCGTTTGACAGCCAATTCAATCAGTCGTCCGTTCGGTTATACGGTATCCTATTTGAACACTAGGAATGCAGGCCTGTTACTTTTGTCCGCCTCGACTTTGTCACCATGTGGTCCTCCTGCTCCTCCTCCACCCGTTGAAGAGACGATGGAATGTACTTCCTGTCCATGGGATGATTGGGATATACTTAACACATTGGAAGTCACCTATCATTCGGTGTTAGCTCGAATCCAATCGTGGTGGACGAATTTACGATCTACCGATGCAAGCAAATCAAGCAATACTACATTCGATTGGCCAAGAATTCCATCCTTAGGAACGGACATCGAATATGAAAAAATAAAATTGGACTATGTGGTGAGTTCTGTCATCAGTTTGGTAATCACTTGGATGCTAATCACAAACATATTATGGATATATATATATATATATATTGTTATAAATATATTGATTTTCACTTCACTACAGATTGGTGATGGTTGATGTATAAACATCAATTATTGTTCACAGCTATGTTTCCTGACCGACAGCGGTTAAGTATATTGGAGATCTGCCACCCCAGAGCCGCAAATCACTGTGGTTGTTTCGGCTTGTCACTACACTTGACCTATTTGAACCTCATCTCATTCCATATCGCCCCAAATCTTAGGGTCGCGGTTGTTGGTTCGTTCGCATTCACCTAGCATCCACCTTTCCCTACGATCATGCACTCGGCATGTTCGAAAGATATCGGACTGTCGAGTTGTTCACATTTTCGACTTTTGAATATATGATTCCCATGTCAACAATACTCACGGTATATCGAAGTATTGAAGTCAATGGACAGACAAATCCTGAGTATGCCTACTTGATGAGATAGAACAAGTATCTAGTGAACACTTCGATCCCTTATATATGGACAGGAGATAACAAAGTGTCCAAGTTTGTTTACGCCTCGTGATAAAATTGTTCGATTCCGACGAATTCCCGGAATTCAGTAGCGGAGAGCATGAAGCACATGTGTGCCCCCCCCCGGCCCAAACTCGATGTTTGCTGAACCAGATACACTATGATAGTAACTCGATTTTGACAAATCATCATCAAGATGACTTAGAAATAGCTGTATTACTAACTCCGATAAGTTGCTAGCATCTTTTTTCCAACGTGACCCGGAAACTTTCGTTTGCTACCAGTTGCGGGATTTTAACTCATTGGTTCCACTCTTGTGAGTCCAATTGCATCATCAATTTGCAATCGAATTACGACTTTCCTTTCGCATTACATTCACGATTGAGTTTATTGATTGTCGTCCGGTTTCTGGGGTTATTGAAACTTGTTGTGCGTTAGAAGATTGTACAGTTGGTTTAGCCCGATGTCTCCATTGACTGAGTTTGTCGTCGAATGCCATGCCTTCAGAAATTCTTTTTAATATTTTTCGTTAGCCCAATCCAAAATGTGCACTTCCCTCCGGGTTCATTTGCTTATCCCTAATTTTACTCTCGTGTTATTCCGCTCTGACGAAGTTGAACGCGACAATCATTTTTGCCGACCGTTCATCTAGTGCTCTATCGACGAAGCTCTGGAATTATCTGTTACTATTCATAATCTTATGATCAGTTCTAACCGGGTACTCTTCATTTATTCACAGTAGATTCCGTTGTCACAATGTGTTCATTGCGCTCCCTCCTTTTTGGCCAATTTGTTTGAATCTCTCTTCCCACGTTCTTTTACGTCTTTTTCCTCTTTTTCACGCTGGATGTTGGTTTGTTTCAACCTAGAGACGTTCCAAATGTTTAGTACATTATTTTACCCGGGAGTAATCTGTCCGTATCTGGACTCGATGTTCACGGGCTTTGATTTGTGCATACCCATATATATATATATATATACATATATATATATATACTCGTTTGACAACGAGTCCTAGTTTGGATCGTAACGTCACGATAAACGTATTAACTCAGTGTACGCCTTCTCAACTCTAAATATATATATATATATTGAAGAAAAAATTGAAGATGTACATTGAGTTGTTAAGTGTTTGGTGTGACTTTTCAAACCATACTGGGATTCCTTCTCAGACGAGTTCTAGTGCGGATCGAAGCGTCACAATAAACACTTCGGGACTCAGTGTACGCCTACGGATTTTTTCTTTAGTATGCTACCTGAGCTGCAGATATTCTCACGTGTGAATATACATATATATATATTTATACATGCAAGTAGTATCTGGATGCGTAAACGAAATTTGCCCGGAAGCACACGAGCGGTTTCTGGGGCATTCTGCCCTCGTTCCTAAGGTTGGCTCAGCCCAACTGACAAAGAATTATCAACGAATCACAGTTGTGATTCTTCTATGGACTCTTCGACGAAGAGCTTCCATGCGCACTCCTGGTGGTACAGATTCGATTCTCGTGAGAAATATATATATATATCCCACTCAATTACTCATTCACGTTTCGATCGAAATTTCACAACAAATGTTATAACTCAGTACGCCTTTTTACCTCTAGTATATATATATATATATATATATATATATATATATATATATATATAATTGGTGAATTATATGGTTTCATGTGCACGTAAATGAGTACATCCTTCCTTGGTTAAGGGAAGTAGAAATCTGCAAAATGTCACGAATTCCTCATTTTCGGGTCGCCACCATGCTAGTGCAGTGGATTAGACGAACTAGTAATTGAACACGTATGCTTCCACGTGCCTACCCTCCCGGGTACATTAGGCAGCTTAAAGTTACGCCTACTTAGTCGCATATGCTTCTGCTTACCTACCTGCCTACGTGTGTATATGTTTGTATGTATGCGTGTGTGTGTGCGTGTGTGTGAGCGTATTTGACTGGTGTGGCATCGCACTTCTGAATTCGACCTGTGTTTATGCTTCCGAATTGGTTGCGTATATGTGACCATGTGCCACCTTTTCTGTAGTATCGTTTCATAAATCGAAACAAAACCGTATCCAATTTAGAATTTTTCCTTTTTGATCATGCGAATCACACAGAGCGTCTTGATATCGTTAACACATTATTTTGTCAGTACAAGGGTACGACCCAAATATGACAAAGAGGTCGGCGGGATGCGGATCTATCAGGATGTCCGATTTTCTTCTCCGCACTGTTTTTGAACGTTACTGTTTTCCTTTTACGCAGTGACTTACTACAAAGTATTGACCTCCGACTGACAACTAATGACCACGAGAATATTATATGGCTATTCTATTGTGTGGGGGTGTGTGTGTTAGAAATCATCATCATCATTAGGTGCATATCCGTCGCGATCAATATGGACCGTGAATTCCGGATGCACGGTTGTGCATTGAATATCCTAGCCGATAGGCGACTATTCGGACTGGTTTAGTGCAAATCGGTGCTCCGTGATGTATCATTTATTCGAAAATGGTTTTGCACGATCATAGATCACTGACATACGTCAATGTATTCTTAAAATTGATTAGGCACTTCTCAATAGCAAGCTTAATTACCAAGAAGGGTTGACACGCGAGTCTCTTGCATGATTTAACATCTCCGATTGGTACAGCACGACTATCCCAATTGACCGGTTTTGCTCACTAACCAATAGGTCAATCGAAAAACCGCTACGAAAATCTCTTGATCGTCCATTGCATGATAAACTCGACAACAGATACATCTCAAATTATTATTACCTATACGATATGAAAATAGACCGTTTCACTCGAATTTCCCGAATTGAAAACTCGGTATGAAGCATATCATTTTTTTGTTTACTTTAATACAAACGGTATCTTAGCACCGAGTAATTTTGTTGTTGTTGTTGTTCACATGACTACTGTACACAAAGTTTAGCACGTTCGCCCCCTCGTGATGATTCTTTGAATGCTGACAAAGTGAAACACGATTCATCAAGCGTTTTAAGAGGTTCAATGGTCCATGCATTCATATCAATACTTATTACCCAACACAACATGTCAGCTATCAGTCAATAGATGAACATTAACGATATTTCGTCCTAGTATACTGTTGGAGCATTTTTTACCCTCGCAATGATCAATGGGTTCTCCACCAGTATAATCATTCAGTTCAAACGGTCTTACATGTTCTCAATCAGATTCCACTATCGGAGACCGGGTTACCATGGAATTGATCTTATCCCTCTACCTTCGTGGTTACTCGTAGCTGATCTTGTTCGACCAACCAGGAATAGAAAGCTCCATTTGTCTGTGATCGTTATCGGCATCCTTAGGCGCCTCTTAGTATTGACCGTTTGATTTAAAGTTACAAGCTGATCGCTATAACAAACTCCTTGCCTCGTCCCAATCTGATGACTTAATAGGAATTGTCGATCGTTGAAAGCATATTTAGCTTGCACATTCCTAGCGTAGTCTTGTGATAAGCCGGTCGGTCACGTGAAGCACGTGGTAGACGTGAACTTTCATCCCGAATTCCCTGACGAATTCTCAGAAGAATGCACGTAAGCGAGAATGGGGACTAATAAAAAAAAACGAAAATATTCAGTCTGAAAGTTCTATTCTATTCATTTACCAGCAAACTGACTTATCTGGTATACACCAAGCTGAAATCATCAGCCCGTTTGAACGCCTTCACATGATACAGAAACCGTGTGTTTGACTGTGTTTACCAAACATTTTTGACGTATACACGACGTAGCGAATCGTCTACTTCAGTTGACTATTATATTTCAGATCTGCTGTTGTCTATTGTTTATATGTACATATTCGTCAACGTAATCTGTGTTAATCAAATTCAAGTTAAAAAAAAGCAGTGGCTTTGTTTATCCCGATGAGTGGATTTTCAACGTAGAGCTTATCCACCTATGTGTGTCATTAGTTTCACATACTTTTAGGAAATTTTGTCGAATGAGACTACAACTCATGTGGTAGTATTATTGCGAAAATGGAGTTTAAGTCAAATTCCTTACAAGATCATTCTTTATATCAGCGAGCACACAGAATGTGAATAAGAGAGAGTTTTTGTCCTTAACTTTTAAGTTTTCTCCGTTCTTGGTTCCTGCAACCAGTGGATGATCCCTCTTTATTTGTATGAATTACTTGTTTTTGCCCTATTTGGATCCATCTTCAATGTGGTCACCTATTCGCCTACCATGCGGTTCGGTTTTAGCGAATCGCGCAAGTCCTCATCTCGCTGATTGGTATCGGTCTGTCCCTGAGTTTGATGTACTATCTTGTGGACCAAATCAACCCAACAGCAAAGGAGAAAAGATTAGCTAGAAAACGGGTAAGTCGTAGTGTGTCTACAATCGGATTTATGATATTTTGGAGTGATGTGCAAATCTGTTAGGCAAGTATAAAATCATCATGGAAATGTACGTTCAGCCAATTGGGGCACAATTAGGAAATGTTCCACTAACTCTTTCTAACTCACTATTGAAATACTTTTAGCCTAAATATGGATTATTTCACAATTTTAGAGAATTCTTATTTCCTGTCTTTTCGAATACTTTTCACAAATGTGAAGCACTTATTCTTAGCCGTGCACAAATTTCTTGAACGCACCATACAGTATGGACCTATCAAACAGTGAGTATCCATAACTGCTACGAATGCGTCGTTGCTGGTCTCATGGACATGTGCCCACCAGAAAACTATCTGACTCCCGTTCAACAGTATTTTCACCTAAGCTATTTTGGCTAATCGATTTGGACGACGCAGAATGTGTGAGTCACATGCCAAGCAATTTTCCCCGATGCGGAAGTAGAATGTCGACATTATTCTGAATTCGCTCGCTGGAGTTGTTCGATAAATAGGACACACGGTTGATTCTATCCGTTTGTAAAATTAGACAATCGGCTTCTCACTCGGTTGAAGACAAGCTTTATTTTAATTTTGTCTAGCCAATATTGCACTAACAACAGATCCTCGGTGTTGGAGACATCTTTTCGAGCTCCCGGTTTCATTATCCCACTTCGTTAGAAAATCGAGAGTTTGTAATGCTATTCCAAAATTGTTCGGAATTTCACCCGAGTTCATCACGACAAGTGGTGCTCGTCAGATTTGTCCCTTTTTATGTGTTGCTTTCAGCTTTCTAGCTGAGATAGCCATGGAGATAGCCTTATCCTCCAGGGGGAACAATGGTGTGGATATTTACTCAGTTTGTTTTAAACTATGCAAACATGGTGTGTCTTCGCGTGAGAATTCAAGTAGATCGCATGTTTTCTCGATCGGTTCGACGATACGGTAGTTATGTTTCGAATGCGTTTTGCACCTTCGAATCTCCGGCAGGACAAGACTAGTTCAAAGCCGAACCTTGTTCTTGCAGGAGATCATCTGTGTGAAGTGGATCGATTTAATTACTTGGGTGCTTGTATCTCACCTGGTGGTCGTATATCGGACGAAGTGTCTTCGCGCATACATAAGACTCAATTAGCATTCACTAACTTGAAAGACCTATGACTTTGGCGTGACATCTGCCTGTCTATCATAGGTCAAGTATATTTTTATCTTTTACTTCCTTTAATAATGAAACCACGACGTGTTTCATTTTCACGGAGGGGGTCATGAACAACAGAGTGCTGCTATTTGGGGAAGCTGACCGGCGATGAGCGGATTCGAACCTGCAACCTTTAAGTTTAGGCTCCACGAGGTTTGTTACTTGGCCACTACAAATGAAGTCGGTACTGCCAAGCGACCCTAAAATACGGTCGTTGGAAACAGATTTGCAGAGATTTTCGGTGCTTGAACACCGTTGTCTCGTAGTATTGGTTGAATGTGTTGGCACAACTTTTTCAGTTACCCAGAGGTTTGGCGTAGGGTACTGGGTCTTAGAGTCCAGTCTTTTGAAAATGCACTGAATCAGACTAGATTAAGGTGTTTAGGATATGTTTTGTGCATGTCCACAAAACGACACCCTCGTTGTACAGTTGTTCGCGGCCGGTAATGTTTAGAGGATGACTCTAGGTAATCGATCGACAGCATGGCGACAAAAAAATATGAAAACTTTAACCGGTGAACTGGCTCATGTTGGTCCAGTTAAACTATCGGGTTAAGATCCACATAAATCCCCCGTACAAATGACTGGGGACGGTGAGTGATACATTGAATGCCGCAGTTAGTGACGTTCTTGGATTCGAAATCTTTCCCCTTCCATATGGATTTTCAACCTATCGTTTTACAGTCTATCTGTTACTATTTCTTGTTTTCATTTTGCTTTCTGAATTGGTGGTACTATGAAAATACGAGACATTCAGAACACTTTGGTGCCAGGTTAGTGGTTTTCAAATTTCATCTGACACAAGGTGCATTCGCGCACACTTAAATTGCAAAACATGAGTGTCGAATGACAAAAAGAAGTACGGTCTTGATTAGGTGAGCAGCAATAGCCGAGTCAATTTCCATGTGTTCCTAGAGAAATTCTTGACCAGCTACCATCATGCTACTTGTGCGTGATGGGAATATTTTTATGCATAATGGTTTTGACTCTGTCTTTGGTGTTTTCTTCATGCCTGCATCGTTTTCTCTTCTCCTCTCGGATACCTCGATTTTAGTGTTTCCTCTTTGTTATTTCGTGTCCCTTCCAACCAGCAAACAAATTTGAATTTGTTCATTTACCGTAAAACTGTGTAGCACGTTTATAGTTGAATCTATGGCTGATTGAATTCTACGGTCTACTAGTTCTTGCTAGGTATGCTGACATTACCCCAGGCAAAGCTTAATTGCTACGTGTGGCTGGTGAACGTACTATGATCGTGAGGTGAATGCATCGATGATATTTGCTCGTATACATACTGCCGACCAACAAATGTATCCAGTTGTGCTTCTAACGCCCTTGTTACATTTGGTTGGGAATGTCTAATTCACATAGAACAAACCGCAATCACAATTGTGATCCCGTTTACACCCGTGTATGTGTGTGTGTGTGTGTGTGTCAGCCCGACAAAATTTTAATGACAACTTGCATTCGGAGTGTTTAAGTATTTGGATAGATTGACAACGTAGTACCGGGTACACAGCCTGATGAACGTCACTAATAACGAGGCCGATCGTGCGTTTCCGGGAATGTTTGTTTATTTGTGTACACACTATGGATGTAATGTATATTTGTATGTAGGTATTTATGCATGTAGCACAGGTCTGTTTGTAGATTGCATGCTATTCGAACCACGACTAGGGATAAGATGAGGCATGTGAGAGAAAAACCGAATGAAAGAAACATGGTGTAGACTGTGCCATACATGCGAACTGTTTCAGTCATCATCTTCACGGGAGCGGTTATCCATAAGAATCCACGGTTTCTCTGCGGGTGGGAGGAGGGGTAGACGTCTTCGTACTACCCATCTATTCCGGCCGAAACAGAAGTGACCTGTCTTCTCGGCTTAGATTCCAAAAACCGTCATTTTAATACCGTTTAGTGGGGAATGTGCTTTGCATTTTTCATTCGGCTTAACAGTGACTTTGTTCGATATGCCAACTAACATGATATAATCACCATATAGTTGATCTTTCTGTTCGGATTGACATTGCAAATAGCAAATCACAAGAACCTACTAATCGGTTAGTTTGCGGTCAGTGTGTCTTACAATGGTGGAGATAGTGCGATGGATGGTTTTGTCATTTTAATCTTCCTAAATTCTCAACGATTCAACATGCATCGTCGTCATCAGCATCCAGCTAGTCATGGAAATTCGCGGGCGCACACATTGTACGGTTGTTTCATCTGGCTTGTTAGGAACACTCAGTAAGGACGTGTAAGACTGAGATGAACGATTGTGAGTCGAGCGTCTTCGCCACTAAGCCAACCGGATTGTCTTTGAATGATTGATTGAACAGGAACTAAGCACCCATATTGGTCGCTTGATTTTACTGCCTATATGATTAATCACCGTAAAATCACAATTAGTCTTCTACTGCAGTTAGCCTTTCTTTGTCATGATGTTATGCACTCACAATGTCCCGGTCTTGCCACTCGATCCACGCTCTTTGGTGTTGGGTTCGTCAGAAATTGACAAAAGTATGCTTCTTGAATCGAATGCGAAACTTACTCATCCGATCTTCTCTGACAGATGTTTTGCATTCGGTTATTTCGTCTCGTTGCTTTTTCTCATTGCGAACTGATGTGGTCTCTTTTCCATCTAACCGTTTCCCGTCATCTACTTCTTCCACTAGTCTGCCTTTCGAGTAGCAGGTGATTATTGATCGCTTACCTTTTCTGCTCTCATATGTACCATCCCTTTTTACTATCAGTCTCATAGTCTACAGTGGGTCAGTTTCTCGTATCTCTTGCATTATATATTTTTTAAACCTCGGTCATTTAGTTTTGCTAGATTTGTGTACTGAATCTGTACCACGTAACCCAAGTCCACTACGGTTGTAATACAAAAAGTTTTAACATTGAATAGGACTTTCTTCTAGACTGTTCATGGGTCTTCTTCTCGTATTGAATTCCAATCGATCATTCCAAGAGGTTTTAAGTGTAGCATCATCTTTCCTTTTCTTTCGTTCATCGAGGTGCCAACATAGACGGATTGTCCGCAGAATCTGACTGTAGGTTTCATGCTTATGCCAATTTCGTCTATTCTCCCACCTATGACCAATTGGGTCCGTGAAAGTTTGCTCATACAGTGCATTTTTCATTCGTGCGTCCTATTCTTTCCCTTGGGAGAATCTTATGCTTATCACAAGTTGTATGTGTGTTTGTGTGATTACAAACAGTTACCGGAAGTTTTGTTTTCCCTGTTCTCGTCCAGTATTTGCATTCAATGAACACTTGCTACCGTAGAGATCATTTATCTCTCCATATGTATGGTGACTCATTAATCTCTTAGGTTCTGTTTACCCGTTGTTTAAAAGAGTCTAAGTTGCTCATTTATTCTAACTGTTTGCGCAAAGTCGTATTTTCTTAGTAATGGTTGTAGTATTGATTGTCGTCTAACACTGTCCACCGCCCCCGATGACGACATGGTCTGAAAGAGTTCTCCGGTGGGTTAGACATTATTCATTCAAAAACGTTACATACGCGGGCATTTGAAGCAGGATCGTATTGGAAAATTTGCCAGCTCCAGACGCGATTGAAACAGTATTCAACGAGTTCAGTACATTAATGGTAGCATTATTAAATTTCCCGAAAACCGGTTAAAACTAATCCCGTCTGGCATAAAGTAGTGTGATTGCTTTTGCTTCATCAAATGCAAACAGAAATATCAGACTGTTTGCGTCGATCGTCTTCTGCCGCACTTGCTACGTTTTAGATCCAACAGCTACAAATTGAGAGCAAACTCTCGTGGTTTACCAATGGTAATTGCTTGACTCTTAAGTTATGCCACAAAAGTGATGCACTGAATTTTTAATGCTTATCTCCTCGTCATTCGAACCGATTGTGGATTGATTGTCAAACTTGGATGAATGGGCTTCTGAGCGGTATATATGCATATATATACATATATATTATATATATAAATAATTAGTTCAACTACTTCAATACAATTCTTTGTTCCCACTGGATTCTCTACATTTGGCCGCGTTCATTCAGATGGAGAACACTTCCGTGGCTCATCAATGGAAGTCCATATTTGTTGAATCGCGCAGCTAGTTAGCGGTAGACGATTGGACATGAAAGTTTTGGATCCGAGTGACGTGTGCCCGGCCTCTCGTTGTTTGGGAGTCAGCGATAATCACCCTTACTTTTTAACCAATCTGACTTTTAGGACAAATATCACACAACGGTAAAACAACCATATCACGATATAAATCGATCTCACTCCCACCGATTGTGTATGTTCATCGATGATTCATGATATCGATCCTCTTGTTAAGTAACGGTTACAAGTGACTGGTATGCTCTAATAGGCTCTATCCTATGAAGTTGTCACTGTCTTTGTGGAACCTCGGATTACAATTAGCTAAGGTAGAACGGGTTTTGCGAAATTCTAGGTGGATTCTCATACCGTATTCGAACGATACTGCGACGGCTCCGGTGTGCACTTAACGACAGCGTTCGCATACTTTCCGTCGGTGACGGTAATTTTTCGTGTGCCTTAACCCTTCTCGAGAACATGAATGTTATTTAGGTCTTTTATGTAAGACATCGTAATGACTAGGTCGAAAGGGGAACGAGAGACAGTTAGAGACAGAACATAGATACAGAATTAAAAAAAAAACTCTGTGGCTGTTCATTGTTGGTTGTATAGCTTAGTTCCCACAAGTCTGCTTCCTCTACAATCTGGGAAAATGTAAAATAGCTCTAATCACACGTTTCGTTTTCAAGTTTCCCACGTTCCAATTTCTGCCCGACTCTGATATGTCATCACTACGGTCGATTTTCCGATTAGATTTATCACTTGTTATTGTCCAATTTGTTGTTTTTGCCGTTCGTTCTTTTCTCTCTAATCGGTACCATACGTGTACATTGTGCCTTGTTCGAAATAATCTCGTTCCTACTCCCGAACGGCCTCGAACGAATGTGTTTCGTTGAAGAGAGCATCTCATCGAAGAAGACCTAGATGAACTCCAAACACTGCGAAACTCTTAGTATGGTTGCGGATAGCTTTTCGTGATCGTCTAATTGTTTCACCTTACAATCACAATGTGGCTCTCGTTTTGTTAGTTGTTTTTTTACTCAGGTAGACTCATCAGCCATATACATATCCTATTTTTTGACGGAAAACGATTTGGATCTACAGATCGGACTATTCTATAGACAGTATCATTAATCGTCAGATAGTTTGGGTAGTTGAGTAGTGAGCAGCTCGCTAGTTCGCCGCACTATTTGTGCTCTGCTTGTGTGTCGATCACGTATGTTATGTCCCATTCTTACTGGAATATCCCACCATCTTGGATCGAATCTTCAATCAGTTGCATCATCTGATGACTCGTCGGGTGAAAAATGTTTTACTTAAAACCACTCGTTCTGATTGACATTGCATGCTGCTTACATTTATTGGCTTCGCAAATTTGATTTTATCGCTTCATTCCCTCTTTTTTGTTCTCCATTTCATCACGATTCAACGATTCCAAATCCACAACATTGCTTTTTTCCGAAAAAAATAAAATGTTTGTTTCTAATTCGAATTTCAATATTCTATCATGTCTGGCGTGTTTTGCACATACGATTCATTACGCACTGGGTACCGAAGATGGTGAAGATTGGTCACTACACGTTTGGTCTTCGGTGACAAACGTATGCGGATTTGCCGGATTTTGTATCCCATCGCTGGGGCTGTCTGAGTGAACTCATTTAATTTCGATGCAGAGACTATAGCAGACATGGGGAAGAGATGTTGAACATACGATGTGTATCACGGGGACACGAGGCGAGGCACAACACGAAGCCATTGTGGATGAGTCATCATAAAATAACTGTTTAATGTTACTAGAGGTATTATATGCCAACTTGAGGTATACAAATGTGTTCCAGATAATCGAATGCAAAGTGACATTGGCAAGCGAATTGACTGTTATACGTACGAGAGAAATAGACAGACCCTGAAGCAATGCCATATGAGACGCTTGATGTCGTCCTACCCTGTCACCTCGAATGTTGCTTAGATGGAGAAGACAGCGCCGAATACGATATGAATTGTGTTCTTTATTTGTGTTGCCTATGTCCATACAAAAAAGAAACCAGGACTTATGTTTGTTTGTTTGTCTGTCTGTCTATCTGTATGTATCTCACACGGTTTATGGGGTTTGTCTAATTGATAAATACGAAACATTTCGGGTAAAAGATTACTGGATATGGAATAAATTTTCATTAAATATCGATCGAAATTTGCAGAATATGGAGAAAAGTTTCGTGTTTATGATGCATTTCGAAATTAGCAATTATCTGGCAGCAGTTTTCTAGCTGGATTCGACGAGGCAAGGCAACTGTAGAGGTATTAGCTTGTTCGCATGGGTAGACCGTATTTCAGCTACGCAAGTACGCGTGAAACGCAAAACTAGACAGAATAGTGACTAGAACTTTACGTGGAACAAATGTGATACACTCTATCCATATTCCCTCCTGATGTACGTCATCCAATTACGGTAGTCGCCATCATTTATAGTCGCTACAGTATGGATATAATGCATATTTTCCCATCTAAGCTCGCAATGCTAATTGTGGCCTAAATGACAGGTTAACGGAAGTTTACTTATATGATTTAGAAATGAGGAAATGAGAGTTTGTGTGATCAAGAGACCAGTAAATCAGATTAATTTGTTCTGGCCACTGGGCACAACACAGTCATATTTTTTCTGAACCGAATTCAGGGGTTTGCTATAGACCTGAGACACGTTCACCTGGTGCTCACGACTTCGAATAGTGTCTAGTTTGCCAACGGACTGCGAGGGTCCAGTTCGCATCCGGAGGTCAGTTTAAACTTGTTCAAATAGAAGTCATTTGCCCAAATCCAGGAGGGTCCCAACCTTGAGGGAAATTGAAACGCAGTTTGATCTTTTGCTGCTCACACTGTCACCGGAGTCTGCACTGTGCACTGATACGATTACCTCGGGCCATGCTGAACAGCGTGCTATCTAAGCTTACTGGTGAACGGCATCTCAGCATCAGTTTACTTTTCACTTGATGTGACCTTAGGTGTGATTCCGCTTTATTTCAAATTTCACAATCCGATTTGACCGTTATTTCACTGTCACGGATTATGTTGGCTATGGAGCAAATTTCCCTCACGGTATTCATGCTTCACGCATCCAATGACATTCCAACCGATCGTTATAGTTGACACCATCACACATCCCCAGATAAATTTCCAATAATTTGATATAGAGTCTGTTGGAATTCGGTTGCAGATTTTGTCCCGTCCAATCAGACCATCGAATGTTTCGGATAATTATTTGCTTTGGTTGATATTTGTTTTGTACTATCTTTTATACTTATGAACATGCAGGCGCAACAATTATTCTCCCGTCTCGGTGTTCACCCGGTTCCTGTACTCACGGATTACGAGGTGGGTATTGCTGTCAATCTGGTAGACACACGTATTTTGTCCACTGACTGGGACTCTATCGGGGGTCTTGATTCTATCATTGAAGAATTACAAGAATCCGTTATTCAACCTTTCCAAAAAGTCTCTTTGCTCCCCTACCCGTCACGATTGCTTAAACCTCCCAAAGGAGTACTCTTGTTCGGTCCACCTGGCTGTGGGAAAACTATGTTAGCGCGAGCAATGGCTCGTGCTGCAAATGCTCATTTTATCAATTTACAAGTAAGTCCACGGTCAGTCTGGTTGACTTGTTGTTGATTTCCTGTTGCCGATGAGAACGGTAAGCGGGATGATTAATACGGTCAAACATCATATTCTTTTTATCTCTTTTTATTCTTGGAGTAACAGTGAACTTGATTTCCACGTGGAAAAGTTGACTGGTAACGGAAACATTCGAACTCGCGACGCTATCTGTTTGACCGCTGCCGTTCTATGTTTGTTTGCGTAATGTTGGCGAATCTTCGAATTGACTAGTTGACTAATAGCAACCTAAACAGGTGAATTTTTGGAATTTTCGGTTTATGTTCGTTCCGGTTTGTCAGCCTGCAAAACGTTCCGTCCGAGTACCGTAGTTCTGTAAATCTGGACGCATACAAGTTTGACGTTTTCGAGTAAACAGTGTTTGATAGTTGTCATCATCATCATCTCATAATGAGTTATTTTTCCTCAAACAGTAGCCATTGCTTGAACTAAATCACCTGACGCTTGGGTCAAATCAGGTCGAGAATATTTAAGTTCTAAACATTGGTGAAACAATAATCGCTGCAATCTCATGAACTCACCCTCGGAATTGAAATTTGTGAAGATTCTCGGTGTGACCGAAGAACTGTAACTCATTTCGAATGATCCGAATGAACAATGTTTTCGACGGGTTTGCGAGGACCATCGATGAACATATCGTGAAAGTACGAACCCATAACCATCGAAGGTGTAGCCCATAGAATTCCTCGTCTTCGGTGTTTCTGCGCCGTCACCCAGGCTGTCGTAAGAGGCGCCCAGTTACGACTTAGTTTAACACTTCATCACAAGTTGCTGTCTCCCATGAGAGTGACCAGCGGATCTCGGATTTGAACTTCTGACCATTTCGGTGATGATCGCTTGATCGATTTGATCACTACTGATCATCTCAATTCATTGCATAAATTTTGTGCGAATTCGGTCACCAGTTCGTTGGTCGTCGTAAGTCACTCAGGCTGAGTATTTATAACCCTAGTCGTGATTAATGTCTCTCTCGGAGGTGCTTGTTTTTGGAATTGATGAATTAACCCATATCTTACTAATCCCTTAGCAATTATCAACCGAAATAAGCATTTCTAATATCCCCATTGACGATTCCATTAGGTAGCCATTTTTACACCAACACGTCTCAAATCAGTTTTATTATTATTGCTTTTTTATAGAGTTTTCTTCTGAAAATGAAGATTCCAAGTGATTAGCTTACATCACACTTGCTGACGGCTTTCTGTTACGAATTCATACTCTCTTTCCTCTATTCCTTCCCCTTGGGATTTCTGTGTTGTCGTGATTTGTCGATTACTCATTCTTTCTTGCTGACTCATCTGATCGGAAGATTGTTCTTTTTTCCTCGCAGTCATCCACACCCAATTCGAAGGTACTACTCCGTTCCTTTTTTACCGATAGATCAGTAATCCACCCCTGATATGTAGTTGGATCGATGATTCCCTATATGACCCCCATATCCTACCGACGTGGTTGCCAATTTACTGTCGTTACTACTCTCTCGCCCTCGCTCTCTCTCCGGGTCAGATCCATCTATCGGAAAGTGTTTATGCTGCTCTCGTTTTTAACCGGGCAACCATACTGATCTAAACTTTCCGGGTTTCAAACTGAGAGTAGGGCATAAACAAATTTTCACGACAAATAGACTGTCATCTCGAGCATTTACATGTGCATAATTTTTAGTGACAAAAATGAGCTACGTAAATATATTTCGTAATGAGTAAATCATCGGCACAGTTCGATGTTTTGAAAACAAGCTAAAAATCGATTACCCTAATAACGTTAGTATGAAATAAATTGAGATTAGAAGGGAAGAAAATCCAGATGGAAAATGTTGCGAGTGTGAATCGAAGTAACGGAACAGAAATTATATGCGAAAATGGTCCTGGCAATGATAACAATTGGACTGGATTAATTTATTCGCACAGTTCGCTCCTTATCAATCGAATAGTTATTGTAAAGGAAAAGATTGAGTTTGCAATCCCATACGAGGAGAACAATATGGATATCTTTTTATGAATTGCCCCAACTTTGTCACGGTACTTTTTTTGTATCCGGATTGGAATAATGACAGTCAGCGGTGGCCAATCGGATGAGGTCGTGGCGTTTGGACTTGAAGGTCGCGGGTTTGAATTCTCCAACCGCCGGTCAACTTTCCCACTTGACAGCCTTCTGTTGGCCGCGGCCTTCTTCCTGAAAAATGATGTACAGTTGTTATTTCATTAATGATGGAAGTAAAAAAAGAAAAAAAAGTTGCGAAGTTGCCATTTAAATATCAATCACATCGCAAAAACGGGTGGGTACGGAAGATCAGAAGACAAGATGCTTGTCTTGCAACAATCAGAGCATCTGGAATCGTTCTATACATGCAGTCGTTCCGTAACTTGTATTTGACCGTTCTAAAGCCGTTTGACGTGACAAAAGTTGAACTGTTAATCGAAGATGTGCGAATGACAGCTGTTGTTTTGGTACAGGGACCAGGGTATCCATCACGAACTAATTTGACAGGTCACTAGTTAAACTCTTTTTTAGAAATGTTTATGGTTGAAGAGGTAACCTTGCCAGTGATTGGAGATGTCTCAGTAATGCACAACATGTTGCCCAATTACGACGTAAAAGAAACGTCATTTATGACCGATTTGTCGGGATGTGTCGGGGTCAAGGTTTGTCTTGAGTCAAGACAGCTATGGATCAAACGGCAGACGATTGAGTTGAAATCCCGTAAGAGTTGTTCAATTGTACGTCCGTGCGTGTGGTGACATCACCCTTATTCCTGAAATGTCCGGTTGCATTAGTAAAGCCGTGTCCAGCAGTGCGCAACGTTGTTCTCAAGACCGGATGATCAGTTTGGCTCTTGTGATTGACCAGAACATCGGATTGAATTATCCTCGCGAGAATTGTGTAAATCGTTATGTAGGTCGATGCTACGGAAGGTCATGTTCGATATGAGGAAGCAGGGATGTGCCATGTTTTCAAAGGATAACATTCAACAAAGCACCATCTCGAACTCTTTGCCTGTGTTATTGATCCAAAATTCTCGTGGGACTTAAAGATTTTGTGTTGGCTTCAAGGTGTTTAGTCGCGTTGCCAACAAAGATTTATGGCCACTGTCATTAACGAGAGAGATAGGTGAACAATTACACGATTCTAAGTCATTGTCGTTAATGGGCCTGCAGTCAGCATATTGGCAACTACTAATGACCACGAAGGGCAGAGTAGATGGCCTCATGTGTGAATGGGAAATAGTATGAATTGTTGCGAATACGTTCTGGATTGCCCCGTCTGTCATATTTTCAAAATCAGTCGATGAACTTGAATCCACATTGATATTCTTTTCGGGAAGAACCAAAAAGGGAGAGTTGGAGCTGAGTGCCAAGAAGTGTTTGGTTGCTCGATATAAATAACTTAATCTTGGATCACCTCGTCGGACGGGGCAGGATTATATCGGTGCCCGAGAAAACAGAGACAATGAAAAACTTCCCGGATTTCTGTGAACCATTCATTGTGGCTATCGATGCAACCGATATCGGCACTGATGCGGTACTGCCACGCCAGCTGATTACTACTGAATGCAGAGAGAAAAAGAACGTTTACTAATAGTGTTTGCATTGGAAAAGTGGAGGACATGTTTGACTGCCATCAGGTTTTGTATCGAAATGGATCACAAACCTTTGACATGGCTAATGACAACACGAGATCCATAAAGATTTGCTCATTTGGCGTCTCCAGTTTCTCGGTTCAGTATCTGCGAGACCGAGAAATCGAACTATCTAATGCATTGTTGCGCCCAACCGAGGGACCAATTACCAAGGGAAGCAGAATCGATGAATCAATCGGTTTGGAGCACCGCAGTGTTCCATTCCCCAAACGATCGATTTTCAACTTCAAGCGAGAACCACTTCAGAAGGGAGCTCATCTCCGACATGTTGCTCATAACTGATGTCGGCATAGAGCATGGGCTAAGACCTAAACAATTACCGTTCACTCCGATAGCACTACGTAAGCGAGTTATTCATCTGGGATGTGATAGAACACATGCAGTAAATCAATTACTTTTCTCGAATTACTATTGCGCAAAGTTTTCTGGTCCATCATATCACAAGGCATCTGTGGCTACTTGCATTCTGGTGCAGAATGTTCATTGAAATCGAGCACCCGTGACAGTGTCACAGGCGTGGTGCCATCAATTCTAGCAGTGTTGCGGACCAGAGTGTCAGTTAAACGTTTACGGCCCACTTCCCATGTGTTCGACAGGAAATAGGTATACAAAGGCAATGTTTGATCACGTGTCTTAAGGGAGGAATGTGGTGCCAGTACCGGACGAAATGCCAGATCTCAGGCAGACATTCCGATTTACCCGACTAAGAACTCCAGTTCAAATTGTCACTCAGGATCATCGGATCATAGAATCTTTATAATTTCTGGGCTTTGAAATTTGGCCTTGCCGATTACTGTTTTTTAGGCTCACTTTTTATGACGTCTTCGCTATTGACAAAGTCCATTCGCCATCATTTCATCTGATCCACAACAAAACCGACCTGTGTACTTCTTCATCAATCTTTATGGCATAGCGACAGTGCGGAACAGAATAAGGCTACCATTTTTTCCCTAACTTGTTTCTTTCGTCTGATCGTCTGCGCGACCGGTGATGATGATGATGATGAGCAGTCCACCTCGTTGACCTTCGCCGCCCGTCATGGCGTGTGCAGACACGCAAACCTATACGCGGTCACATGCGCACTAAAACTAGATATTTCCATCAATCCATCTCTGTTCAAGATCACGTGGAAATTCATCCACTGGTCATGTCAAATCGAGTTGCTTAGGTTTTGAATCCTCTCGTCCCCTACATGTAGTGTGTGTGTGTGTGTGTGGTTTATACTGTCCCCCAGGGGATACAGCCCACTGCCTAAGAAATCTGTTATCTCTGGACTCTATGTTGTCAGTCAGAAGTATTTCAGTCTGGTCAAAGACTGTTGTACTTTAACTTGATTTGGGCCACAGTAACGTTTGGCTTAGTCAACGGATTTCCTCTAATGCTCTGATCGATTCAAAAGGGTTGGTAGCGATCAGCAGCTTCCGCGCAGAAAGAGATCCTCGACAGTCAATCGCGGGATTTCGCACGGTTATTAGGCACCTTGTTGCAATCGCTTCTGGTAGTCAGGTTTCTACTGGTATCCGCGGATTTCCAACAGTCAGACACATTCCTTTTGCCCCCATTCAAGCATGATTAACAAAAGCCATCTGAACAACCGAATCCAATTGAGCCACATTGTGATTGTCTGAGAAAATTGTCTGCATTGCATTTCCAAAAAAATATTTTGATTTACACGAGCGATTTGATCCATGCCCCTTGTCTCGGATTCGGGTACGTCCTCGTGTGATTTAGTGTACACGATGTGAACAACAAATTTTCGTAAATATTTTGTTTTGTGTGGAAATTTCGAGCACATCTGAATTGGATACTCACAGATTAGGTTTTTGTCCGTCAGCACACAACACATAATCCGATTGTTATCTTGTCCGACCGAATGAGTTTAAGCTTTGTGTACCATGGGAACATGAGACGAATGGTATGCTGTTTTACATTTTGGAGTGGCATTTAACAAGTGGCGAAATGAAACCCGTGTAAATTAGGGGATTCTTTTCACTGTGGGATTGAAATCCTTCCAAGAAAACAGTTACATCGGGTTCAGGAAACAGATGACGACCAGATGAGGAAGTTGGCCGACGGTTTGAAAATTCCTATCCACTGCCATGACGTTGATCAGTCGACCTCCACAGTTGTCAGACGAAGAGCCCTGATCGACAGTTTATTCTGAACATTAATGCTTAATTAGGTAGTGTTAATAAGTAGAGGATATTTTATATTCTTATAATCAGGAATATATGTGTATGTTTGCAACTAGTTTTGTCCAAGTTGTAATATGCATCCTCTTTCTAATCCCTCAACAATCGCAATCACAACCGCATCAAAATAATACCAATAACAACAACAACACCAACACAAATGAAGATTTCCACCTTGGTCAATATGTGGTACGGAGAAACACAAAAATATGTCGAGGCCACATTCTCACTGGCGTACAAACTACAACCGTCGATCATATTCATCGATGAATTGGGTGAGTACGTGATGTTTTGGGCGGGTCACGATATCATATGAGGATTTTGAAGTGCTAATTTCCAAAGTTTACCTGTGCAGGGCGTTCTGTCAATTTGATATCGGGGATGCGGCTTTGTACTCATATCTAGACACGTTCACCAGATCCCAGTCTGTTCAACTTTGATGGATTGCATGAGTTATTGGTTGTGATTATTTTGCATTGGTCTTTGTTTTGAAATCGATAACTCTTTGTCACTTATTCTTCGAACTTCGGTTAGTCTTCTGAGCTATAACACGTTTCACTCAATGAATTGGGAACAACCAAATGGCCTCCGACCTATAAATGTGACTGTCGATTAAGATCGAAGCCGATTGGTTGATTCCGTCTAATCTTTTTCGTTCATTATCCTTTAACTATACTTCATTTCGAGCCGAGCTCTCGTCCACCTCCGAACGTGTCTTGAAAACCACCCTGCCTTCAATCTGAAACCTGATGCCTGCAATCCTCGTTAGGGTGGAACTAGAAATAGAAGAAGGTCAATCACGTCAATCTATAGCATGACTAGTCTGGGGGAAATGTTACCGGTAAGATTTGTGTTCTATTAGATGCAAAATGAAAATGAAACACATTGGCCCACACGAAAAGTTCACCTGTTTTTCGGGAGGTATGTGCACTTTGGTTTTGGTCGCCATCTCACAGAGTTGTTGACACAAAATTATACCACAGACTATCAACAATTCCGTATCCTAGCCTGCTCAACTGGAAATGAACATGGATGAAATTAGCCAGTGAAAACTCCCGATAACGAATGACTCCGGATCCGAATGCATTCTAACCATGACAGTCGTTTATTATATGCAATCATCCAACGAACAGATCCGGTAAATCCTAATCCTAAATACCAAACTAGTGTGGCCAATCGGTTCAGGTGTGATCCCTCATCACTGCCACTCCTCCTTCCTCTTTGCATCCCCCCTCCCCCCGGGTAAATCAAATTGAACCAAATGAACCCAGCCACTTTTTCTACGGCTTCTCCTCACCCTAATACTGGCGGTCGTTAAGACGAAATTGATAATCTCAGTGATCAGATTATATTATATATATGATATATAATAATATGATACGTTCGTGATATCTGGATTATATTGACGAGTGTAATATTATATATATATATATATATAATGTGCGAGCAACAATATGAAGTTATACTGTATCGGGTCATGAATATGTGCTTGTTCTTTCATTTTCAACAACTCAGTTCCTGGTGTGCTGTTTCACGCGGACTCGTTTCGCTAACCTTTGTCGTTTCAATATTACAATCTACAAACACACACACACACGATATATACTTCTCCGTAGAGGCTGACTATCTCATTTTGTTTCTCTCCCAATTGGCCTTCGCCCGAGATAGTTCTTATACCCCAATTCGCACGTGATCCTCCACGTGTGCATTTCGTGCACTTTTTCGATCCCCAATGCATGTTGCCCTCATTCTCGCTGTGTTGTATCCACACAACCCGGGGTGGATGAACAACTTCCGTTAGTCGTAACAATGGATGTTTTTAATTTATCCGCTCGGTTTCGTTTGTGTAATTAATTGCCTTCCTGAACGGAAATTGTCTAATTAGTTTTAAAAGAAAATTACGACCAGTAAACTGGTTTTTCGGCAACAAAATCATTTTTTACTTTTCAGTAGTTGGAGATTGAATGTTTTCATGAAATAATTCACCATGCGTAATGGCTAAGGCGTTCGACTCAGAATCGTTCGTCCCGGGTTCGCGTCCCAGTTCGGGCGCGGTGGATATGCACTGCTCATGATTCCTAACAAGCTGGATGAAACAGCTGTACAGTGCTTCCATGGTTTCTTTATGGTGAGTTGGGCGATGATATCACATGGTGAATTATTTCATGAAAATCATTTGTCACGAACTACTTTTCTTAGCTTGGTTTCATGTAACGATAATAATAATAATAATAATAGTGGTAATAATACATTATTTCCACTGTTAGAATGAAACGGTAACGTAAGAAAAATATTTCTTGAATTGTCTATGATAGAGCACTTCTCTCGTCGCTTAGCTTAACACGTACTGGATAATTTCCGTTCAGGAAAGCACTTAATTGTACAAATACAATCTACCTCCGACCGTGTGGTATATTTGCTAACCGAATTTGTATATATTGTGCTACTTGCATAAAATGATCTATTCCTTAGAAATGTTCCGGAAGAAAAACAATGATGTGGTGAACTGTGGGCACTTGGTTCAATTCATCCATTCCCAATATGCAATACGTGTGAAATCTTCCAATTCAGTCGTTCTTTACTAACCTATACGCGCACTGTCATTTGCCTCACCATGTGTTTTACACCTTCAGAATACAAACCACTTGTTCAAGACCTGTCTCTTATACACATCTNTCCCCCCTCCCCCCGGGTAAATCAAATTGAACCAAATGAACCCAGCCACTTTTTCTACGGCTTCTCCTCACCCTAATACTGGCGGTCGTTAAGACGAAATTGATAATCTCAGTGATCAGATTATATTATATATATGATATATAATAATATGATACGTTCGTGATATCTGGATTATATTGACGAGTGTAATATTATATATATATATATATATAATGTGCGAGCAACAATATGAAGTTATACTGTATCGGGTCATGAATATGTGCTTGTTCTTTCATTTTCAACAACTCAGTTCCTGGTGTGCTGTTTCACGCGGACTCGTTTCGCTAACCTTTGTCGTTTCAATATTACAATCTACAAACACACACACACACGATATATACTTCTCCGTAGAGGCTGACTATCTCATTTTGTTTCTCTCCCAATTGGCCTTCGCCCGAGATAGTTCTTATACCCCAATTCGCACGTGATCCTCCACGTGTGCATTTCGTGCACTTTTTCGATCCCCAATGCATGTTGCCCTCATTCTCGCTGTGTTGTATCCACACAACCCGGGGTGGATGAACAACTTCCGTTAGTCGTAACAATGGATGTTTTTAATTTATCCGCTCGGTTTCGTTTGTGTAATTAATTGCCTTCCTGAACGGAAATTGTCTAATTAGTTTTAAAAGAAAATTACGACCAGTAAACTGGTTTTTCGGCAACAAAATCATTTTTTACTTTTCAGTAGTTGGAGATTGAATGTTTTCATGAAATAATTCACCATGCGTAATGGCTAAGGCGTTCGACTCAGAATCGTTCGTCCCGGGTTCGCGTCCCAGTTCGGGCGCGGTGGATATGCACTGCTCATGATTCCTAACAAGCTGGATGAAACAGCTGTACAGTGCTTCCATGGTTTCTTTATGGTGAGTTGGGCGATGATATCACATGGTGAATTATTTCATGAAAATCATTTGTCACGAACTACTTTTCTTAGCTTGGTTTCATGTAACGATAATAATAATAATAATAATAGTGGTAATAATACATTATTTCCACTGTTAGAATGAAACGGTAACGTAAGAAAAATATTTCTTGAATTGTCTATGATAGAGCACTTCTCTCGTCGCTTAGCTTAACACGTACTGGATAATTTCCGTTCAGGAAAGCACTTAATTGTACAAATACAATCTACCTCCGACCGTGTGGTATATTTGCTAACCGAATTTGTATATATTGTGCTACTTGCATAAAATGATCTATTCCTTAGAAATGTTCCGGAAGAAAAACAATGATGTGGTGAACTGTGGGCACTTGGTTCAATTCATCCATTCCCAATATGCAATACGTGTGAAATCTTCCAATTCAGTCGTTCTTTACTAACCTATACGCGCACTGTCATTTGCCTCACCATGTGTTTTACACCTTCAGAATACAAACCACTTGTTCAAGACTGGCACAATTCTCCGTATCCATTCACTCCTAACGGCTATCATTTTAGAGTAAGTCAATAGGTTCAAGTACCTTGAGAGAGAGAGAGAGAGCGGCGTGACAGTGAGGCTATGAATTTGCGTAGAGGTCTGAAGAAGTTACTTCGATTTTGACCCCGATTGGTGTTTCTCTCCTTTGTGGTTGAGGGCCTGAGTGATAAGAATTGTGGTTGGTTGGAGAGATATGACTCGGAACTGAGGCCAGTGACACAAATGCTGTGTGGTCTATTTCTAGAACTTGTCCTCTCTAAAAATCCCTATAAACAAAAAAAAAATAAATCACAAAATGTATGTGATGAAAACACAAAGAATAACTGTTTTTTGTAGTTTTCATGTTTGACAACGAGTCCGGGTTTGGATCGAAACGTCACGATAAACGTATTAACTCAGTGTACGCCTTCTCAACTCTAATATATATATATATATATATATATATATATATATATAAGCAGGAAGTAGCATCTGGATGCGTAAACAAAACATATATATGTATACATATATATCAATGGAATAGAAAATTTATGTTGGTCCTAGCTTAGGTTGTTTGTTTTCATGGGGTTTTAATTGTTGAGCTTGGCATTTGGATCGCAAACGTTTCATCACCAGTCGATATGGCATCGTCAATGCACTTCCGTAGTTTATATACTTGATCGATTGCATCGCAATACATTAGTGAATAGTTAGGGAAACGTACAACACTATCAACAGTTGATCGCCGTGCAGTAGGCATCTGTTGATGCTGTTCATATTGTGATCATCCACAACACAATGCGAAATGTTATCGGGTCACAGGAAATAAGGACTTTTTCTACAGAAGTTATGAAAGCGACAACTCAGTGATAGACGGGGATGGTGGGTGACGCTTGACACGGCGATTCATCCTACAGAGATATATACACGAACTCCGAAACATACACCCACCCACACACACACACACACACCAACTAAGCTAACTGCCCATCACGATTAGTTAACACGCTAGCTGACACAAACCGTTTGATCAGGTGGGCTAAACCGTTTGTACGGTTCGTATTCACGTGTTTCCAATGAACACGAAGCGCGTTGCACGATAAATAAATGGATGAATTCGGTTAACCAAAGTGATCTGAACAAGTGGTGGATAAGAATTCCATCTGTATATCTTATTGGATTAGACTGAAGACGAACGGTTGAGGTGTGAAATGATAAAATCGTATTTCACACATGGGTGTCATACTTCTTAGTAGCCACTAGGGCCCACTAGTCGGGAAAAGCAGCGATTGACAATCATGATCCTGGAAGTCGGAGCAGGATGAAACTTCATAATGTCTCATTAGTTCAGATTTAATAGCGGGTGAATATTGTCAAATCTGGTTTTTCGAACTTCTGATCCTTTTCCGAGGTGTCAGACGGTTAGTTCGCTCGACCGCCGCGTATTCATGCCGCACGTTTAGCGAGCATTTGAATGAAATAAATGTTATAGTTCATATGATAAGTTGACTAGTAATTTAATCCATCATTCAACGTTCGAATAGTTCTGCTACTTTACAATGTATGCGTATCGGTAGAGGTGAACATTAGTAGTGAACAGTACAGTGGACGCAAACCAACGAGAACAAATTTGTTTTGGACTAAAAACTAAATCCACATGAAGACTAGCGGGGAAATCACGTGATAGAATAAACTTCTTCTTTCTTCTACTATTTCTTGGCTCTCTTTGATGTTCGCTTACTGAACAGGATGGACCAACAAGCCGCCGTTGTTGGGACTCTTGCAACTTTGGTAATGTAACTGTGGTGGATCTGTTTTCACTCTTGGTATCTTACGTACAATCCTAATCTCTTCCTCTACATGTCACTTGTCAGGGTACTGGGTTCCTAATGCTCGTGTTTGCGTTGCTAACTTGATCTCAGTCAACAGTCGATCGTGTAATGCATGGTTGGATTGTTTTGTAGGTTTGAACACCAATCGGCTGAAGCGTGTTTGCTTGTTCGTCTTATCTATGTATTATTCCAACATTGACTCCAGTTCCCCTGAAAATGAACGAAATTTCTTCCGCAAATTGTCCTGGTTATAGCGAGACGTGCACTCGTCGGACATTGTTGACGCCGTTGCTGGTTTGAATACCCATGTTGGCCCTTCTAAGCGTCTTGTTCTTAGTGTACAAATGCTTTTGTCATCTAAGCAATCCCATCTCTCACGGCGGTAGCTTTCATAACTTCATAACTTTGTAGTCAGATAGAATAGATCGCTATTGGTCACCAACTGTTCATCGAAAAGTCCTTGTACGTAGTTCATGTGAACCTGACGAGCATATGATTCATTGCGAACAAAGTAGATGAAATAGCTTTGCGTTACTTTCACGATTTTCGTAATGCGGTGTTGAGCATTAATTCTGATCGAGGTATCAGTTCGTAAAAAAGCGAATTTTCGTCTCCAATAACGTACGACAAGGAGGTAAAATTGTACATGTAAATGAGTCGTTCTGTTGTTCTAACGATCGAATCATCGTTGACGTTGACGAATTATTTTAGTTGACCTTAATGTTTTCATCACCTGTTTCTCCTAGTCTCGTGACAGGTGCTTTCAGAAGTTCTTTTTTCCTGGCTGTTTCTTTCTTTCTCTCTCTCTCTCTCTGTGTGTATGTCTTTTCTATTGGAATTCGGTAATTTGTCCATAGGATTAATAGGACATATGGTTGTATTGGTACGTTGCCTCGTGTGATTTCTACTTCGCGGTCAATCAATTTCATTTGCTTCCCCTGAGATCTTCGTCTCTCGACTTCCGTGGCTGATTTACGCTATCCACCTGATTGAATTAATCCATCCGTGTTCCCTCCGTGTTAATTAGTAGTTGGAAATTTCGGATTAGCACATTTCATCCTGCTCATCTGCTCACTTGAGTGCTTATATTTCCCAAATGTGGGAAGATTCCCGTGTGACCAGATGAATCAAAGCGTACACATTCACTTTCATTTTACTTGTTTTTTTTTCCTAACTGTGCACGAGAATCGAAGGGGAATGCAACTGCCTCAGCTTTGTCGTATATATCACTCGGTGGTTCCAACTGACCAGTTAACCACTTCTGTGCCCGTCCGATATGGTCGATTTCCTGCATAATACTGGTACTAATAACCATGACAATCTTTTTCCTTCTTTTTTATTTATCAAAACACACATTTGCAAAATTTCAGAAAAGAGGCCTCGTCCATTCGAAGCCCGACGACAGTGGGTTTGGGGCCTAAAATTGGTAACCGTCAATCGAGTTCTCTAAGTAGGCAAAGACAATTCATCTGACAAACAGCCACCTGCTAAGATGTAACTGCCCGAGTAAGAAAATGTATCCAATTCGCCCTATTCTTCCAGTCCACGAACAATGTTCGGCTTCGTGTCCATCCACTCCTGGAACAGTGCATCCTTTAGTGCCAGGCAGTTTGGCAGAACTACACGATCGACTGAGTCGAATACCGCTTTCGGATCAAGGGCAGCCACAAATGGTGGGTCTACGAAACACGTGTCTATGTTCTCAGATTTGCTGTACCGTGACTATTTAGCCAGTACAGCCGTGATCTGGTTCGAGTTTTCCGCGTATACTTTTTTGAAACTTTGTGATAATTGGCAGAGTAGTTTGAGTGCAATGCTTGCCCAAATTAATTGCTTTGATTTTCACACGGGAACTTCTCGCCTTTGCAAATCGGTATAATTACCAACTCACACAACTCATCGTTTTCCCACATCCAACCCCAGGGATTTTTCAGCTCGTTTTTTAAGATTTTGCTGCCATCCTTGAAAAGAAAAACGAACAAATGGAAAGAGGTCATCTGACTCAGCTAGGTTATGTACTTTAGAGAAATCTAACCTCTTGATCACCTCCATTGTCGATGGATGATGGGTGTGTACCTGTTTTGCTTCACTTGGACGCATATATTTGAGAGATCCTCTTTGAAAAAATCCGGATGCCATCGAAATCTAGGCGATGGACGGAAACAGTGGGCGAGAAACAGAAAAGAATCAAAGAAACAATGTGCAAAGTTCACCATACGTGCTAGTTCATCCGTTTCACATCTCAACGTCTTGGGCTATTCGCTGAGATCCATGATTATGCCCATGTAGATTCGATACTAGTTGGTTTCCCTAACCAAAATAGATGGTTGACTTTGGGGACCCTACCCCGAGCTTTTGAGCATATAGTGTAACCCGCAAGACACCAGGACTATCTGAGGGTCACATATCTTACCGAGGACCAGTGACTAATTACTCGGTTCATGTAACCTTCGGATGTGTCTAGATATCTTGGATGCTCAGTACACCATTCTATACAGGTACCGGTAGGCACACAGGTGTGTGCTTCGTGTACGCCATCTGTCCGTGGTTTGGAACCGGTGTTTAGCCAGCTCCCCTATACTGATTACTTAAGGCGGCGCCAGGCATTTCTCTTCTTCCTCACACTTTCGTGGGGACATCTCCACGAGAATGCGGTGCAAAGGACTTCCTCAGCAGAGACTATTTGATACTCACGGTAATTTGGGAGCATTTATAGAAGCGTTCAGAACGAATGGCTTACTCGGAGGCTGACACGCTCAATTTGACCGTGCTAAGGCATTTGGAGATAAATCTGGAACGTCCTCGGGTGGGGATTGAGTCATCTGCTTTCTTAAATGTTTTGCCAAACGTTTCATCTAACGGTCCTGAAAGTGGATCGGCGAGCTGTCAGATAGCTTGATCACCTAAATTACACTGCTTTTCTTGGTCCGGTATTCCTAAGCAGTCGGTGAAAGTTGAAGTCATTGCCGATTGCTGTAGCCTTTCTCATCTCCTTACACTTCCCTATCCACTACGGCTCCTGGTCAGTCGATGTCTTAATGATTTGTACTTCTTATAATGAGACATTCGGTGGGACAGGTCCGTCAGCATATAACAGTGGTTGAAGTCGAGGGTATTCACTGTTTCTGTGGCTCAGATGACTATGTGTCCTGTGTGGTCGTCGCTGTTCTATACACGACCTCCTTCATCTGCTCGCAGTGTTCGTTCGGATCGTGGATATTTCCTTGTGATGACTATTGCGTTAAGAATTCCGACTGGAGTTGAAGTCAGAGATTGTTTTTGTAGAAGCATTTGTACAGGACGGATCGTTTTCGTATTGGTGATCACAGACTAGGCACAAGCAAAAGCAAACTCAGATCAAATCATCATCTGGATTCAGGAGTGTGAAGCGGAATGATCGACTGTCTTTGATTGACCCCTGTCACAGGTGGCTAGAGGCGATATGGTCAATCCGAGCCCATCGCTGTGCAGACAAGAGGATTTGCCAGATAAGCCGATGTCTATCTTTATGACACGAATTGTGCATCAGAGACAATCTGTGGTATAAATGAACCTGAAGGCGACGATCACCATGATGGATGGAATTAATTGGTCTCCGATATGCCGTTTTGTCTCTGCTAAATAGCCAAGTTGAGTGTTAAAATCATCAACGTCCGTTCAGTACACACTTCGGAGTTACTGAGGCAAACCCTGGTTGAACTTGCCTAGAACGGTATCCACTAAGAGCACAGATGCGACAAACAGAACAAAGACGCTCCAATGGATTATTGTTAATGTCCATAGAATCAAAATTGTTGATCCAGTCTAACAGTGCTTACAGAACTTTCGTGCTCAGAGCGATTGCAACTCCAGGACGACCATGAGCTCTGGGAATCGGGTCACTGGACACGAGAAGAGCAACATAAGAAGTTTGCGCCTTGACTGTAAAGCGAGGGATCTTGTTTGCACGTTTTGAAGATATAACACGTATCTCTTTTACAAATTTCAAGTTCTCTTGACCTTCGCATATGATGGCCAGTATGGCCAAATGTCACAGTCAATAGCGTTCATGAATCCGAGATGTTTTCTTCTACATATTTCTTCTGATTCTTTACTATTATGGAATGCAAGCGGTAGAAAAAAGAGCCAACTGGTCTCATTGTAAATTTGGTGTTTGAGATCTACATTTGCAGCATAAGAGCACCGTGTGAGTTCAATTATGTTCTCACAATTGACAACCAGCTTATGTTGCTAGGATATCGCAGGAAGCTGTTGCACAGCTTCCAAGCAAACCAGGTAAATCAAGGTACCAATTTCTACCTGCCAGGTGAAACAAGCAATGTCCACTTTACTCGGTCCTATCTCACTTCTGATTTGCAGAGATGTGATTAGCCCTTGATTTGGATAAATGACTTAGTGAACCGATGGTCTCCTACTCCGATCCTTCGTGGATCCCGTGGAGATCTCTCAAATCCTGTACCCACGGTGGTTTCACGTCTTTCCTTAAATGAATTCTTCCGCATTTTGTGAAGTGTACCTTTGTTGTGTTGATGTGGTGCAAGATGCCGAAACGTATATTATCGGACGTGAGTGAGTTATGTGTGGATTATTGTCAGTTCCTCGTAGGTCTCTTATCTTCGCCGAACGAAAGCTATGGATTTCGATAGGGAATGACGAGTGCTCCTAATTTTCCTTTTCATAGTCGTCGTGGGGAGCAAGTACTTACAAAATTGCTCCCGAAATTCTTTTCAATCGACAGTACGGTCTCACTTCATACTGGTCACTTTAGTGTGACTGGAAACAGCTCTTCCGTAACTTTTGTATGGCATGTCATTGGCCTTTGTAGGGTTTTCCTCTTTGGATTTATGATTAAGAGTACCGTACAAACATTCGTCTTTCGGTCCACGTTGATATATTCATCCATTGCGTTTCTATCCATATGATTACATGCCACAATCAGTCGCATTCGCACATTTGAACTGTACTAATGTCCATGATCACTAGTTGTATGATCACTTTCACGTCTAACCCGTTCTCGAGTAGACGATATTGCGAGATAGCAACCCAAATTCCAGCATGATCGGGAATGGGAATTACTGTTGTGAAAATTGAATTGGAAGTTCTTTTCTCCCGTTCCCTAGTTGCTCACCGGTACGGGAATCAAACTACGGGATTCGGCTTTAAATGAGCGTGAAATGTTGTTATCCATTATGCCGATTTACAATATTATTGGGTAAGAAAGTTGAGAAGAAATTCCTTTGGTCCATTCTTGTACAAATAAGTAGCGTGTCACTGTTGTCGTGTTCATCGGGAAGAATGATTAGATGCATAGGATTAGCCGCATTTTGTACGTATATTCTGGACAGCAAACGTGTCGTATGGCTTAGAAAAATAGACCGAATTTCTGCCATGTCTGACATATGTCACCGAGATAGCTTTCTTCAGGATTGTATCTGCAATTCCATTTTGTCCAACGCTGTGCCTGGAAAAATCCTTCCGCGGCCCAGTAGTTTCTATTACCTCTAATTCAATGGCGGCAACCAATATCCGTAACCGGACAAGATAACCGCTGATACTCCTATCTCATGGCTTTAATGCTGCTTGTGGACACGCTTCGATTGCATCCATAATTTCTGTTGTTCTCCTCTCTTGCCTCCGATGTCGGGATTTTAGGCTTCCCAATATGGACCGCTCACTTCTTCATGCAAATCTTTCACACTGACCCACTAACGTACACACACACACACACACACACACACACAAACCAAGTTCGATATTCGGACGAGGAGACAGTTGGCTATGTGAAAGCGCAGATTTTACCACACTACTAACCAGAATAATAACAATCATTATCATCGTGTCCTGCTAAGGACAATCCCCGGAAAATGTGCACACACACACACACACACACACACACACACGTGAGCCCTCAAGATGGTAGTAATCCAGAGTAAATCGTCCGTGCTCTTTGCCACTGACAGACTCCCGGATCCCTTGAAAAGTGTTAAAATAAG
This sequence comes from Fasciolopsis buskii, assembly GCA_008360955.1. NCBI lineage: Eukaryota > Metazoa > Platyhelminthes > Trematoda > Plagiorchiida > Fasciolidae > Fasciolopsis > Fasciolopsis buskii. The sequence goes on along the minus strand of LUCM01000530.1, from coordinate 74,653 downwards.
GCTGCAATCGTTGAGGGAATTGAACCAAAAAAAATAATTCCCCTCCGTTTCTGGTCCGCTGAACGGAAGAACAGGTGATAACTGATGGACATTGCCTAGACTGGTTCACATGTGCCGGTTAATTTTGTGTTCGTGTCCTGTTTGTTAAATTTTCTTTTGCTCAAATATAGTTTGCACACATTTGGATCTTCGGGTAGCTAAGTCTATCATTGTGGCAACGAATGAAAATCTGAAAACTTTGTCCTCCTTGCAATTGTCTGCCACATGAAACGGTTTGTACGTGGTTTGTGTGTGTATGTGCGTGTGTGTGTGTGTGTGTGTTTGGGGAGAGGCGGTAAATGGATTGTAGTCGGTTTTAATCCATTATACCAACAAAGCTGACGCCTTGCTTGAGTCTTTTTGCTTCTGTAATACGGCTGTGCTGGAAGTCTTGATTTTACCGTAGTTCTCATCTTTACCGCACCCGATTGCTGCCACATCATCTGCCAAAAAGATTTAGTAACGTTGGCGTGGTTGTTCGGACACTCAACCCCACTGACAGGTTGTGGGTTCGCACCGATTGATACGTTGTATACGTTATGGGACACAATCGTTTGATGTGATTTTTTACATATGCCCCCAAAACGGAAAAGATGACGCGTGTGTTTGTGGTAACCCTAGGTCGTGTGTCCTACTCACCGGCCGGCTCGTCAATAACGGAGCGACTGGTCGGTGCCTGAGTGCATTAACTCAAAGCCAGTGACGAGATTTCGCACATTCGGCAACATGTCGTTTACTACGCTCATCACGTGATGGCACGCATACAAGAAACGGTTTGCTGAAAATTGTGCACTCTATACGGCAGATGTTGCCTTTAGCAGTAGAAGCGAACCTACATATAGTTTCACAGAGGTTCCACATTATCTCCCACATTTATCGATTACTTGGGCGAACGTTCCGCAAGGAATTCGATATTGTCATGATTCGGTTTAAAGTTGTAGCATCAGTCCCAACACGTCATCCATTCTATGAAAATAATATTTTTCATCCATATGCGCCAAAAGGAGTATACAACAGGCCCGTGCATAGCCACGCTCGATATCTAAGTGTCCGAGCTCTTTACGCCCTCAAAGCACATATCTACTTACTCCTAACGCCCACCTGTTAAGACGGAGATATTCGTACCAAAAAGCAAGGGTGGAACCTAAAGTCCGACCATACACGACGCAATTGCACCTTGACGCGGTGGGATCGCTTGCGTGCCTCCAGGACCCAAAAGGCTATACAGGATGGCTTATCTCAAGTCCAACATACAATCGTGCCTGGAGGGTCAACACAGAAAGGTCTGACGAAACCGACTCATGGTCATCTAGAATGGGGATTAATTAGAACTGACAACTCAGCAGGAAAGATTAGTGGAAGAATAACTGATCCAAGAAGATGGGCTTCCATCCAGTCGATCCCGCTATCTTGTGGACAAAATCTTGTTAGAACCAAAGACTTTCGTTTGGAACCCTAATCGTTCTTCTGCTTAGCGGCTGGACTCCGTAGTAGTACCCGTCCACCATTCCCCATGATCCACACGTACAAAAATAATCTCATACTGCATCAGTCGTCGCGCAGGATAATCAAGACTACACTGTCTATTGCATCTATCCCCAAACCGTCTATCTTCGTCCCCTCTACCTACCCATAATGCTCAGCTCACAATGATACATCGCCCGATACTTGCAACAGTTCATTGCTAAATGGTGTCGTAAATGATTTTAAATCGGCTAACAAACATTCTCTCAAATCTCGTCGGTCTCTGAATTTCGGTTTCTTCAGTTTGTGTACTCATGCAGGCTGACCAACTAGTGTGTTCAGTGTTGACAATGGACTTACTTTCGATTAATGTTTGATGCGCAAGTCAACCCACGGGACCTATTGTTTCGTTGAGATATTTCCTGTGCCATATGGAGAAGAAACAGCTCAACTTGTGGAAGAACGCGGGTATTAAATAAACCTATGCAAAAGCCAAGCGGCCTTTAGCTGATTGGTACACGTGTCAACGTTCATACATGTAAGCCTCGCAAGGATCCATCGGGTTCAGTAGAGAAGTTGTTGTTCAGTCCACTTGTTTCATCTCACGCATACGCTCAACCGATTTCAGCTACCGATGTGCAAAAGACGAGTTCAAAGACGATCTCGCCACTTTTTCGTAGAGCAACGGTTCGACATTGTATGGGGATGTAGACCCATCATATAAGCAACGAACTCGTCATCCGGTTATGTTCGAATGAATAGAACGCATTCAGTTATGTTGTGGAGTGACATCACGTACAACGCAGTGGCATGTGACGAACGTCGTGGCTTAGTTCAATTTCCACACAGTACAGGTCATGGCTTCATAATTTTGCATCGTCACACCGATTTGCAGAGAGAAACATCACGGAACAGCATGCCGAATTTACGTCCAGCGTCGAGATGCATCGATCAGAATTCACCCTTCGTCATAAATCGCATACGCACCACACCACACCGCCCACCCCACATCGTAGTATGTCTGGACTTGAAAGGCGCGTTCGAATCCGTGGATCGGGCAGCGCTATTCGACTCCCTCCACCGGAGCTGTATGCCAGCGAAGTTCCTAAACCTGTGTCGAGAATTGTACTTTCATTCCTGTGGTTGTGTGAAGATATACAGTAAAATATCAAGACATTTTATGAGGTTTCCAGGATGTGTCGATTGAATTGAGAAATGGGGAGAAGCTGTGTGGCTTAGATTAGGCAGACTATCTCGTGTACCCCATCGAATCCGCGGATCGTGCTCAGCGTGCACTAGAATGACTCTCTTTTGGTCCTTAGCTCCATTTAGAATGTGCTTTCCAACTTCAAACTGTTAGGCGTTGTTACAATAATGGACAATAGTTGTTCACAATCTGATCCTGGATGGGGAAGAAATAACGGACGTGGATCGTTTCACTTACATTGACAGCTGCGTGCCGAATCATGGTAACACGTCAGTAGGGGTTAGCTCGACGTACGCTGGACTGAAGTACTTGTGGCGTCGATTTGATATTTATCCGAAGTTGAAAGGTCGTGTGTACTGTGTCGCCATGTGCTCACTGCGGTTGTATGGTTGCGAGACAATGAGTCTACCTGTCATGTGTGCTCGTTGCATTGAAGCTTTCGATCACCGATTTCTAATTAATATTGCCCTCGAACTGGATGGAGTGACCGGGTGAGTAATGTCGAGGTTAGGAATCTGGTATTAGATGTTAGTTATGAGAATACTTTATCTAAGTGTAAGAAACATAGTAGACTATGTTGGTTGGATCATGTGTTGCGTATGACGAACACTCGTCTACCACACCACGGAGTGAAGGCCAACAGATGACGTGACCACGTGGGATGAGAAAACGCACAGCGAATTTAGGTAAATTACGTGTCTCACGTCTTCGTGGTTGGGGTCCGAAAGACCCGTGAACTAAGTGGCTGGAGACACTGGAGGATATGGCAGGGAACGGTGACCAGTGTCAATCGTGTTGTCATTTTCTGTCGAAGCAGAATCATTGAAAACACATGCGTTTGTATGGTTAGACTATACTGCATGTGTTGGCTGTTGCAGCATTGTTTTATTTTCTCGTCTATGTAGGCTAGCTCGCTGTTGCTCTTTGCATATTGACCCTTTTTATAACAACTTGGTATTCATGGAGAAAGACAGCGATCAGTGTGGCTAGCCGTGGTGTTTTAATGTTGGCCAATGTTGACTGACGCTTGAATCTCTCAACCACATCGATTGACCATTAGTCCGACTCCAAACCGATGTTCGACGCTTAGGGCTGCATTCTCATCATGATGTCTTCCTTAGGGAAGATTTCTACTATCACCCTAATGACTTTTGTTCTGAATAATCTGGCATCGGCTCCGAGTGGCTTTTGTGATCCTTTCCACCGATGCTGCACGTTTGGCTGTGTGGTCATAATCTATTCGGGTATCCTAAGTCCATCCCCTACTTCTCGTTGAAAAGCCGGTCAGTGTAACATTTGTAAACGAAAAATGGTGCAACACTGAATCGAGTACCATGGGGCTGCTAACACATATATGCTAAACTCTACATCTTGTTTCTTTTCTCCTTCTCGCTTAGTGCTTTGCTCCTTGGTCAATAATCCGATCACAGTTGGTTTGTAAATTGGTTTTACCTATTAAACGAGAGAGTAACATCACCGTTGTGCCCGAATATGCAGACACCATGGTCACTGATACTGATATGCCACAAATCTCTTTGACTTGACTTGCTAAAGAGCCTAATTAGTTGAAATACTATATTTCTGGAATAAATCAATTTTTAAATTGCTCATACCGGTTTCCCCTCCCCATTACGGATTCAAATATAAGTCCAAGAAGTTGTACTGCCTCCACGGTACTCATACTGTCCAAACTAATGTGAAGGGCAAGTGTCAAAGGTGTGCGTTGATCAATACTCCAATGATACTCTTACCTTTCGAGGCATTGCTATTAGCTTGGTTCGCATAGGGCACACCCAGACTGCGTACTGACTCCGACGTTGACAGACCGACGATCAAACCGCCCTCGGTGTTTGTCTGCGCGTGAATCAAACGGGATAATCAGTGCCCTGTCATGTGCTGATAGGGGACTAATCATTACGATTCTGCTTCAATAATCATGATAGAACCTGTGTTCCCTTTGACGCTTCGTTGGTCGTATTTCCTAGTCAGCAGAGGGCGCATCGTTTCCGTAGTCTTGTGGTTTTTCATTGAGCTGACTGCACAGTGAATCATTTCCTTTGAAGTCGTTTTCACGATCTTTTTCGGGTGTGGCTAGTTGCTGCCATTTGCACCGGATAATCGTGACCATTTAGCCTCTGCGCTACAGATATTGCTAAAAGTCACGTGCGTGTTGTGACACAGCGTCCATTTATTAGCTGCACACCGGATGTGACGATTTTGACCGCCGTCCGTCAATACAGTCCACAATTACCAATCGACTGCTTATAAAAGAATGATTTTATACAGGCACTAATCAACCGTGATGAATTCTGGCAAATTCGTCACGTAGGTAGAACAACTCGTTTCAGATGGCACACAATCTTGTGAACTGTGAGGCCAAGGGGGCAAAGTGACCGGCCAGCAACTGTGCAGATTGGAACAAACGGAACAGCGTCAGCAGTATCGGTTTCAGGCAACCATACACACAAACATACACGGCAAAGTTAAGATTCATCATCTCTCCCCGAATGATTTGTGGTCACGCGTTAGTGTTACCGACGGCAGTGCGTTTTATCATTGTGAAATGATAGTTTAACTTTGTTCGTATTGTCGTTTATTTTTTAGCTTTATATAACCTGCACAGAAAGGTTGTCACGCCCTCCCCTTAGATGCTAGCCCATTGTGCGGTCATAGAGAACCAGTAGCCATGACCACGGAAGACTGTAATGCAACCGATATGGTAATTACCCGGACACCAAACATTCTGTTTACTATCATTATCGATCTTGATTGGCGGTTTTGTGACTATGTTTGTTGTCATGATGAATGTAGTTAGATCGACTTCTTGGGTGTCTGTTATTCGTCCGTTTTAGTCGGGATAAACGGCAACATGCAGATTAAGCGAAAGCCTAGACGCTCTACATTTTCTCTCGACAGCCCCCTCGACTTATTGACTTCGTAAATCCCATCGCGGATTGAGGAAGGATGCGTTTGAGGCGTTGGATACGAGTCCAGATGGGATTCCCAGTTTCTAGGATCAGCAACACCACTTCGTTTTAGTCACGTGCCAAAAGGATCACTGGTAATCGGAGCTTGTCCTATAAACCTGTCGACAACGCCCAAGAGAGCCACAAACTTGGCCTGGACGGGTGGAATAATTAATATCCTGGTAATCACTTCAATTTCATTTTCAGACCAGAAAAGCTCGAAAAGTTTGCCAGGTTATGATTACAACGTTTTAACTCAAATGTACTGTTACTCGATGGCTGCCGGCGAAATTCAGATCTGGCCTAATGGTCCGACTGGTCTAGCACCTTGACAATTGAGCGTGATCATTATTGTTGTTCCGTCTAATTATCTTTTCTATGAATGCCACGGATATGTATTATTTCTCGAACTCGGGCGGTTTTACTCCTTACCGCTCATTCCATCATCTCCATGCCTTCATTTCTTTCTCGTCGGCATTTCCCCCCCCCTCATCCGTAATGCTTTGAAACGGCCCGCTTATTTATGATTTTCAACCACTCCCCTCTTCCCAGCGGGGGTGTGGTCGAACGCGCGCGCGAGTCACGTGCGTTCTCACATCAAGCGACTTGTGTGATAGATGCACTTTCAAGTCTTTTGTTGTTTAGTCGGCCTCATCAGATGTGCACTTTTATTTCCGTACTTTTTCGTGGCTCTCTCTCTCTCTCTCCCTTTGTGTGTTCGTTCATTCGGGAAGAGAAATCGCGAAACCAGTGCGATCATCATCAAAGAAGCAACCGCAATGAAATTCTTCTTTTTTCCTGTATGTTTTATCTGTTCTATTGTTACCCACTTGTGGATCAATTTCGAAGAATGCAAAACTACTGAGGATCAGTTACGTAATACACACATTTGTGAACTTATTGGCAATTACCCAAAATTCTTTTTTTAAAATGAACCAAAACCAATAATCGGAACAAACGGATAAACGCAAAAGAAATAATGATATACACGGGTTGACGTAACAACACAACGGCCGATCCACGTGGGATGTATGGTTGAATCTGTTGAATCTGTTTGGTGCGAAAAAAGCGGTACGCAGTTCTAAGATCACATTTGTTACAGAATGTTTCAACTCAGCAAGAGGTACAAATGCCTGTTTTGTTCGTACATATATATATATATATTAATATGTATATGTATGTATGTATGTATGTATGTATATAGGTCGTGGCGTTTGGACGAGAGGTTTGCGGGTTCCAATCCTCCTACAGCTTTATGTCGGCCTTGGCCTCCTTCGTGCGAACTGATGTACATTGTGATTTCATCAATAAAGGAAGTAAAATGATGTATATATTCAAATGGAACACGGCAGTCACCCTGATTTTAGTCATTAGATTGGACTTGTAAACCGACTTTTGGATCCATAGGGCCTAAATCAACTTTCCGTTCAACATAACAACTCGTCCCTCGTGTCACGTCAAAATAATTAAAGTTCCTTGCTTATTTTTAGTTCATACACCGAGATATTCACCACCGTCAGTTTGATCTTCGGTTGATTAGCTGGTGAATTATGATGCGCCATCACGTGGAAAAATAGTTGTTTCCTTGAAATTCTAGTTTTCTAAGTCTCCGCTAAATTGGGCAGTTCGTAATCACTTTAATTTGCTTTAACTGTTCAACTTGACTCCACTAATCAGTCAATTGCGTTCCCATAGCGTGATTGATAGAGTGAATGTATGTAATAGGTTCCTCGAAAAAGCTATTCTTTAGAAATTTAAAAAAAAATACAGACAAACTTCACATTACTTAGGACACTCCGTTCATGCTCCCAACTTAATTTATTTAATTTTGATTATATGTGGCCTATGTAGTCAACCTCATGGAGGATAGCGATGCCCAAATAAATTTACCGTTTCTCGGACACTCCGAGTGTACCACGAGGTCGACGGTTAGAATGCACTCACTTCCAAGGTTCGGTTGGGCCTAAAACTCGTCTTTCAGCCGCTTGTTAGGTTATTATTCCTCCTTCGGTTCTTTACGGATGACGCAACCAACTGGCAACTGAAACCAGACTAAAAAAGCGCATGTGGACCAGTCAAACACAAAACGTCGTATAGGGCTTTTGGAAACTTGGAACTTGCCACTAAATCCCATCGAAACGTGTTTGCGCCGAATCAGATATACGATCTACTAAAGCGCATCACCTAAGCGGAACGGTCGATGTCAAATTTTCGAGATCTAAAGCAAGCGGAGCCACTTTAAAGCCCAACACCATTCCCGGTTAAAGGATATCTCAAAAGCACGCCACTAAAATATTGTCACGATTCGTAGTATTTCTACAATTAGCAACGTTGCTAAAATTGGTAACATTGTTGGTTTAAGGTCACAGCCATGACAGCCCTCAAGGTTGACTTAATCTGGAGTTCAAGGTCAAACTGGGAGAGTAGCAATTCCATAAATGCAATTAAGCAATTGAGATAATTGCCCAGGCACTGATGATTTCTCCCAAGTTGGTGATGAAAGTCACAAAACAACTTCCCAATCTGCCATCCTGAACTACGGAATATTCGAAGCCGTTAAAGATTTGATTTCAATTGTCCAAGTTTGTCATCCATCATAGGAATGGATTGTTTCGAACATAGGTCATTGCCGGATTGAAGTTTCGTAGAGCTTTCAGAACTGACTCAAAGCTTACTGGCCCAAAATGCGCGATTCGAAATCGTTCAGTCCGGACTCGTGTCTCATTTTGTACCTACAGCAAATGTGGGCTGCTGTCAGTTCCTAACAGTCTAGCTTTTAGTAATGTACTGAACGTGAATTTTTTTGCTCATAACCGTAGCTTTAGTGGTCATATTTTATCTATCAGAACATGTCTCTTCGCTTTTGACATGTTCCCTCGTCGATCCGGTCATTGGCAGACTCCTTCCTGACCACGCGTAGTTACACCGATAATGAATCGACAAGAATGATCAAGACTCAATTTATGGCTTTGTGGGATGGTCTACTCACGGATGATCATTCACGAATTCTGATTGTGGGTGCCACAAATCGACCGGACGATCTTGATCAAGCAATCCTGCGACGACTTCCATTCAAGGTAAGTGCACTTACCAGTCGGAACGTCGGGTCTACGAGGTTACTGTCATACTGACAATTTGTAAATAAATTTTTCGTGAATAATCTCGGTACTGCATTCTCGTCTTGTTTTACGTTCGCAAATCCATTTTGCCTGCCTAATTAATTTTTGAGTGATACATTGTTCGATGATGCATTCACTGTGAGTTCGTGAGTCGTCACCTCTATTTCGGTCAGATAGTGTGTCACAAACGATAGAATGTGAGTATGAGAACGCGATTCAACTAGTGTTCATATTATCATCAATTCTACTGATACGAACAGGTTATCAAAAACAATCGAACTCATAATCGCTCCCCCACAAAACAAAACAGAACATTCCAGCTGTGCTAGGAACTTTACTTACTCATTGTAAAGTTAAGTATGCCACTTTTTGTTTATTATTTTAAATTGTAAATTTTGTTAATGGGCTACTTTACGGGTCATATGTAACGGCATTTTTCGCCCAAAATCTTACACACCTTGCTAACCTTGCCAGAAGCCAAAACAGTAGTGTTCCTATGGCGGTTTCACAATCAGAATGATGTGGGAACACTCGAATCTGCGTTCAAGTGCATGACTTGTCGCCGGTGAACGAGTACCACTCAATCTAGGAAAATGGTTTGATTTTGCCTGGGTTGCTGTACTCCTCGGCAGATGAATGCCCAGTATTCTCATGACCTGAGTCATCTGCCAGATCGTTCTGGTTCCTCACTAGCCAATTTTCAGACTCAATTCATAAAATGAGAAATTGTAAATTTTATCTCAGAATAAGCCACGGTGACTGGTTTAGCTTGCCTAGAATAGTGAAAACTGATTTCACTGATGATTGACCAAACGCCAGATGTGAAATCGAGACTAACCTGGCTCGAATCGCTGGTCAGCAAAAATGGACATCAGTTTGCAAGCCAGGCGTGCCATATGCGAACCAAACCAGTTAAAGAGCTTCTTTCTGAAAATCAACTTGTCGGCTTCCAATTTCACTTCACACAATTTACATTTTCGTGTGATTTTTTGCTGAAGTCATTCGTAAAATGATTTATTGTAACCACTGGGAAAGTAAACTCATGCACCAACTATGCTAGAAATCCTGTCACTTTTGATAATCCTAGGGCAAGGGGGAAGCTGTGTGATTAAGCACCGCGTTCTAACCGATTGCGAACATTCTGTTTCATTTTGACGCCTTGCCGACAAGGGTTTATGTGGAACATTCAGCATTACAGTCGCCAGACAAAAACCCATTGTCCTTATCAGGATGGTTAGGGCCAATGCCTAGCTTTTGCCCTCTTTTGTCGCCTATAGTGCAGTGTGATGAGACTGTCATTCTCTCTATTTACTTTCAGATTTGTCATAATCATCATCGTTCAGTGTTAAACACTAGGGCTAGCCACACTGATCGCTGTCTTTCTCCATGAATACCAAGTTAATATAAAAAGGGTCAAAATGCAAAGAGCAACAGCGAGCTAGCCTACATAGACGAGAAAATAAAACAATGCTGCAATAGCCAACACATGCAGTATAGTCTAACCATACAAACGCATGTTTTCAATGATTCTGCTTCGACAGAAAGTGACAACACGATTGACACTGGTCACCGTTCCCTGCCATATCCTCCAGTGTCTCCAGCCACTTAGTTCACGGGTCTTTCGGACCCCAACCACGAAGACGTGAGACACGTAATTTACCTAAATTCGCTGTGCATTTTCTCATCCCACGTGGTCACGTCATCTGTTGGCCTTCACTCCGTGGTGTGATAGACGAGTGTTCGTCATACGCAACACATGATCCAACCAACATAGTCTACTATGTTTCTTACACTTAGATAAAGTATTCTCATAACTGACATCTAATACCAGATTCCTAACCTCGACATTACTCACCCGGTCACTCCATCCAGTTCGAGGGCAATATTAATTAGAAATCGGTGATCGAAAGCTTCAATGCAACGAGCACACATGACAGGTAGACTCATTGTCTCGCAACCATACAACCGCAGTGAGCACACGGCGACACAGTACACACGACCTTTCAACTTCGGACAAATATCAGATCGACGCCACAAGTACTTCAGTCTAGCGTACGTCGAGCTAACCTCTACTGACGTGTTACCATGATTCGGCACGCAGCTGTCAATGTAAGTGAAACGATCCACGTCCGTTATTTCTTCCCCATCCAGGATCAGATTGTGAACAACTATTGTCCATTATTGTAACAACGCCTAACAGTTTGAAGTTGGAAAGCACATTCTAAATGGAGCTAAGGACCAAAAGAGAGTCATTCTAGTGCACGCTGAGCACGATCCGCGGATTCGAAGGGGTACACGAGATAGTCTGCCTAATCTAAGCCACACAGCTTCTCACCATTTCTCAATTCAATCGACACATCCTGGAAACCTCATAAAATGTCTTGATAGTTTACTGTATATCTTCACACAACCACAGGAATGAAAGTACAATTCTCGACACAGGTTTAGGAACTTCGCTGGCATACAGCTCCGGTGGAGGGAGTCGAATAGCGCTGCCCGATCCACGGATTCGAACGCGCCTTTCAAGTCCAGACATACTACGATCGTGAGGTGGCGGTGTGTGTGGTGCGTTTCGAGTATTTGACGAAGAGTGAAATTCTGATCGATGCAATCTCGACCTGGACGAAATTCGGCATGCTGTTCGTGGATGTTCCTCTCGCAAATCGGTGTCGAACGACGCAACATTATGAAAGCCATGACCTTAGTAGCTGTTGGAATCGAACTAATCCCACGACGTTCGTCACAGCCACTGCGTTTACGTGGATGACTCACTCCACAATAACTGAATGCGTTCTTCATTCCGAACATAACGGATGACCGAGTTCGTTGCTTTTATGATGGTCTCTACATCCCAATACAATGTCGAACCCGTTGCTCCTACGAACAAGAGTGGCGAGATCGTCTTTGAACTCTGTCTTTTGCACATCGGTGCTGCAATCGGTTGAGCGTATGCTGAGATGACAAACAAGTTGGACTGAACACAACTGTCCTCTCGAACCCGGATGGATCCTTGCAGGCTTACTGTGCATGAACAACTGTTGACCGGTATCCAATCAGCAAAGGCCGCTTCGGCCTCCTTGCATAGGTTTATTCTTACACCGCGTTCTTCCACAGCTTGAGCTGTTTCTTCTCCTCATATGCGCAGGAAATATCTCAACGAAACAATAGGTCCCGTGGGTTGACTTGCGCATCAAACATTAATCGAAAGTAAGTCCATTGTCAACACTGAACACACTAGTTGGTCAGCCTGCATGAGTACACAAACTGAAGAAACCGAAATTCAGAGACTGATGAGATTTGAGAGAATGTTTGTTAGCCGATTTAAAATCATTTACGACACCATTTGGCAATGAACTGTTGCAAGTATTGGGCGATGTATCATTGTGAGCTGAGCATTATGGGTAGGTAGAGGGGACGAAGATAGACGGTTTGGGGATAGATGCAATAGACAGTGTAGTCTTGATTATCCTGCGCGACGACTGACGCAGTATGAGATTATTTGTGTACGTGTGAATCATGGGGAATGGTGGACGGGTACTGCTACGGAGTCCAGCCGCTAAGCAGAAGAACGATTAGGGTTCCAAACGAAAGTCTTTGGTTCTAACAAGAACTTGTCCACAAGATAGCGGGATCGACTGGATGGAAGCCCATCTTCTTGGATCAGTTATTCTTCCACTAATCTTTCCTGCTGAGTTGTCAGTTCTAATTAATCCCCATTCTAGATGACCATGAGACAGTTTCGTCAGACCTTTCTGTGTTGACCCTCCAGGCACGATTGTATGTTCGACTTGAGATAAGCCTTTCTGTTCTTTATTGTATTGCGTAAAATTTTGCGTGCAATGCATATTGTCGCATTTCTTTCAAAACCGGTGGGGCTAAATGAAAATACAAAAATTAGATGGAAAAAACACTCATCGCCTCGTAGCAAATACAAAAATCTCAACCAGGGATATGCATAAAACATTATGGTTGGTTGTTCAGGAATTCGGCTGAAACTGGGGCATGGTTTGTCAAAATTGGTGCTGAATATAGTACAGATATTTTTTCTATCGAGGAAGGAAATATGAGAGCGACACTTTAAAGGATCGTTGTGCAGAGGATGCATGGAATCAGAAAAAATCTTGTGAGCAAATTTCTCACCTACCAATAATTGTTGACCGCATAATTTTGGTACGATGCACATACAGCTAATAATTGATATCCCTCATTGAAGAATTTTAGTCTTTTCTAAGTAAATCTGGAAATATAACTGGAGAACAGATGATGCTTTGTTTCACATTGTAGTGCAGATTCCTGAGGGAGGTAGTTGATAAGTTGCTGATGTAAGTAGAGAAGAGAAACGGTGAAAGAACAGCACTCCTGAGCATGCCTGAGTTGTTAATCAACGGTTTTGAAGTTGTACCGTCCATTCGTATGCACAGGGCTCGGCTAGTAAAGTAATCAGACAGCCATGCTTTTAGAGGCGTGGGAAACCAAATGTTTCCAGCTTGTGAAGTAGTAGAGACCGTGGGACTGAGTCAAATGCCGACGAATAGTCCAGGAAGTCGCAACGCACAGATTTCACTGATGCATTTAAGGATTTACAAATGTGGTGAATGAGGAAGGCGACAGCGTCCAAAGTGGACCAGTTAGATTTATAGGCAAATTGAACCCGGTCGTCGGAACGATACATAGAAGAACACAGGCGCTTAGGTATAGCACGCTCCGTCAGTTTAAGGCGAGAAAACGTTGAGTCGATGGGGGCGAGAATGTTTTGCCGAAGCAGTAGAACTGCTAGATTTCGGGATGGGAATGATAGTTACGGGTCTTCAACAGTCAGAAATGGAAGATGAGATTACTGGTGAGTTAATTAGAGAAGTATATGCATCGATCAGAGCCACGGCACCATGCTTTAAAAGAGCTCAAGACAAACTGTGACGACCAAGCCCTGTGGTAGTTTTAGTGATGTGGAGAAGGTCGAACACCTCTTCTCTAGAAAAACTTGTAAATGTCGTATCATCGCCCCGTCCAAATATGACGGGGTTATGAGTGGAAGGATGAATGAAAGCATGATCGATGCCGTCGATACCCGCAGAAGTTTTCGTATGCTTCTTCTTCCCACACAACAGTTGAGTGCCTTGCCATGAAAGTCGGTTGTTGTTACCGGTCAAGAGTTGGCTGGCAAATGTAGTGTCGGTGCGTTAGATTTCAGTTTTCATTAGGTTGAAAATATACCGCACGTTTAAGTTATTACGGGGTTTGTAGAAGTGCTCCTTGCATTTTCTTAGAGATTTAAGTTTCTGGGTAGAGGTATGGCCATTTGAGACGAATAGTGTGTGAGGGGCAGCAGATATTAGAGACTGCGTCGGCCGTCTCTATGAAAATTTTGACACTGTAATTGAACAGGAGTTCAAAATAGCAACAGGCGGATGCTAGTGAAAGGGATTTCTGAAGAAGAAAAAGTTTGTTGTTTGAAAAGTTACGGAGGCGAACTTGGGTTTGGTTTGTTTGCTTAAAGGAATGGAAAGCTGACCTAGAGTATAGCTTTGGCCTTAACAAAAGCAGACAATGATCGATACTTGAAATTGGAGCATGCAGTTCCAGGGAAAATAAATCGGGGTGGTTGGTAATAGCTCTACCTAAAATGGAGCCGCCTCTGGTCGGAGAGACGCAGAGGTCAGTGAAATCAAACGCAGTCAGTGGTAGGGTAGATGCATGATTGAAATCACCCACAATAATTTGCAGATTATCTTCAAGAAAAGAAACAATAAATACTAGAAAAGAGTCGAAAAAAGATGCAATATTTTGTTGCGAGCCAAAAGGAGCAATGCATAAATTCGTTATGATAGAAATGAGCAGTCCATTTGGTAGTTTTAAATCGCTCGGCTATTTTTTTTATGGAAACACGACACTTGATTCATACTTTGGATTTTTCACACACTTATTCCGGATCAATGTGCGCTTGGGCCCACACCAACTCTTTTTGATGGTTGTTTACGGTACTATGGGAGCTTGATCAAAACCGGAGGAGGTGTACGAAACGATCTCATATCGTCGTCAGCGTGAGCCAGACCGATCTTCGCGAATCCCCATCACGTATGACGCTGCCACAATATTTTGTTTATCTTGTAGGAGATTTTATTACACGGCCTCGATTAATATTGTTCGTCTTTGCGGTTGCGAGACCTGACTCCTTTGCGTTAACGGTGTTCGGTGGCCGTTTGTATTCAACCACCGATTTCCTCAAGCATTGCTGAATTAGTGACGGGGTGCGTCATCATGCACTGGACATGACTGAGGTGATTGCTCTGCCGCATCTTCGGTGGCTTAGACATATTTGGCTTACACTTTTCTCAATTCCTAGGACGAGTTTCAACAGGAAATAGATGTGACTGGAGTTTTTTCGGAAAATTCATAATATTTACTCCACGGGACACAACTTGATCACATTTCTGAATACGCTGGTTGTGCAAACGAATATACGTCATTACGGTCTCTCACTGGGAGTACCGATCTCTGGATTTTAACTTTGGGGAAACCAAACTACAACCATGCTTATGATTGTCTTGGAATGGTTTCGCATTAGCCCAAGGAGGAGCTAAAGTCGATTGGTTGCTAGCTCACAAATCCCAGGGTTGATGCTCCTAGTCACCATGGCGTTGATGGCTTTCGGATATCATTGACATTTGGGCTACCGGTTCTCCGAGGAAATGGCAGTCTGGATCCGGCAAACCACATATATTTGTGGATCTCTTTGGAGAAAATTTCAATCCGTATCAAATTACGGAGAAATGGAACAAATCAGGGAGAACTATGCGATGGGAATACAGTCACTATAGGAAACGAACTGCCGTTTTTGTCCAAACGCAGATTCGGTTCATGTGACGTCTACTTAAGTTTATTCCATGTCAGAATTGCAAGTTGAACACGGGAAGATGTTTACATGTTTCCGAATGAGCAGCATGAATTGAATCTGATGAGATGAAGAGGAAAGTACTTTCTTGATTCGATGTGAATAGAAAATCATTTGATCTAGACCCCCCCTTTTAGAAGTACAATTCTGATGATGAGAACAGCGTAACAAATAGTCCCAGTGTTTGGAAATACTACTGGCATAACTCGTAGAAAAGATGGGAATTATTCCGGTCGAAGAATTATCGACCGGATCTGATCACTATTCAGGGATTAAACAAACTCGTGGTATTCGAATGTTGTCCGTCCGAAGCCATCATTTTCTCGATTAAAAATGCCAGATTTCACTTTGGAGTAGTACGATTTCCACCGCTAACAATCAACATGTAAGAAAAAGTTGGTTGCTGAAATTAAGAATTCTGCTCTGTTATCGTTGTATTCTATTGTGTTCTGCTGTGGATTTTTGTCAGTCATAAGCTTCGTTTTCAGTCCAAACTGTTTGAAAACCACGTAACGCTGTCAACTCGGAAGTAGATCACCAAATGGAGAACTGAGGAAATTTGTATTCACCCATTGAAATTAGAAATGAACTTCTCTCATAAATTTGTCCTTCCGAAACAGTATTTGTGAGAAATATGACAAGGTCTGAATATCGAACAGATGGATGAATGAGAACAACAAAAAGATAGGTAATTGCCTATGAGATGAACAAAATATGAAAGAATTGCAGTGAAATTTTTTCGGAGCCATTGATGTGTCGATTGTCTGCTTGGTTGATCTATAAGCCGTCTAGAATAGGAGAAATACGGTTCATGATAGGCAATCCTCAATGGAATATGTGAAATTTACGAATCGACCAATAAAGAGCGATAGAATAAAACGGGGAGGATGCCTTGACAAAACACTGAAGTAATGACAATTTGGCCTAACATCAAAGTGTATCAGTCTACGGAATCGATGAAATAGGATCTGGGACCGGGAACATTGTTAATAATCGATTGCTCTTTGGGACAAGAGAAAAGAAATCAAACCAGGTTTTAGGCAATTTTTGTTATCCCATTGCGGTGGGATACCAGTGTGAGGTAGAAATCGAACTGGTCGCTGAACTGAATTGTGAATGAAAGAATATCGACCATGATGCAAAAGACGGGACGAACTGCACTCAAGCAGAATAACCGAGTGAATTTGTGTTCTGTGTTCTTGCAAAACGGTTGTGTCAAGTAGCTCTAATTGTTTCGCAATCGTATTATCACGGTCACTAATTCGAGCAACTTTAGTCGCTCTAACTCGGTTCTAGTTCAATCCTACCCTGCTTAGTCATGCAGGAACATTCAATTTGTCTTTTATTTGTCATAATCAAACGCTTTGTGTTAGTCTTTTCCGACCAAAGCTCACTGACCGATCGCCTCCAGGATTTCGGCCTCATTTTCTCTTCTTCGATCTTCATTTCGAGCAACATCTTCACTCACTTTGGTACGTTTCACAAAAAACCAAACTGCCTCCACTTTTTTCTCCTACCCAAGACAAACTGCTAATTCCGGTCCCTCTTTCTGGCTTCCAGTTGACCAGACAGTCCTACTCCGTGTGTGTGTGTGTGTGTGTGTGTGTGCGTGTGTGTGATTTCTTTGATCCCAAAAAGGTTTTTTCATCAGTCATCTTTTTTCCCCCGGAAGTGAGTTTGAGTCGCCAAAAGCGGGATAAATAGGATCTTTATTCTTTCCTGTCCGCTCGTACTCTCTCTCTCTCTCTCTCTCTCTCTCTCTCTCTCTCTCTACGTCAAATATAAACCCGGTTATCGAAGTCAATGCGTTAAATGCTCACTGGGAAAACACGGATTTACTCAATCGAACATTCCCCCTCCCCTGAAAAAATAGTTATGTCGATTCGGTTGGCAGTGTGAATTCTGACATATTTGTGAGGTGTTTGTCCCGGTTAATGTCCTACTTTTTCACGATATTCCGCTCACATGAAAAGACTTCCGTTTGGAAATTTGATTCACCAGTCTGAACCTGAACATTTTCATCTGGTTGCGAAATGAAATTGTTCGGTAAAATATCTATGTGACGAGACAATTAAACTACGAATAGTCCATGAGTAGATGAATCAATTTTTCCACGAAGGTGTACCGTTGTTTTTTTACAGGTACCACAGTCGGATCGGACATGCGCATGTGATCAGGGTTTATTCAATCAGTCACACATCACACATTTTCCCATTGTTAAAAAATCTTTTTTTCGTCGTTTTTCATCCCAGTCATGATGTTTTTTTGCCCACGTGTGACAATTCCCCCATTCCGCCACATTGGTTCTCGACCTAGTTTCGTCCGTTCACCACTGCCTAGCATCACATTATTTCCACACACACACACACACACACACACACACAAAGATACATGGCCCTAAGAATCGATTTTACCCAACGTTCGTTTTGAACGATTTATGCGAAACTCTCGTGTACGAGAATTGACACTGGTCACCAAGTCACAAATTTTCTTCACGTGATTCAGTCTCATTCAGTTGATTATTTGTCCCAAAATTGACCAAGACTGGTGGATATTCGATGCCTTAAATTTTTAAGCACCGAATATTTATGATGTGAGCACAATTTATCCAAACGGATGGTGTCGTGGCATTTGGATGTGAAGGTCACGGGTTTGAGTTCTCTGACCGCCGGTCAACTTCCCCTCTTGGTAGCCCTCTGCTGACCGCAGCCCCCTTCCTAAAAAATATGTACATTGTTATTTTATTAATAAAAGAATTAAAATATAAAATATAATACATACTATCAAGATTCAACAGTATTTAATTGGTCCTGTGTTGGACCTGCTGACTGCGCGGGCTGTCCTATGCACACTGGGTATCGAATGGATAAACTACGCCTGAGGTATTAAACACACACACACCAACTCTGTCCCCAACTTACCGCAGATTTCAGCACCATAGTATTTTGTTCAGACCTATCACGGTTACATTCTCTTTTTTAGGTCATCCGAACTTAATTTGTTTAGATCGGTATCGAGTTATCTGGGACAGAGGTAATAAGGATGGCGGGGGAGAGAGAGCGTCAGAGTGGAATGTTGATCTCACGGTGTGCATGAAACTGGCACCCTAGAAAAGATCGATAGGCTTGTGGATTGTCGTCTTTCGAGCTTGCGTGAACTCTATTAATCAGTAATGTGCCTCATCATAAAATGGGTAATATGCGTGATTGCCTCAGCCCGGAAGATTGAGTGAAAGTTGTGATTTGTTAATAGTCAAAGATGATAAGATACAAAGGGAATTGGATCACCAGTTTATTTATCGAAAATTTCTATATATATATATATATATATATATATATATATATATTAGAGGTGAGAAGGAGTACACTGAGTTATAACGTTTGTCGTGACGTTTCGATCCAAACTAGGATTCGTTATCAAACGTGAGTATATATATATGTATATTTATAAGTAGTATCTGGATAAGTGTCTCATATTTCCCGGTTTCGCGGTTATTGCCGCTCATCACGTACGCGTACCCCCGGTATTCGGTTGTCCAAATAACCTTACACTTGTACACTCCGAATTGGTGTCTCACCAGAACCTAATTTATAGGGCCAGGAGTGTGCATGGAAGTTGTTGGTTGGAGAGTGGACAGAAGAAGCACAACTGTGATTCGCTGATAATTCTTTGTCAGTTGGGCTGAGCCAACCTTAGGAACGAGGGCAGAATGCTACCAGAATATATATATATATATATGTATATATATATACATATATATGTTTATATATATATACCGTATTGTTCCATTAAATCTATCGCCATTTGTTTTGCTTGTCGTGTGGTTTCAAATTTTATCAGCTTCGTTTGTCACGCATTTTCTGGAACTGTCAGTTGAAATTGGCTTGGGGATATGAATAAATTATTCTTACCTGTCTACCCACTCACAAACGGTAGGTTTTTATCACATCCTCCATGAATGTCAGCAATGGTGTAACTAGTCTCGAATTTCCAAACACATCGTAACTGGTTGAAAACGTGTACGTTTTCGGTAGAATGTGACGGGCTAATATATGACCTTGATGAGATCAAACAACCACCTGCTTCTTTTACCATTTTTCACAGCCCATTGTTTTTTTTCTGGTTGTTTGTTTGGATTTCTACAACCATGCCTTTGCTTTTTAATTTTATTCGTATAAGTAGTTAGATTATTAATCTCTCGTGGATATTCGATAGGCATGATGCTCTCTTTAGTGCTTCTGGACGTTCTTTTTTTTTCTTCTGCTTTGCACGACGGAAGATTAGTTCCAGTCGTGAACGCAATTTATCCGGGAATCTTTTTCGGATTGTCTTGTATCGGTCAATTTGTCCACATCTTCAATCGTACATGTCAATCAATACATCTTCGTCGTTTATACTGACGTGCTTTTTTATGTCTATGCGCCTATTTTGTCTTCATTTCTTGTCTTGTTTGCTCACATTTTCGATACAATTGGCTGGAAAACATCAATACTGTCGTGGGACTTTGATTTAGATTTGAGATGGAATATATTAAGCCTCGGTCGTTGGTACTTTTGGTTCGGATTGTTGTTAGCAAAGACGGAAACTGTCGCCTGTTAGAGATGGAGTACTCAGTGCCGTGGATTCTCTATGGCACGCGTGGTGAAACCGCGTGTTACTTTAAGACGACCAAAAAACTCTAATTTAAAAAATCTCATCATTGCCATTTTTGGTAATTGTGTGTTCTCCTCGGTTTCTTATTTCCTATCATGTTGGCGATAGGCTTCGGTGTCGTTGTTGTTTTATTATCCACGGTAAATATTGTATTCCAATTCGTTTTATCGAAATCGAGTATGGTTTGAAGTGTTGCAAAATCGGTTTTGTAGGGTAACCGAAACGTCAACCGATAACTGACTTTTTGGGAACTCGGTGTCCCTAGACTTGGAGTCTTTCAAGCACAATCTCTTTTTTGTTTGCGCTAAAGCCCCGATGGGGAGACAGCTAGAAACCGAAAGTTGACGCATATGAATACGAATTGGTTGTGAATCAAATCACATAAGTATTTCGTTCGAGACACGGAGATATGGAAAATTTGGGAGATTTCTGTGTAGAACGTTTGTTGACTATACGAACTGATCGTCCGTATGGCTAACTGATAGCTGAGCCAGAGTATAGATTTGCATCCCAGTCTCTTTTATCGTCGTATGGTAGTACCCTGCTCAGGCATTGGAAGTATAGAAGAAGATTGGCATAATTTTAGACATGTCCCTGTTACCGGAAATTCTTTTCGTTTTGGATACAAACGTCAAATGCAAGCAATAAGGCATCCACAGAAGAAAAAAACAATTGTGCTATGCAATATGTGCATCTCATTTGCACAACAAGAATGTGAGTGTAAGTTCTTTGTTGAATTAGACTCATTTCTATCCTGGGGTACATCCATACACATTCCTGCGATAGAAAAAATGCGATACGTGTGAATGGAACACTTGCGTGGAATGTACTAATGTGAGGACAATTGAATGGAGTAGCACAAAATGCGGGAGAACGGGTACTTGCCAGCACCACCCCCGGAGACACTTTTTGCTTATCGATCTATTACTTCGTCTCAAAATTTTATTTCCTAATTGGTAAATTTCGTTTCTTGTCGGCATTAATGCTAGCACTAATTTGTAAATGTTGTTAGAAAAGATGATACATGAGACCAGAATGTAATCAATCAATTCGGAATTGTGTGTTCTTAGAATCGGACTTCATATAGCACATTTTTTAGGCATTGAAATTAGGCGGATAATATCAGAAAACAGAAAAAAGATGAGATTAAAATGTGTTGCTAACCCGTGCAACACGGACGTTCAATTCAAAATTGAAAACCATCGTGCAATTGTTTCTTCTTTGTACGAGATAAAATCAACACCACGGATATCGAATTCCTCGATAGAAGATTGAGGTCTGAATTTCTACGTAAGCATAAAGTTATTGAAGATAGGCCTAAAAGAATGTTTACAGCAGCATCTTGTCAGCTACCTGATATACTATAGCTATGTTCCGTACTGGTGGTTATCTTCATACTGGTCACAAAAGTTAGTCCTAACGAGTCCACACACACACACACACACACAATTTCTGAGCACATTTTGGGGATTAGTTTCGATTAGAAAACGAACGAGACCTCCCTCGGGTTGTATTGATTGTACAAGTGTACATTGCATCCTATGAAGCCTCTTTTTCACCGGTTTCTGCTTCAGTCAACTCGGATGGCGATCATTTACATGTCCAGATAGAAGTTGTTTTTGAATTTGGCCCACGTAACTTACCTCATGGATCCCAAATGGGAGTTGAAATGACTAGATACTACGTCTCTCCTTTGTTGGCGTAGACCTAGTTTACACGTGTTCGAAGTGTTGCCATTCTTGTTCTGACTAGTCTCACCGATTATAACGAGCGGACTTGTTTGTTCCCATACCGTTTATCACCTTATCTTTTTACATGGGGCTAATCTATGGCCTGTTGATTGACAAGAAATAATATTGGTGTCCCAGTGACTATGTGAACGTGGACAATGAGCGCTAGACCGGAAGACTATGGTTTCGTTCGTCCTTCCGATATGCACTGATGTGATTCGTCTAATCCCCAACTAACTGGTACTGGCCGGCACGGGGCATTAGCACCAAGATACTTAGCTAATGCGGCCCGTTCAATGTTTATAGAATTTCTTTTATTTGATCCTTTCTTCTAGAGTCTGATCTGTGATCCGTTCCGAACATTTAGTTCTTGTGCTGGCCTAATTACACTGATTAGACGCGTACTGTCTCACAGGCTGCAGCTCCGATTGTTTAGTATAATTTTACGCACAAGGTTTTCGCGCTAATTGCAACCAGTATATAATGTGTATTTATTGAAGACATTTTCCCAATTCCGTTCGCCTTTTTACTTCTCGTGTATTTTGTCACTCAGGTGTCCGTACCAATGCCGAAAGAAGATCAACGTGTTAAAATCTTGTCCGTTTGTTTGCACGATGAACCGCTAGCCTCGAGTTTGGGACAGAATGATTTGCGCGAGATCGCCTCACGAACTGACGGCCTGTCCGGGAGCGAGTTACATGAGTTATGCCGTGAAGCGGCATTTTGTTGCTATCGTCAAGAGTAAGTGATTCCGTGTGTGTGTGTGTGTGTGTGTGTGAATTTTGTTTTACATGAGTTTTTTCTTCTACTATCAATTCCACGTTTGTTTACGATCGAATTGGACAAAAAAACAATAGTTTCATAAACTTGTACGGTTTAGGGTGTTTTTTGCTAGCGCCCAACCTGTTAACCGGTATATATATATATATATATAGTAAGTAGTATCTGGATGAGTGAACAAAATTTGCCCGGGAGCACACGACCGGTTTCGCGGTCACTATCGCTCGTCAGGTATGCCTGCCCGGTGCTCTCATGTCCAAACATCCACATACTTGTACACTCCGAATTGGTATGTCTCACCAGAATGAAATTTGTGGCGTCATGAGTGTGCATGGAGGCTCCTCGTCGAAGAACTGCTACTATTAAACTACTTCTAAACCGTCTGGTCTGATTTCGTCCGTAATTCCGTCTGATACGTTACTCCTGACCTTTCTGCTATCTTCCGATCACGGTGTCGTTTTAACTGTTCACTGCGTATGACTTTCTGCACTTTCACTTGTTTTTGCTTTTTTGTTAGTCGAACCAGCAATTTGCATGGTCGGTCTGCTGGCTGAAATGATTTTTTTAAAAAAACATTCTTCCGTGATTACCAAGTCAGTCGGTTGGTTGGTTGTTCTGTCGGTCGATCGTCATGCTATCAGTCGGCACTTGCGCATCAAATGGACCTTTTATCGACTCGCTAATTCACTTATCCTCTCATTGGTGCTCCATTGGTCAGGGCTATTTGGCCAGCGGTCTGTTCGAATGTCAATCAGTTAATGTGGTCCGAACCTGCTGTCTGTTCTGATTCGTCACTCGTCAATTTGCCTCACCCTCGTTCCTGATAGTAGTTGGACTGGAACAAAAGTGGGCTACAGAACAAAGTGATTTTTATCGGTAGACGTCCATCAATCCATTTTTAGCCATCATCCGGAAGAAGTAAACTAATTCTTTCATTTTGTTTCCAATTCGTTTATCTCGATTCGGTCGAATTTTATCCAACAAAACCCAGTTCGAAACATGTAATTATCTGTGTAGCACGTTCGTTGTTAGCCCCAGAAAAACTTGCAACGAGTGTCGATATTTCGGTGGTTAGCATGGTCGGTGGCCAAACGATAAGGTCGAGACGTTTGGACGAAATGGTAGCGGGTTCGAATCCTCCCACAACCGGTCAACTTCCCCATTTTTCAATCGTCTGATGGCCGCAGCCTCCTTCCTGAAAATAATGTGCTTTTGCTATCTCATTAACAAAGGAAGTAGAAAATAAAAAATAGCAAATGAGATAGAAAAACGGGGTCAAAAATATTGGAAATCTTAACGAGCAAGAATCAGCGTTGACAGACAGTCAATGAGTAAGTGCACGCAGTCGACTGAATGAGAAATCTGCACGGGGAATTCGTTCATTTGGAAGTAGACAAAGTCCCACGAGACAATCCGATTGACTTTCAGGCAAAACAAATCTTGGCCAACTCTCTTTTTAATGTTTTTGACTCAAGGTTTCTTTCGGATTGATTCTGGATGTCAGAGTCAGTTGCACGGAAGACTTAACGCATGCAACTCAAATGTTCTCAAGTTCTTTTATTCGGCAAACGATTTACAATTTGAAGGAATGTTCTTATTTCTCCGCGAGAGACCTCCGAGCTGGTGATAGTTCGTTGACCTTTTGAATCCCTAAAGTGGCCAATCATTCTATGGGGCATAGCTGAGAGGCATCACTTCTATTCCCTTCTTTGGGAAACTCTGTGTGGCTTTTTTTGGCAACTGAAATCGGATGTCCACATTCTCCTATTCCCTCAAAAATGACAGGCGGTACGTATCGCTAAAAACTGGAAGCAAGCCATTTCACAATTGTCGAACACATCAGATAAATTGGGCATCAAATTCTGGACGCTTTGTGAAGTAGGATCTATTGATGTTATGTCCTCATATCTGGCAAAGTTTGCGCAGGCCTTGAGAATTAGTCAAACCCCGAACGAAGCCCTCACCTCGATGTTGATAAATATAGCTCACTAATTTGTCGTACCGTAGCAAACGTACCGGAATTACATGGTGTGTTGTGCATACAGTGTCTCCATCTTTCCCAAAAATCATTTATTACTCCCAAAACGATCAGGGCCTGGATCGAATTGCAGTTCTGCGGGTCAGTTTGGTGGTAGATGGCAATTGATTGTCATCCATTTCACTATCACACCTGACCTAAAACACCTTGTTAGCATGTGAGTGAGGGCCAGGTAGGGGGACGCACACACACACACACACACACACACAACGCACACAGAACAGTTGATTCACTGTCTTTCTTTTGTCACTATTGTTTTGGTTTCTGTTCTCCCTAACTCCCGTCGACAATCCCTATTCGGATGGCTTTTTTCACTCTTCTCGTATTCAGGCAGCCAGTCATCTTTACCGAGCCTTCATTTGTAAATGTCGAGGCTGTGGCATACCCTTCTTCCGTTTCCCAACAACCTGCGTTCTTTCTCTTTTTGAAAATAGAGTCTTGGTTGAACGTTCGCCACACGCATCCTTCGTAGTATATCTTTTGACCATGGAGCTCACCCGTTTTAGTGCAATTCACTCTGTGTAAAAAAAAATACGAAGTCTACTAAGCTGAATATATTGTCATAGAATTTTCCCTAAGTTGATCCCAGTATTTGATTTCTATTCTTAGCATTACCCACTCGGTCATTCCGTCATATCCTAGCGATGGTATGCAAGCATTGTTGGCTGAAAAAAACGCCCAAGAGACATTTGACTATTTCTGGGACTTATGAGTCGAACGTCTCGGTGTCTGGCCCTGTCGAAGCCTCGAGGGATGTGTATGTCCGTGATATAAAATGGCCCAAAGGTGTGTGAACTGGAATCCCAGTCACGAGCGAACAGTTTGCTTCCTTCTACTACTTTGCTCATCTGTTATTCTAATCAAAGCTGACAGCTGGGTAGTGTAACAGCCACATAAAAGCAACAATAGACAATCGATAACGTTGAGCAGAATTCTGGGAATTATGACACGTTTGTTCGCGGATGGCAACTCACTGTTTCCCGGCCCATTGTCACACCTTACCTAATGGGATCTTATGTCAATCTATGCCACACCAGGCTTTTCCTGGCTCACTGTTGCCGACTCCCCGTGCCTTCGTGTAGTGGGCCCTAGTGGCTATGAGACATGCCCCTTTCAACTATACTCATACCTGGAGCTTGTCATAAAAAATGCATACGATCCGTTTTTTGTTTTTCTTATCTTGTCGCATCGGTTTTTTGTCGCCGTGGCTCCCGGTGACGCTAAGTCTGTAGTCAGATAAGTATATGCGAATATTGTTATGCCTACGTGTGTGTATATGAATACAATTCTCTTAAATACAGTTATGATAATATACATATCGAGTGATTGCTAAAATGTAATCAGCACATCTTGAGCAAATCGGATTGGCATCAAGCGTATGAAAATGAGAATAATTCAGAACTCAGCGAAATTGTAGGTGTGCTGTTAGCCATTCAGAATCTAACATACGGTAAGATGAACCCAGCCAGACGAAGGATTTTCCTGTTAGCGCTGGGTTCGTAAGTGAGCGATGAGTTCACTTAAGAATCACATGGTGATACTGCCGGGTATGTATGTTTGACAAACGGAAACAAATAAACACGAAGCCGATCGTGTGCTGCTGGGGAAAATTTTGTCCTGCCATTCGTATGCGAAAACTACTAATACGACCGGCAACCTTTTGCGGACTTAAGGTTTCATACCAATAAAATGGTATGATCCGAAGATGAAACTTTCTTGTTAGAAGTTAACCAATAGTGGTCAAGTGGGTTAGACGTTTTTAGGTTCGAATCCCAAATCCGTCGACTGATTTGAAAGTGCACGGCGAATCGCCATCAATCGGTGCCTTAGCATACCCAACAATACCAAAGCTTCGTGTTTCGCCACCATTTCAAGTTCCGGGTTCCCCTCGGCCATCCACTCCTTCCAATAGACAGCTCCTTTAACTACATGAAAAGAAAATAATCTCTTTAGATTCTTTTCATTTGCTGCTAGCTGTGCGGTTTGCCGAATATCTTTGTCATGTCATTGCAAATATCCAAACCAGTCGTCCTGTTTCCACTTACATCCCTGTTTTTTTGTTTCCTTGCAGAAAAGATCGAGGCATCGCCGAGAATATTCGCCTAAAACGCGAACACTTCTTCGCGGCACTTCAGAAATTCCAGGCCAATCGTGTTGGGCTCCGTCCCCGACCGGTTGATCATCATATGCCTTTAGATTGAATTGTTTATAACTATGTCCGTCCATTGCGATTGGTACTTATAGTCTATCCCTTCTCCCGCCAGTGTTCTCCTGTACTGAAGCGGCTTCTTATCCTTATTATGTGAGCTAACGAGCCGATTGATTTGAAATGCACACACACACACACACAGAAGACCCGGCTTCAAACTTTCGCTAGGGGAACCTCAATCAGCTCGTTTCATTTTCTGTTTACTTGATTCCGGGTGGCATTTTCGTTCGGTGCGATTTATTTCAACCCCGTTGAAATATTCTTGCACAAATAAACCCTTTTTACTCATCGTCTTTATCGAATTAGACGTTTCTGTTTGGTAGAATATAGATTGCTGAGACTACAACTCTCGGACGCTGACTCTTGCATGCAATTCGTAGATGTTCCCAGTGATCAATAAACGCGTGAGGCTTGCTGTCTGAATACTCTCTGGATGAAGTTCGCTCCATGCAAGAGCGAATTTGACGGAAAACGGCTGTGGACTAGCTATTTCCCGCCCTTTGTGTTCGACCTTCAGTGTAATCTACTGATTGGTATGAATGTTCCATAGATTGTACTAAGTCTACCCGTCGATAAAGTCACGTTGTTCGTGATGAAGTGATAAATGTTGCGCGATCTTTCGTTCAGAACTTCTCGTTGTTGGGCCCTAACTCGGATCGCTCAGTGACCTTCAGGTTCGGTGCTATTTATGTTCGCGATCGTATATCTAAACAGACTCGCCAATTACTTCTAGAGAAGGGAGAGTCGAACTTGTAGTCACATGATTCTCGGAACATGAGCGATTGCATTTCACGGGCATATATTTTACGGATCCGATCAGCAGTTCCGGTTGTTTTTTACAAATAGCTTTGCACATTTCGATGGACAACGCGCAAGTTACATTCAAATCCGCGTTTTTGGTGCGCAATCCCTAGAGTCTTTTCATGACATTTGTCAGCTGGATATTACACATGTTTGTGAGGCTCACGATTCGGGACAAACGAATGAACAGTATGATCTTACATTTTAATTCAGCCAGGTTCTCCATATTCCAATTGTGCATCAGTGGGAGTTTGACAGCACTTAAATGAAATCTGCATATCGGTCCCGTGTGCCAATCATACATATATATATATATATATATTTCTCACCAGAATCGAATCTGTAGCAACAGGAGTGTGCATGGAAGCTCTTCGTCGAAGAGTCCACAGGTTGGCTCAGCCCAATTGACAAAGAATTATCAACGAATCACAGTTGTGATTCTTCTGTGGACTCTTCGACGAAGAGCTTCCATGCACACTCCTGTTGCTACAGATTCGATTCTGATGAGAAATATATATATATATATATATATATATATATATATATATATATATATATATATATAATTCAGCTTTTCTTTCGACTGAACGACAACCGTTTGGTCCCCGTTGGACAATCTCATTTGCCTTTATGTGTAAAATTGAGTTATAAGTACGACATACTAGTGATTTTTCTTTTTTCAACAAAATAGACACTGGTCATTATATACTATGGTAGCTAATGCCTGTGGACGTTGGATGGGCGTATCCCTTGGGACCTAGTCAGCTTGCCTAGCACGTAGTGCATTTTCATCTGGTAAGAGTTTTTAAATCTTTCTTATTTGGTACCTGGTGCTCTGAGACGTAATCGTTTGCTCCCGTTGGAAATACTCAGTTCCGTTCCGTTTTTTCATCCGGTAACTTTGTGCTAATATGTTCCGACTTTCGTTGCCATCTCACCGAATCAAATACAAAAAAAAAGAAATAAAGAAAGAAAAGATGGGAAACCAGTCAAAGATAAACTGCACGTTTATGAGTTGGAAAAAAATGAAAGATCTCGGATGCAAATACTCTGCTGATTATGGTACTGAGTCAACTCACCTGTGCTTTTCAACCGTCGTTTGGATGCTAGTCCAGAAGTCTGACTGAGCTTACAAGAGCTAGTCCACTGGTTAATGTATTCATAGTTTCTTCCTTTTCTATTGACTATCCATCCCTAACTATCATCCGACCATTGCCCGCATCAGAGAACGAAAGATTCATTCTGCACAAGACAATCCACGCACTTCGTTTTGTTTAGATTCACCTGTTTCTTGACAAACTGAATTCTGGTGCGCAAAGTTTTACGCCTAATCTCTGAGTTACTAAGACCGTTTACCCATCATGTTTTGTTATTACTACGAAGTGGTCTTTTCAGTTCGGTGATTTTTTTAATTGGTTGTCTATCTTTATACGCACCCACTGCTTGACCGGCAGTGACCAAACGGATAAGGTCGCGGTTTTTGGGCTGAAGGTTGCGGGTTTGAATCCTCTAACCGCTGGTCAACTTCCCCGCTTGACAGTCCTTTGCTGGCCGCGGCTGTCTTCCGAAAAATGATGCAAACTGCTGCTTCAACAATAAAGGAAGTGAAAGATGGAAACAAATATGAGCCAACCGAACTGTAATGGGAAATTTGACTCGTAAATTTAATGCAAAAAAATGCAGAAGCCGAAACTCAGAAGAAATTGGACTATCCTTTACGGGACTGGAACCTATTACACACAACAGACGGTCTTTTTCCTGACTTCATAGTTAGTGAGTAGTTACATGATTCAATACAGTCAAACGAAACAGCATAACGTCAAAGTAAACGAGGCAAAAATTGTTGCCATCAGATTAAATGCGTCCAGTTGGCGAGAACCTGAATGTAAAATCCGCAAGAATTATTTGGTAAATTAGCGGAAGTAAGGTGCTGCGATAGTCGAAAATTATTTAGTGCACAAATTATCGATCTTTATTTTTGAGAAAGATTTGATAACCTTCTGGTTAAGAGGCCGATTGAGTGTAATTATAGAGTTATCCATGACGCAGCTGAGAAAATGTTCAATATTTACTGATAGATTAGGTTTCTTATTGTTTACAAAAAGACATCTGGTGTATGTCGACTCGCAGTTCAAGCTATGCTGTTCGTACAACAAACTAATTGTCTGGTTTCATTCGGGAACACCGCTTGCCAAATTGCTAATGAAATTACCAAAGGCAACATTAATTTCAACTCGATACCTCTTCCGCATACATCTTCTCTGTCACAAGTTCCCTCTTGGTCTTCAATTATATTTACAGTTAATCCTCATGCCTCGAGCAAAGTTCCTTTCCTGTTCGAGGTCCTTTAAATTTCGTTCACCGTCTGTACAATTTTAAATCAGCCGGGAAACTGGACAGTACATTCGTGTGCTCTTGGGATTTTATCTCCCACTCTTTCTCTTCCTGGTCGGGTTCAATGAAACTATGCGCGGCTGACCACTGATCTGTTTTCGATCTTTATTCTAATGGCTTGCTCACTGTTGGACAGTTGACTTATAACCTCCTTTTCGCCATGGTCAATTTGATATGTACTCTCCCAAACTCCCCGTCAGCAGTTCTCTATGCTATGACCTTCTCGAGTCCATCTCGAATACAGTGAGTCAGTCTTTGGAAGTCGGACTTCCCTTTTTCAATCGCTTTTTTTTCGTCAAATTGCTTTGCTTTGTACAACCCCTCTTCTTACTTACAATCTTCCTCTTTTCAAAGTAGAATCAACAAGCTGGTTTACACTTTCGTTTTTACCATGCATCTCTTTTGCAGTACGGTTTTTGTGCATAAAGTTCAGCCCTTATGCGCCAAACCGCCTGATGGGTATTATGAAAATCACCAGAAGCCAATGATCTAGTCCGCGTGCCTGATTTCTCTGGGTCACTTTCCACGATCCCCACAAGGAGATCGAGAATAAGATATCTCCTATCCGCCGGTGCCCAGATGACTGGGATTCTGTTGTACTACTGTCCTCTGCGTTCAGTCAGAGCTCTGAAAATGTCACCTGTTGCACGGAAGATCGAATATCGAATTCGACGAGTCCTTTTACTTCGATTTAATTTACCACATGCATAAACGATTTTCGGAGTCTTTCACATGGGTCTAACTCACTGTTACTGGCAGCTTTTGTCTTACTTGACCGAAATAAACTAGTTCCATTGGATTAATGAATACAATATGCTAAACGAGCTTGTTTGATATTTTATCTTTTAACGCAACTACGGCAGCTTTGGTTCTGTTATCGGACTGGTCAGGTTTTATCCGATATGTACGTCAACCCGATCGACCGACCGATTATTCACGTGACGTGTGCATATCTTTTGTCTTACCATCCCTCGGGGTTTGTGAATGTGTCGCCCAAGGTATGCAGCATGTGATTTGATTTATTCTTCCTCATTGTTGATTATGGACGTCCATCGGTTGAACATCGGTTGGGAAGAGTTAATTTTCTTTCAGGACGCTTTTCAAATACCTTATCACGTGAATTGTTTTGTTCTCTTCTTTTACCTTGGTTGAAATCCCAAATCTTGGTCGTTACTTGGATTTCTCAATGCGAAACCTATTTTATAGTTGGGCGTGGTCATATACTCGCAACGTTTCGATTAATTCATTTAATTCCGTTCCTTTGTATACACAATGCTTAGGCTTGAATGATCGTACCGGCATCGGCAAATTGGCACTTCCGTGCACGCAGCACCTATTGGAGACATTCAATGTCGTTCTCAGCCCACTGCCCTGATCGCGTGTATCGCGCAGAGTTTTGTAGGCATGCTGCTTTCACAAGTACCTCTGTTTCCTCCACGAGTCGTCTTTATGCTGCTGTGATGGCTTGCAATGTTTCAAACAATAAGGCGACATACGGCACCTCTTCTAAGTCCGAGATGTGAAAATGCGCAACAGGGAGAAACAACTTTAATCGGACAGAGAATTGCACGTGCGCGTACTGAAATTATGACTCTGTTCGACCCATAGTGGAACTGTCGCCGGACCTGTTTTTGTGAAACATTTGATCTCCTCGGGGCCGACAAATATGCTCGGAGGCTCTGACGTCTGAATTCCAGTCACACACACACACACACACACACACACTTTCTCAGTGATCATCTTATCTCATTTCGGGATTCGAATTTGCCAGTGACACGGCTTCCTGTTTGGAGAAGTGTGGCTTGTGATGCTGATAAGTCGACTGGTTAGTAAAATTTTCTATTTGTTTGTTAATAATTAGAAAAGTTGATATAATGATTAAAATGTAAATATCGAAAGAAATAAAATGGTCCATTTTACTAAAAATAAAATTAGGTCATACTAAAGTAATCTTCCACTAGTCTTATTTCGTGTCCGTGGTGTAGACTTCATTCATAGTTCTTACAATAGTACGAACCGCAACTATTTTAGTATGATCAAGGATTCAGTCGCTCACGAGTATGGCATGCGTTTCCTAATGAATGGTATGAGGAACTCGCAGGTTCGAAACACTGACCACACTTCCTCCAATCACATAGCGTATAAACGGGGCAAATGTTATGGCATGTTGAAATTTCTTGTTACTTTTATCCGAAATAATTTGTGAATTATATTTTTGCAGTCAGTTATCATAGATTTACTGAAAGTAAACATTCATATTATTAATATGCAACGGAAAAGTGTATAGATGGAATGGAATAGATTGGTTTTTTTTCTACGAATTTTTTCACAGCCCAAAATCTTAGGTCACGATCACGATGATCGTGTGGTACGTCCCATGAGATCGACCTAATAGTGTGCATCGTTTTCACTAGGGGGCCACTATTAACGAAGTGCTGCCAAGTGAGGAAATTGACCCCGGGCTGGGCGGATTCAATCCTGTCACCTTGTAGAATTTGGCCATGTAATTATTCTACGAAATTCGGTCAATCAAAGTAACTGGTGCATACCAGTTAGAAGTAAGCACCGGAGTGGCTTCGACCCGAGCTACATAAACAAAGTCAATAGGATACCCATAAAAGAACGGAAACAAGTTTGAGTTGTATTTACAGCCCATAGGTTTATGTATAATGTTGGAAATATTCCGATTGACGGAGTCCATTCCGTCCGGTGCCCTTCGCAGGTTGTCTGAATTTCACGAATGCTTGTGATCACCGTTCTCATTGGTTGCTTGTCTACGCAAGCCAGCATGAAGCTGCATCAGATTGCATCACGTGAATTGTGCGTAAATCCACCAAACACTTTCAGGTTGGAACACCCTGACGTTGCCCAACTGACCGCTGTCGGTCTGTTAAAAATCAAGCACAAAGTTGGCACCCATTTTATCTTCAAAATTTTCGTAACATCAGAAGAATCCAAACATGTTACCGTGCGTGCCAGTCGTTCTAATAGGGTCACTTCAGTTCGTTCTTTTCATACATAAGGCGCGAGCACAGCGTATATGTTCGCCACATGAACCTGTCCATCGGAGCGCGCAATAGCCAGTCGAGCATGTGAGCAGTACTCCTAAAAAATGGGCAGCCAATCGACTGTCGTAGCTGCAACCTCTTTCCGGTCGACAATAACTATGCCCAGAAGTAAAGGAAGATGCTTGCGAAAGTGTTCGCTTTGGATCATTTTCATACATACACCTATGGTAGAAGGACAGTTGTTCAAACAGATCACAAACCATTATTAACTATCGTTCGGAAACCAACTAGCTGCGTGCCGAAGTGTTTACGAAGAGCGTTGATCAGACTCTAGAAATATGACCACGAATAGGTCCGGGAAACCAAATGGTTATTGCAGATACCTTATCTCAAGCATGTGCGCCGGATAACAGAGGGTGTCGCCCCTGGGTTTGAGCTTTTTCCAGTGTTTGACTGGAGTTCAGCGAACAACGACGATCGTACGAAAATACAAGAAGCTACGAGAAATGACATCGTATTTTCGCGGCTGTTTGAACTCATCTCCTATGGATAGCCTGAGTCCACAAGAAACCTGTCAATTTCCTTGACCCGGTTTCTCAAAAAAATACGAGATCACGCATTCCCGGAAGATGGCGTAGAACTCGAAGATGATCGTTTGGTCATTCCAGAAAATTTTCCCAATGAATGTATGAGGAAACTTCATTTATCGCATCCAGGTGTAAAAACGGTAGTATTCGCCTATCCAAAGAGTTGTTCTACTAGCCAGAAACGATAAGACTACATTTCCCATTGTGAAGAATTTCGCCAGTTTGAACATCGCATCAACAGTTCACACTAGAACCAGTCGAACGGCAGGGTTGAATCAGCAATGAAAACAAGAAAAACGAGACTCACAGTAGCAAAAGAGTCGGGAGATGTTCTATATTTAATGCTACTGGATTAATGAAACATCCCAAGCACTACAGTTGAATACAATCCAGCCCAAAGGTTGTTTTCGAGAGAAGAACGCGTACGTGGCTACCGGGAGTGGGTGACCTACTAGAACCAGAAGTTCACACACACCCCCACCCACCCCCACGGATGAAATAAAATTTCGGCTCGAGCAAAGCAGAAATTCTCAAAAATGTCATTATGATTGTCACGCCAAATATCGGTTGGAAATGAAAGACGGGGACGAAGTGGGGGTCCAAGATGTTCCTGAGAGATCTCAAATATAGAGAAAAGGAAAAGGAATCAGGTGTATAAGGAACAGGTCAAATGATGTCGAAGTGAACAGTGCAATAAAGGGTAGAAACAGACGACACATCCGCGGACGAAATGTCGGCAACGCTGTAACTGTGGGCCAGGACGTACAGGAAATCGTAAGGGCCAGAAGCCAACATCTCTAACAAAAGAGAGAGGTATATTTATCAGTAGTAGAACTGCTAACACATACCAAGTAGCCAACCTTTGTAGGTCATATCCAAAGCCATCGTCGTACTTAGGCTACCTGCAGAGAAGTCATCTATCAGTAGGGGTCGATCGCTATGAGCTAACGGACAGTAACATTGCAAACCAGTGACGGATAGCTGCAACATCATGTGGTGAAGTTCAACAAACCGTTCAGAGCCTGCCCGGTAGCGTAATGGTTAAGGCGTTCGACTCAGAATCGTTCGTCCCGGGTTCGCATCCCAGTTCGGGCGCGGTCCATATGCACTGCTCATGATTCCTAACAAGCTGGATGAAACAGCTGTACAGTGCTTCCATGGTTTCTTTACGGTGAGTTGACCGATGATATCACATGATGAATTATTTGATGAAAAGAGAGCGGATTTGAAGGGATGATAACTGATTTGGCCTTTGCGTCTGCGTCCGACAGAGCTGTTCCGTTGGTTATTGGTGGTTGTGCGAAGCTCGACCGTGCCATGCAAATCATGATCAACGCCCGGGCCTAAGTGAAGCCCAATTCTGCCAGACAACCAACAAGTGCAGAACGCAAGATCACAGTGAGACCTTATCATCCCATTGACTACCAGCAGTCAGAGACACAGTGGCGTGATGGGAAGTCAAGAGTGAGGACATGCCAACCGAAAACACCATAGCGTGAACTGGGTCAACCAATCAGAATCATCGGCTCGGACTGGACAAAAAAACGCCATGAACTGAATCACGCGAAACGCATCGAACAGGATGGACCAATCACCCGATTTTGGATCACCGATGTCTTCGTCCTTTCACTCTAATGTGACGGGAAATTGTCTTGGTACCTCAGAAGTGAGACTTATAGCACTAAGTCACAGATCTCAGTCAGTTGAACAGGCGCTAAAGCTGTTGTCTCATTGCTCTGCGATCTTTTATATCGAGACTATGTGCTGTCATGTGGTGTCCACCCAAATCACAAACGATTCGTGCAACCGTAACGATTGTAAGAAGACCAAACTGAACTGCATTTGCCGTGCAAATGATCACGATATTTTACGTAAACCTCAATCGTTATACTTGCTCACTGTAGTTGATAACCGAATTCTTTGTTCCCAGATTGTTCCTCGTAAGTCGCTGAAAAGAAGGCTGGAGAATGCTGTACCTTTCCACGCTTCTCTCATCCCCGTACTATTTGGGCCACCAAATGTTTATCAAAGGTTGCCTGTGGTTTATGACGTGGTTGTCGTTTCACAGCAATGCACTCAATATTATATATTATAGGTCGCGCTACGTGGTTTTTTTCTTGTTAGGGCTGTGAGTCGACAGTGAAAAAAGGTGATGTACTAGTGTCTGCATGCATACCTATCGCAATCACGGATTGGATGAAACGCATTGAGATTAGAGGAACTTCATGGGTAAACAGGTGAGTCTAAATGGGATACGGTGTCTGACAATGGTTCATTGGACGGATCATCCCTTGCCTAGTGCCCAACTCATTCAATTGGTGCTTGCAATGGTCAAAATCTAATCACGTTAAGTGGGTATTAGAACCTTCATTTCTTGGACGATTTACCGATACGCCCACTGTACCTCGTTCTTCAGTGCTATTGTTCGTTTCTAACACGTTACTATGACAATTAGTGCGGTGATTGGAACGGAAACGTTACTAACAAAACAATCTCTGTGAGGTGTCGGAGGTTTAAATTTGGTTTACTTGCCGAGATTTTACAACTGGTACCATTTCAGTCCAGTAACGGCAGGACTGCGGTCTTGTCTCCAAATCACTTCACCGTCATATTGATGGAGAAATATCCGATAATTTTCTTTTTAACCAGGTTTTGTTCTTTGTCACTGTTCTTCTGTTGACGAAAAATTGGAATCGAGTTCGGACAGTTTCGATGAGCTGTGGCCACGAGGCATAGTCTAGATCAGACGTGTTTGACCCATTCAATTATTCCGTTCAGTTTCGCAGTTGGCATAGTCTTGGAGGATATATTTCGCCGTCAGAATATTGGTGCTTGGAACAGTTAAACGGGTGTAGAGTTTCACAATTCACTTGTCCTGACGAGAGTAAAAATCCATTGGTCGGACCGGTGTCAGTATGTAACCAAAATGTAAGCTTTCCTATCCATTGAATTAATTCTGTTTTAGTCGTCCACTTTCTACGTTCCTGATGTACTACCGGTTATCAAGTACTAAACACGTGCGACAAAGTTACTGGGACATTAGGTGTAAGTATTATTCATGTTAAAAAACGATTCACGTTGCTTTTTTACCGTGTTCTGTCTTCCCTCCGGGTTGGTATGTTGGGTCAGTTATGGGTAGGCGAACTATCAAGCAGACTGGAAACCAACCAACGAACCCATGATGGTCTTAATCAAATCAAAATGGCATCTTCAAATCGACAAAAATCTCTCGATGTGCTTTCATTCAAACAATTTTATCAGACGTTGGGATTCGTTTAACACGTGCGTGAAGGAATTTTTTAGATCACGTCTGTCACCAAGTCCTCCATCTGGTACCGCACAAATTCGATCGTCTTTTTTGACACTATCACGAAGTTTTTTGCAAATATCTTGTTTTATATCGTCCTCCAGTTACAAATGTCTCTGACGCGCGTCCCGGATCGTGTCCTATCGATCTCTGAAATGCTCCAGATGAATCGATTTTTGTTTATTGATTCTCAATGCTTTTTGGAGAACTGTGAAACATACTAAACAGTGTGCAATCTTCTGCGATCCAACTCGAGGATTGTTTTCCGAATAGAGCGCACGGGGGTTATAAAACGCAAAAAAGGAATAAGGTGTACACGGTGATATCAAGTCATCAATTGTTGTCTCTTTCAGTCTTTAATTCTTTATCATTAGTTCCCGCCAACTACTCTTGCGCACTGTCCTATAGATCGCATTCTTATCAGCTAATTTACAGTCAGTTCAGTGTTTGTTAGACGAAATTAGGCTTACCGTCCGTATTATATCTTAGAAATCGGTCTTTTTTGAAAGTAACTAGTAAGAAAGGGATAATGAACATCCAAGATAATCCCCAAATCGGGAAAGCCCTTCACATGGAACCAGGTTGATGAATCGAAGCAACTGTTCTCATGGTGAAACGAAGTACTTCATGCCAACCACTTTCAAACACATACATTTTGCCAGTTTCTTTGACCTACCTGTGCACAGATGATCTTCAAACAAACAGTTCGATCGTGTTACCTGTTTCCCTAACACGTGTACTTTTTCACACAAATTCGTGTATCTTACCGTGTTGCCCAATTCATTTGTTATGATCAATACCACTAAACTGGTACCAATTTGCTGTGGTTTCAGCTATCGTACGTTTGATCCTCTATTCGAATAGCAAATATTTTCGGCTGGCTAACTTCAACAACCATTCTTCAAATTCGTTATCGATCTTTCTACCTAACTTCAGCAATGTTCAATCCAATTCCACCACTCCCCCTACAGTGTCGATTGCTTTTTTAACATTTCACCAGACTCAGATTTCCCCGATTGTAAAATTTATTTGTTCAATTTCTAACACAAAATATTGGGTTCCTACTTTTATCCAAATAATACCAAATTTACCAACGTGAATTATGGAACTTTTTTATGGAAGTATAAACCCCTGTTATAATTTTGTGTTTGTTGATCATTTATGTACTTGAAAGCAAAAGATTCTGTCTCCATGTGCATCTTAGTCATATGAGCGCTTGTCAAACGCTTATTGCCAAGCGGTCCACATCACGGGGTTCTCGTGAGTCCCCGATAAAGACGCTTGTCTAACACCATTTTCCAGGCAAATATGTTCAAATTTCTATGTTCGATCAAAATAATCGCACATATGGGTCTGCTTTTATTCCTTCTGACCGTATTGTCTCTGCTCGTTACAGATTCGTCCTGATTGTCTTCAATCTCAAACTTAGCAAGTTCACTTTGAAATCATGTGCTCTCAAACTGGCAAGACGTTCGACTCGGAAAAGTCAAACTTTTCGCGTTACAAATAATCCCGAGAACCGTTTCAGTTTGCTTACAAATCGAACAAATTCTCTTGAAACACTCATTTCTCTCGAGTTCATTTGATCAAATCCTTGGATGCGCACGAAAAATGTTTTTTCTGTCTCGGATTTTCCATCCCTTTTTGATTCGCCTCCAAGGTCGAGTTAGGAATAAATCCATCGAAAACAAATTTGTTTGTCTGGACAATGCGTTTAGAAATACTAAATTTGCTCAAAATTGCTACTGTCACAGTTATTCGCGTGTTTTCATCCAAACTATCCTGCTGTGAACAAGACTGAGTCGAAGATAATTAATAATAGTTCGAAAATTCGCCCAAAATAAACTGTTCTTTCTTCTTTTTTTTGTTTTCCACGAACATCAATGACCGGTAAACGTGTTCCCCTCTGTCCGATTTGTTTCTGTTTGTCTGCGAAGTACGTGTCCGGAAAATCGTTTTCGATACTTCATTATACTCTACTCAATGATCTCTTATAGTACAACTTTCATGTTCCGACACGTTCCACGTTTCGTTCCATACTATTCTAAATAAATATCTTTGGAAATTTGACTGATTTTTTCTTGGCTCGAATTCCTGTTCGTCGAGAGCGTGTCCCAATGGACTTGCACAGGAATATCTCGTAACCGAGAGCCTCCGTGAATTAACAAATTTTTTGTCCGACGCATTCAGATGCCGTAATCAATTTAAAGCTTTTCATTGTACAAACAACATTGGCAATATTTATGTCTTAGGGATCCTCTTTAGCCATTACATTACATCTTTGATTACATGGGACCTAAAAATAGAGGAATTGTGTTTCTGGATTACTGCATTCGATTTCCAGGGTTTTTCGAGCTATCAAGAAGAGAAGTTATCGATTTCGTGTAAATGTAAAAACATTCAGGTCCCGGACGTCACGTAATATTACGGTCAATGTTATCGTATGGCAATAACTCTTCTATTCGGCAATAAGTTCTTACTATTAATTCGCAAAGCAAAAATTTAGCTTTTCTTTTCAGAACTCAGTTTATGTCAGTTGAACGGCAGTTTTCTAGCCAATAGGATAAGCAAACTTCCACCGATCTGCTCATTTCACATGCGTTTCAGTCAAAAAAAAATAAACGGATTTATGTAGACCAGAGTCACCGTCTCTATTCCCTGGATTCCGAGACTTAATGAAGTTCATTTCGAAGGATTTATCCAAACTTCAGATTTCATTATTGATAAATATATTCATGCTCATATGGTTGATAATTCCCAATTCATTCGCTATTTACCATCGGATTAGTGTTCCTTTGTAGCTGGGATTCAACTTGCCGATCTTGTGACACCCAGTGTTTGCACCGTATTCCACATTCCTCTAACCTGCGTGTGATATAAATTCTCATCATGAGAACGTCCTCACTGTTGCTATTCCGGTATTAATATGATAGTTCGTCAACGGGGGCATGGTGAGTGGGTCAGATTCTCAGAGCATCAAGGCTATATCGCGTGATCACAAAGTCAAATCGATTAGATCAGACAAATAACGATTAGAACCTGTTACCACAAGTGGCTTTTCATGTTTTCTACGGTATCTCTGTCTTCTAACAACCCTTTCAGGTGAACACATTAATTTCTATCCACATCGCTTAGTAAGAAGGAGGAATTGCCGAGGAAAGTAGTTTATATATATACATATATATATATATATATACCTTCCCTTATTAATGAAACAACAAAGCGCATCAATTTTCAGGAAGGGAGCCGCGGCTAACAGAGGGCTGCCAAGTGGGAAAGTTGACCGGCGGTGGGAGGATTCGAACCCGCAACCACGACGTTCAAATGCTACGACCTTGTCCTTTTGGTCCCCGCCGGCCATATATATGACACCCACGGTTTGTTAATCATCCTTAATGCGAACGTTTCCCCATGAGACCGAAATCACTATTGAATAACATCAGCTACCAAGAACCGTATGTTATAAACATCATATTGTTCACAATAATTCGCAATTTACTGAATCGTATACACATCTACCAAATGACTTGGGGCCAAAATTGAAATCTATATCAGTTTTGATGATAGACAAGGCGAATTGATGTGGTAAGAACAACGCAGTTCATTACCCATCCGGTAGACCACTGAGACCCCTTTGAAGTTACACTGTCAATCACGTACAGGCGCGGGTGCTTCAAATCTGAGCGATGAGTGTGACTCATCTTTGCCTCGGTGCAATCTCTAAGTCATCACGTCACCAGGGGAGGAAACCAGGGGTAGAGAACGTGACCAAACAACTGACGTTCCACTTGGTTAGTCCCAGTGGCCGTCATCTAGGCCATGCGTTGGTTGCTAACCCGATTTTAGTAAATTTGTCCCCATTACCCCTCGTTGGTTCAGATTCTCCAAGCTGTGTTTCTGTTACCTACACAAGTAGGGTAAAACGAACGACCTGGTGCAAATGTTTAGAGGCTGCGCTGTCGTGCCCAGGCCCCAGAGCTTTGGAGATAAAGAAAAAAATAGCAGCTTACACGTCAGGTAAACAGTAGAACGGAAGTTACCTAGATTTGTTATTTTTTACGTCTTTCAGTAGATAGAAAATTATTCTTTTATAAATCAGTCCTATTATACGGATGCGAATGTGTGTGTCTATGGGTTGGCAGACATGACTATGTGACAACAGATGATGGTGGACGGATAACCATTTATCAAGCACTGTGACAATCCACTGGGACCCAGTGGCCTACGTACTGGTCCATTGCACTTGCGGTGCAAGTAACAGGTAGCTAGAGTTACTACATATTCATTCAGCTAAAGCTGTATGTAACCACACGTTGATTTCAACCTAACGCCATGCTCGTCGCAACAGAACTATTCTAATTCCGAATTTATTTATACCCAAGTGATTGAGAGTTCTATTGTAACTAAACCAAGACTGGATCTAGCACCAGATGGATAGTATGTCGCGAAAAAAGCGCACGATTTAAATAAAGTGAAGACTCCCTAATCGATGACCTAATCAAATTACTTTTCAGTTACGTGTTGTCACCATTGTGTTTCCGCCCTTGGATAGAGTTTACAGACAATTAATACGTGGTTGAATCAGATCGTGGACAGTAGTATAGATTTCTCCATCTTTTACTAGCCTCTGAATATCGTTTGTTAATCCCTGGGGTGTGTGTATAACTGAAACTGGTAGCATCTCTGATTTGGTAGACTGTTATGCCTCTCAGGTTGCCTTCCATCTACTTGGTCTTAGTCAACTACCCAACTCTCATCTGTGGCTCCATCAGCGGTCACACCCTCGCAGGCTGCTCCACAAGCGAGCCAAACCAGGTCGAGAGTAGGCAAGACTAAAAACCTTGGTAAGACGGCGTCCAGCATATAAAGACAAATACTTCCGAATGGACGGATGAGATATGGTGGATCCAATGGCTACCGAGATAATTCGCCCATCGAACAGGGTTGTCGGGTTGCCATCAGTGTTTTCGAATGATCAATAAGCTCTTAGTGAGCCACCGGCAACCATGCACCAAGATCACCTCGGACGTGTTGGGCGTCCCGGGTTAGTAGACCAGCCCCAAAGGGTGTATGAACAATCTGCCTGGCCACTAATTCACACATTCGAACGTCCTGTTGCCCGACAGGTCGTGCTTGGTTCATCGCGAGCTGGGATTCTTCAGTTTGAATCAGTCTTGCGGAAAATTTTTAAGACTCTGCATGAAACTGGAGGAGGCGTAATGACGCAGATACTCCTCTAAGTGGTCAATTAACAGTAATATAATTGTCGAAAAGACGAATAAATTTTACTTCAAATTGTACAAAACCCTTAGGCTTTATTCATGGATTGCGAACTGGTCAAACTCTGAACGACAACATCCCCAGGGGGCCGTTGAGGAATGGATTTTGGAACCCGGGGGAAATTATCTCGGTTGATACATTTCTCACTATTCTACCACACTTTGGTAGATCCACATCGGAATTACTTGCTACCCTATGAATATACTGTCTTGATATTTTCCAAAGTTCATAGGCAACGTATCTGACTCAAACAAGGTTCAGAGTGTATCGCAAGAAACGATGTGTCGTGGAGTTTTTCTATGTACGCAATCGTTCAAAAGCCAGTAACAGCGTTTCAGCTACCCACAGTAGCCACAAACTATGGACCAGTAACATACCATTCCAAAAGTTTACATCTCCCATTCTGAGTCACTTGGAATGCAATATGTTATTTATCGTTTTTTCCATAATCCCAAATGAATTGGAGTTTGGTAGGCTGTGAGACGCTGAGACTGGAATTACAAAAGTCCGTTAAAGTGAATATGAATTATGGACGACTTCGTTCGAATTTTATACATACACTAAACTAAAGTTGCATACTTAGATGTTCGAGAAACGGTTATCCTTATTTTCTTATTGTCCGGATCATGTTCACTAACAAATACTTACAAAATACGTCATATCGTCTCGTTTCAAGCAATCGTGCCACGGGTCCAGTTCTGTTCTGTTTGTGCTTCAGTCCAGACAATCGAATTGGTTGGCGTTGTAAATATCTCGTTGTGTCCTTTTGATCGATATCAGAATGACTTCAACGAGGCATTTCCTTGCGGAACGTTAAGAGGCAGGATTCATACGGAGACTTCACCGTTCTGTCCAAGTCATTTGTCTAATCTTACCGTTAAATTCGGTTGATTCACCAAGCAGTTTTGTTCTACCTTGCTCGTGTTCCAAAATTCACTAATAAATTATCCTATCGAATGTGATTTTGTTTTGTTGCATGTAGGTCGTTTCTGATTGGCTCGTGAAAGACTCTTCTTTGGTACATTTTATTCGGATCTTTTGACTAGAGCACTGGAATTTACAAAACTACTGTTTGGCTTACGTTGAACGGGATTTCCACATCTTTGACTGAACTACTCGTGATAATTATAAATGACCGTGTTACTAATTTCTCATGTTCATATCACACTTATGCGTTAGCATTGCACAAATTCGAATATGCTCCGATACATCACACACTGTATCTGTTTTACTTCCCTAATGGACTGCGTTGGATTATGATGCCCCAATACATACACAATCATATTATAACATGTTGGAATGGTAACAAAACTTTTGACGAGGTACTCGCTGTTAAAAACATATTGTCAACGTATTGCCTTTACACAACCAGACAAACATGTCCCGAATTCGCATTTGATTTATGTGATAGGTTATGCTCCAGGGTGTCGG
Source organism: Fasciolopsis buskii (assembly GCA_008360955.1). Taxonomy (NCBI): domain Eukaryota; kingdom Metazoa; phylum Platyhelminthes; class Trematoda; order Plagiorchiida; family Fasciolidae; genus Fasciolopsis; species Fasciolopsis buskii. The sequence continues at coordinate 30,748 of LUCM01000530.1, read as the reverse complement.
AGTGCCGATCTATCATCGCCGAGCTTGTTTGCCAGTTTCGGGTTGCTATGGACAATCCAAGATTGGATGTGTTAGTTCTAATTAATCATATTCAAACAATGATGGTAGAATGAATTGGAAACAGATCAACGAAGGCTATGGTTACACGCTCCCTGTGGTATACTCGAGCTGGAAGGAAGACAACATAATCGCCATAGTATTGGATGAACAATGTCAACGAAGTCGGATGGAGAAACAAATTTCGTTTGATTCAAATCCCTAATGAACTAGAATAGACCGGAATGTGTGAATCAACAATGGAAGGATTTGAATACTAATGAGTTCTACCGAAATTTCATTTTTGGCAAACAACTCACAATACCAACGCACCAAGTGTTGTATCACACTCCTCCATTTGGCTGATCCGATGAACCTGTTCGGGTCCTCAGAACAAGATCGATATTTAACCTCACTTTACCACACAGTCATTCACTCGTGTAAACAACAAACATTGAAACGCATGCACCCGCACACACACATTTACAGACAGACATCATTTCGACTTATCCGACCAGACTGAATAATGCGGTCAAATGGTGTACGGACAACCGTGAATTAGTTGTCCCACTGACGAACCGCGGTGACATTCATTCTGCCTAAATGTTACAACTGTACTGGGTCGAGGTTCTGTTCATATCTGGGAACAACATGTTTGCTAAACCGTAGACAAATCCACTGTACTCCGCACAAATACCAAATCAACCGGTTTGGTTGGGGGTAGTTCAAACAAATGCTGATAGTTCGTTAGATTTTCAGTCAAAATACCATTCCCTCCATGTTTTAGTCCAACCGTTCCGCCGTGGACGTGGGAAAAAAGTGCAGTATGAAATCGTGGGCAAAGTGATCGGGAAAGCGATATCAGAAAAAAATGAATCAGCCTTAGAATACAACAACGCCATGACTCTTTTTGTTAACTGTCACAAGGTACTAACTTACAAAGAATACAAAAACCAGCAATAATGGCAGCTGTATTATCAAATCACGTACAAATTATGTACAAACCTAACAATTTGTGAAAATGAAACGACCAGATGATTGAACTACACGAACCAGTTTAGGCCGGGAGACTTTGATGATTTATTTTGTGGAGTCTATGATCAGCTGGCTGGTTTCTACTATCCATGTGACAGCTGAACTCAATCAGGTCCATCTTCGAGTGGAATTTGATGGATTTTTAGACTTGATTTGATCACGGTCCTTTATCTTTTGCGATTTGTTCAGAATTGGTGCCGGCAAAGCGCATGAATACTCGAATGAAATTCCACACGCACCCAAAGGATTCTGCACATGCTATCCATTACTAATGTACTGTTTATCACTGATTGCGACATGTAAACATTTTGAATGCATTCAGTTTATTTGATTGATGCCCTACCGTGCAAGCTTCCCGCCTACATGAGCCAGCAGGACACGAACTACTGGCTGCCGCGTGCTGTTTTGTACTAGTTACCCTTCTAGGCCATCATTCGGAGAATTGAAGAAACGCAATGCTCGGGATATAGAACACTGCTTCACAGTAATATGGACCTGCGCTGGTCAACCAGTCAACGTAGCGGCATATCGGTTTGAAGGTCACGGGTTCGATTCTTCCCACCGACGATCAAGTTCTCCACTTGACAAGCATTTATTGACCGTGACCCCAGTCCTGAAAACGGTGCACATTGTCGTTTCAGTAGTAAAGGAAGCAGTGCGGTAAAGTTGTCATCTGCGAGTTCGTCGAAACATCTTGGGAAGTGCCGTCCACCCATTCCGGAAGTGACTAGTTTACCGAATTCCTACGCTTTAAATTGCACTACCTCACTGTGATTTGTAGATCAAAAGATAGTTTAGTCCACTTTTTAGAAATACGAAGCCGAACTAACATGGAGTTTTAGTTGTCACATCTTAAGTATTCCAATCCATTTGATTTTCCGAAAAAGATGCAAACGAATGCTCTGTGCCTTGACACAGGATAGCCGTACTGCCACATTCGTGAACAACGATCCACACTTCCATACCGGGTATTTCATCCTAGCCAAAAAAATGGGCCCCGCTCTATACTTCCATGGTTTCAACCACGAACTGTTTATCAGAAACTTTCAACTTTCAATCACTGTGGCCCGTACTGAGTGAAGTTAGTGTGAGGTTCGCATGAGCGAATTTTAAATGAAACATTCACAAACAACGTCACGATGAATGAGTCAAATTCATTAGTCATAGTTTCCGAATCAGAGAAATTAATGCATACTGAATAATATAGTATGGATAAATGTAATTCACACACACACACACACACACATCTTCTGGCTACGTGCAAATGAACTGGACTGTCGTTGTCTCGAACATTCGGCGAATGCGTTTTGTCAGTCACGTGGGATATTTTTATCCCACACATGTCCGTGCAATTCGCGAGCACAATGTTTTGCCTGTCATCTGGCGGGAACGCAGAGATAAAAGGAATCGTTATCAGCCTGGCGGGTGATCATATGCTTGGACAAATATTTCTTCCGAGCAAAGTTCACTATCTTTATCGATCATGGACGGTGAACATTTCTGTACCACTTCATACAATTACTAGCAAGATCGTCAGCTGGAGCAATTCAAAGGTGCATTACGTTTTCACGACTACAACGTCACTTATCCGAGTGCCAGAAGCATCCCTCGTGTAAACTTCCTGCGTCGATATGATCAGTCTGACGTACTGTCTCAGCTAGTCTTTGATAGAGCCTCGTTATTCCAGATCGACCCAAGTGTCCTGGACCTGTTATTACGGTGCTTCGCAGTCGATGGGCTGGCGGTGAAAACCATTGGTTTTCAGCTTTCTTCACTCATTGACGGAACTTTTCGTTTACTCTATTCAGTCTATCCTATTCACGACCGCGTTGCAGTTTTTCCGAATATCTGGGTGACAAAATGAAATCACTGACAAGCCTGATATGTTGGTGGGGGAAGTGATTGCGGCCATTGTCCAAACTGGTTATGGACTGCAAATTGTGCTTAGTCCAACTCGTTCGTCGGTCAGTTTCCCGCGGATCGTGATAGGTCTATTACCGTGATCCCTTCATGGGTAGTAACTATGAGCCGGATGGCTGTTGATGCAATTTCGCACCTGGCCAAAAGTATGTCGAGCAAACTCGCCCAATTCAGAATTCATTTAAATTGTCTTAGTGAAAAAGAAGTACCTCTTACGTTTTGTTCATCACAATAACAATCATTTTGCCGTTAAGCCCATTAACAACTGGTTGACGGAACTTATTTGCCGTCAACTATACAATGCACTCTTATCGCAGCAATATGGTGTCCTAGGGGGGGAGAACTGACTGATTCTGTTAATTTTCATTTGTTCGTTGATCTCGAGCATGATGTCAACAAGTTTTTGTTAAAATACCCACATCCTCTAATCATTGTCACCGGCAAACATGCAGGCAACACAGTTATTCATGACATTTCTTGTACTTTTCAGTCTCGTATGTTTCCTTCCCGTGATGGTAAATTTTTCGGGGATAATAAACTTTGACATTCGAACCTAACAATTCTGGCATGTCCTAACAACCAAATGGTCAATAAATTTGACTGTCGAGATTTGGCAAGTCACACAGAAGAGGTCATCATCATCATCATCATCATCATCATCGTTCAGCGTTAAACAGCAAGGCAAGCCTCAATGACCGCTGCCTTTCCCCAGAGTTACACGTTTATATAAAACGCGTGAATATCCAACGGGAACAGGGAGTGGACCTACACAGGCGGGAAAAGATAAGATGCTGCTGCAGCCAACACACGAAATAAAGTCTAACTGTACAAACGCACGTGTCTTCGATCATTCTGATTCGATAGAAAATGACAACACAATCGCCACTGGTCACGGTTCACTGCCATGTCCTCCAGTGTCCCCAGCCATCTAGGTGACGAGTCTTTCGGACCCCAACCACGAAGACGTGAAACACCTATTTTACCTAAATTCGCTGTACATTTTCTCATCCCACGTTGCCACGTCATCTGTTGGCCTCCACATGGCTTCTTCCATACCTTGAGAGGAACAAAATAAGGCACGGTATGGTAGACGAGTGTTCATCATACGCAACACGTGACCCAACCAGCGCAGTCCACTAATTTTATTACGCTGAAACAAGCTATTCTCAGAAGTGGCACCCAATACCAGATTCCTAACCTCTAAATTACTCACTCGGTCACTCTATGCAATTTTAGCCATACTGCGTAGACAGAAGAGGTGTAGAGCAGTGGTACAATTCAACAGTCCTGATCAGTCTAAAGATAGTCCTGCATTCTTTTCATCCACTAACAAAACCAGGTTCTGATTATGAAATTCAGTCGTGACCAAATATGGCCTCTGAAAACTGGTTGTGTCTGAAAACTTTACAGCACGAGGATCTGAAAGATCACGTGTCATGCTAAGGCGAAGATTGCGGATACGGAGTTCAACGTTAGACGGATTCAATACTCGTGATTAACTGTGCTGCCATCCCTTCTTGTTCCAATTTGCATTTCTGTCTATTCGTGTCGTGCATATTTAGGTGCGCATTGTATAAATACCGTCTGGTGCATTCCACGCGCTGATCGTATTCTTATTCCATACTAGATCGTGCAACATCGCAAAATCCGTTAACCTTTATCACTAAAACCGAAGGTGATTCTTCACCAATACAGTTGCGTTCTCATTGTTCATTGGATTATCTTTGTTCGGTGCTCCTAGCTTTCGGGCGGAAATCGTAAGCGTTCAATACTATCTTCTTGTGGTGAGTTTATGTGCAAGTCACGTGCTGCAGTCCAATGCAGCTTCATGCTGGTAGACAAGCAACCAATGAGAACCGCAATCACAAGCGGTCGAGAAATCCAAACATTCCGCAAAGGCGACTGGACGGAACGTATTCCACCAATCGCGGAATTTTGAATATTATGCATAAATCTTTGAGCTGTAAACCCAACTCGAATTTGTTTTCGTTCTGTTACGATAATCCAGTTGATTTTCTTTTGTAGCTCTGGTCGAAGCCAATTCAGTACTTACTGGTAACTGGTATCCGCTCGTTGCCGTGACTGATCGAAATTCGTACGCTAATTACGAGTCCAATTTTACACACTTCGCAAGCTAGTGCTATTGTAAAACACTGCAAGTGGCGTTGCGTTTAAATCTTTCAATGGGCCCATGGATGCTCGATGCTTCTGATATTCATGGAAATCTATTGGAGATCGACGATTACGTGTTTGCTAATCAGCGGAAAAACGAGCTTTTCCAAGTGCGCCTATTGAAGTGAATGATGAGACTATGAAGGAACGGCTTCTCCGAAATGTCAATCCGGTGAACTGCGAAATTGCTGAATGTGTTGCATTGCACTGTAACATGCATCAGGGGAACCATTAAATTCAGGCATTCATCCCACAACTTCAGAGGCACAATAACCACTGTAACTTTCGGTGATCCGTTGGAAACATCGTTGCGGAATCGACTGATTGCAAGAATAAACTTGACAGAATTGCAAATTCTGAATTTTCTAAGCCTGAGTCGCAAATTTCAGTTCGCGAAGTTATCTAAGTGAACGGTTTCAGGACGCAAGTACTATCGTCCGTGTACGGTCAAAGTTGCTCTTTTAATACCTCTGATTTAATCGCAGCAGTAGTGTCAGTTTCCGTACACTCCAAAAACGAGTGCGAATCGCCAACCCCAAGCCTAGGAAAATCGTTAAATATAAACAGGGAATGGCTGCCGTTCCTACGAGGTTGAACATTTTCCTCGCGTCTGTTTCGTCTAAAATGTTCCATGTGCGTTAGGCAGAAGTTTGAAGCTCATATCATTGACCACTTCAGATCTACTTGAATGTTTCCCCGCTAAAGTATAACCGGTTTCGTTAGCCGGACATATTACATAATTATCTTGTCAGAAATCGTGCATCTCATTCTTTCATCATTACCACCTCCGTGTAGGCTCCCTTGCTTTTTTGTACCTCGTTGATTCAGCTTTCCGTTCCCTGTGTGTGGTGAATAGTTGCTCTTGGATTGCGCGAATCAACCCAGAATTCAATAGACTAGTTAGCGGACTAGGGCATCTTGACAAAAGCAGCTTGTGCGGAGCCCATTGTAACACACTGATTGAAGGACGAGCGAACTGGAGAGTTGGCGATGACTATGGAATTAGAATGAGCAATTTCTTCACACAGACAGTGTGATTAATACTGAAACTCGAAAATGCAGTCGAACCACAACAGACACGTCTACAGGTTCCGTATAGATCAGAATCCCCGAGAGTTAACAACTAGTAGCACTCCGTTTGGACTGTCCAAATTAAATTTTTGTCTTTCACTCCTGGTGTTCGCATGCATCTTTTCGAACCGTCTAATTTTATTTGTGAATTAAGTGATATCTCTGCCTACTAGTATGACATCAAATTGCATGCACCCATCAAGGATTTATGTGATAAGCATTCAAGTTGATTACTTGACGGATTTCATGAACGAAATGTTCTCATTAACTCTGACAACTGTCTATTTTCTACCTGCAATTTTGCATACTTAGACTGCGTGATTGTGACGCATTATTTCCGACCTAGTCACAACTGCGCTACGGACTTGTGCCATGCATTATCACTCCATTTTTTGGGCAAACTTCATTCCTGATTAGGTTCTTTCCAACACTACTGGCAATTTGATCCCATGATTTGCTGTTAAAAGCACAGCCCTAGTTTGGTTTTTCCTCATCAGATTAGGGTGAGCAATCACCACGGCTACATCCACTACCAGTGAAGTGATTTTAGATCAGGATGGCTATCCGACACTCGGCCAACTTAGCCTTGTCGAACTGTATTATTCTTATACCAACGGGAGGCTCTATCTGTATCCGGGCTGTTACTCTAGTATACACGTATCTGTAACGTGGCAAAATTAGTGAAACGAAGTGCCGCACGTCTTTGGAGTTGGAGTCCAAAAGACCCGCCATTCAAATAGTTGGAAACTTTGAACGATATGGCAACGAACTGCGCACGATGGTGATCGTGTTGCCGTTTTCTGTCGAATCAGGACGAGTTGCAAATATGCCCGTTGGTACGGTCAAAGTGTATTCCATGTATTCGTTATTACGAAATTATTTGTTTCCGCATCTCTGTTAGTCCACTTTCTGCTCACTTTGCCTATTTATTCTTTCTATCGGAAAGTCCTAATCGATAAGAAATGCGGCGATCAGTGCGGTTGGCCACACGAGATAATACTGTACAATAATGGTAACACAATCCCTTGACGTTTTTTGTCAAACCGTCCGTAGAAGTGATAGCAGTGATGGCACGTTGACTTTGCCGCGTATTCTGATTATATCGAAAATTGAAAATTTGACTGAATTCCCTGCTCGAATTATCTGTCTCGATGTTATTGTCTCTCAAGAAATCCTTTCGCCCCGGGCTGTTTAATCACTCACTCATTTCCTGGTAATTTGTGAAACGGTAAAATACTATCACACTTTTTTTTATCATGCGTTCGTAATGATTGGAACGCAGAACTTAAACGATGTTTTTTCTCTTTTTGATTTTTTTAATGATAGCCAAATGCAACCAAACGGATAATCTCGTGGAATTTGAACATGAAATTCGTTGGTTCGGATCCTTCCACCGCCTGTCAACTTCTCCACTAGGCAGCCTTCTGTAGACCGTGGCCCCTTTCCTGGAAAATGGTGTGCATTATTAATTCATTATTAAAGGAAATAAAAGGATAAAAGAGTTATGCAGGAGAGTAGTGGAATAGTCATTCATTTTAGCCACTAGGGCCCACTGCACCGGAAAGGAAGGCCGACAACCATGAACTTGAAGCGTGACGTGGCGTAGAACCAAATGAGATCTTGTCGGGTTAGGTAAAGTAACGAGCCCGACAACAGCAAGTTATCTGATCTAGGACTCGAACTTCTGATCTTTTTAGGGTGGCGGATGCTTGATCCACGTGACCAGCGCAGGCCACAGAATGATGTTTCTGTGCCCGTTATCGGCGTGCTATGCTTCAACGCTTGAACTATTATACCTCCTCCTGTACGGCCTGTAGTTCTAAGAGAACTACTTTCCGGACATTCGTGATAAGTCATTTGATAAAGTCCTTTACAGTTTCCCTGTTGCCTGAGTACACATCCAGCCAATCAGAATCGAGGCATTTACACTTGCAGAACAAGCCATTTGTTATTTCAAATGATGACAGGACATGTTCCAAGTGATTCGTCAAATTGACTTCACAAAACCTAATGGACAGTTATCTCGAGCGCGATCCTGGGTCATCAATCGAGAAACACGTGGTAATAACCAACCAAACAACAGTTGGTCGCATTTCATTTTATGGACTTTCACGGCTGAATAATAACAAGAAAACGTTAGTTTTCAAGGAACCTTTGCCAACCCGACTACGTAACCACATAATTTGTCCACAGGAGCAATTAGCACCGATTTTACGTTTGTCAAGGAAATGAAACCATTTTTCTTTAGGTGTGGAATTTAACCTTTGTAGCCGTCCACTGAAGCTGATAACTGAATTTTAAATAATTCTAAAAATGGAATATTAGAAAAAAAGAAGACCAGTACGACGGGATGTTAACATTTCATACTACTCTTTTTAACCGCTTACGTAAAACAATCTAGGAATTATAAAATATTCAATTTCAAACTGCAGTTAGCGGGCGTAGATGTCAAAATCAATAAAACAAAGAATTGAAGCTGCTTTCCGATTAGTTTCTCGTCGACAATTACTGTGATCCGTTCTCCGGTAGTTACTATGGTCCGGCTGTTGATTGATATCAGCTCCATGTACTAAATTTAACCCGTATGCCCGTTCACTACAGTTTGGAAATGAATATTATAAGATTCACAAATTTCTTACGTCAGCGACTAGAAAGATGAATAGGAAATCTCAAAGAATTTTCTGTTTTTGATCAATTCTGCATTGTTTGAATATCGTGGTTGTTGTAGCATTGATTAAAAATGGTCGGAAACTCTTGTCACTAACTCAAAGGTATTGTTGGATTTTGGGGTTTAACTTTTGAAAGATTAAAGTAGTTGGGACATGTTTTGTCCAAGACTCCCAAAAAGCGACTACCTAGCGGAACGTTGTTATCCGAGGCAAATAATGATTGCAAGATAAGTCCATTTGATCGATCGAGGACACAACAAAACGATTTGAAAACTATAACCACGGGAATAATTCGAGTGGGTCAAATTCCCAAAACAAAAACGAAGAATCGAGACAATGGAAAATATGGATCCGTACAGCATTTGGTGAAGTTCTTGCACTGGAAACCTTCCCTATTCCATCAAGTTGTCCAAATTAGGGGGTTTGCAATTAAGTTTCTACTAGTTCCCGTTGCCTCGGACTAGGCGTTGTTCAGGGGCAGTCATCAAACTCAGAACACACGGGTGCAAGGCTAATACTTGCCAAAAATCGATTGAACTGAACTCGGATCTTGCCTAACTGCAATTCGTTTACCCAAACCGAATTTCCGCCTATCCGTGCAGAAGCTACCCTTAAAGGACAACGAAGATAAGAGCAAAACGAATGGTTTTCAAAATTCCATTCGTAATTTGGTTAATTTTTTTTCGTGTTAAACATTTGACATTTGTTTTCATCTAATCTACTCATTTAATCCACTTTTCCAAATACATTGTGGGTGAAACCTAAAAGCAACGCTTAGGGAATTCTATTGTAGAAATCATACAAACAGAAAAAAAACTTACAAGTAAACATTTCTAGCCTGGAAACCATCATGAATCGAGGACACTTTTATCTTTTACTTCCTTTATTAATGAAATAACGGTGTACATCATTTTTCAGGAATGGGGCCACGGCCAACAGTGGACTGCCAAATGGGGAAATTGACCAACGGTGGGCGGATTCGAACCCGCGACCTTCACGTCCAGATGTCACGATTTTAACCGTTTGGTCACTGCTAACCAGTGTACCATAGAAAATTCTTTTACGTGATACTAAGATGATAATCAACTCGATTTTCTGGATGAACACGATAAAAGTTATTTGGTTAGACAACATTTTCAGTCCCATATCGGGGTCAAAATTGTAATGCCAAATGGTTTGGAGTTTCCCGTCATACATTTTTAGTACAGTTCACAAAAAAACAAACATCTCATGATCGAAAATGGACTCCGTGAGATGAACATAAGAGAAGAAAGGAGAAAAGTCACACTTGCATACACATATAAATACGTACACACGGTCGTGTCTTCGTCCGCGCATGTGAGATTAACGGACCGCCGATCGATAAACGTAGGATTAAAACGGTGCATTATTTTCTGCCGAACAAAATCAGTCACGGACTACTGATTGAAACGTGGGGGCCTGTATGTGGTTTCCGATCGCAAAAGTCTGTTTCCCTCCCGTCTCCATCTGGTATTCAACAAAGGCAACACAAGTGCAAGTTTGGTGAGTGTAGAATTGTGGCGCTACGTTCAAACAAATCCATTTATATTAAGCAAATGGAGATAATTCTTTCGACTGGGCTTAGTTCACAATTTTACCGATAGATCGTTTGTTATGATCCATCATTTTGTAGAATGAGGCGGGCTGTTTAATTGTTCTTTTATAGTGAAGAGTATAAGGCTTTCGGATCTTCGATTTTGTTTGAATAGGTTTAAGAATTTGGGAAAGATGAACTATCAAATTTGCATAGTCTGGCATCGTCTGGCAAGAAGAGAATGAACAAATTGTTATCTGGTTATAAGTTAAACAAATCGTACAATTCAGTTGAAAAATCAACCAGGCGAAAATCTTTTACTATTTACGATATTTTATATTAAAGTGGGAACAACTCAGTTAGAGGTGTAATGACGAGCAAGTCACATCTTAGCTAGTCAGGTTCGATTGGAATTCTTACACCAATTTTTGCTATAACAACCAGAACGTAAGCTAAGACATACACTGGACAATAATGATAATGATGTAGTAGTAGACAAGCCAAAAATAAAATGGTATGGAAGAATTGGGATAGTATACAAACAAATCGAAATGTGAGCGAGACTTGTTGCCAGTGTCGATTTTGTTTGATGACAATCAACACCAGATGAATGAAAGACACGAAATATGTCAATTCACAAGGTGACGTAACTTCTCAAAGTCTTTCGTGAAAAAAGCCTGGGTATTTGACAAAGAAGCAGTAGAACAAGATCGGCACAGAAAAACAAAAAAACATGACGTTCATGAAACTAATGTTCCGATATGCCTATGAGCTGTGTCCGTGAAGGACAATAAGATGAGCATTTGATAGTTACCATGACAAAAGCAATTGCTTCACAAAATGATATTGCACACATCCCATCGCCGTTTGCCGATGGCCATAGTCACGGTGAATTTTGACGATTTTCGGCTGCAAGAAGTAAAAATAATTAACAACGGTAACCATACGTTTCGGTTAGCTTTTAAATAAGTACAACTACCAGTTGGATATTATTCGTCTGTCAACTGAATTAGGTCGTGGAGTTTGGACGTGACGGTCGCAGATTCGAATCCTCCCACCGCCGGTTAATCTCCCCTCTTGGCAGTCCTCTGCTGGTCGTGGCCCACCTTCCAGAAAAATGATGTACACTGCTGATTTCGTTAGTAAAGGAGGTAAAGATTAAAAAATCATTCAAAGGACGCATGCGGTAGGCGGTCGATTACCGGCTCATTGGAGCTAACGAGACTCCACGGTCGGTCAATTCACTGCATTTGCAGATTAGACTAATTGACGGAAGACGCATTTCAACAAGCTAACTGTCTGAGAAACTGGGTAATGTCGCGCCCGCAAACGAATCGGGGATCACATAATGGCAAAGGGAAGAGTGTGGTAGCTCCTATCTTTCGGAAAAAACTGACAATCACCGGATATTACTTTCACTGCGACTTTCTTTGACTTTTGATTTTGATTTCGTGACGTACTTGCCTGCGTCTTTTCTACCGAGCCCGATATCCAAACGCGTGTCCCGGTACATTCAAGAGTTTTCATTTTCGCCTGTCGCATACACCGCTCGGCACGTATGCTGTGGCTTGCTGTCACGGGTACATTTTCCTATCGATACTATATTGGCACCGCGCATTTCAACCATGCGGTCGTTGGTTGGAATCTCCCCTATCCTACGGCTTCCGAATTACATAGAATACATGACACACGTTCACATAATGAATGGTTACCACTGGAGTATGGAAGTTCTAACAAGTGCATGGAGAACGCGATCGAAGCCGACAATTTTTCTTCATTTGTCATTGTCTTCCACCTCAGCTATGATTCCGATAAAACTGCATATGTACATGGTTACCGACTTAATGATACTATTGTTATTACGATGATCATAAAAGTCACCGTCTGTTTTCATCAAGAGAATTTGACCATTATGCTTCGATTGACTGATTAAATTTTGACCACTGCTACTACCACGCCTTGTCGTGTCAGGAGGCCGCTAATCCACCACTCTGTGAGACTTGATCAACGGGTTGTTTCGCAATTTTGTTGGATTGGTTGATTGTTCCAAATCTCTACCTGATAAAAAACAACACATCACAGTGATTCCAGTACAGGCTAACTTGATGAAGAGGTGAAACGTTTGTCACCACGTTGAATAATTCCACAAATCAAACAGCTGTAACCCACGAAACCCTAGTTATCAAGAGGACCTGCATTCTGGGCTCTTTCATAAAGGTGACGAGCCTGGGGTCAGGAGCTTGCGTATACAGTTCTGTCGGGAATATTTAGGTTCGTTTCTAGACAAGAAATCGGGCGGCTTTATCTTCAAACTACTAATCTGTTAGTCTCCCCTGTTTAGTCATAATTCGAGATCCCATCTCCGGAATTCTTTAGTCCATCAAATAACCATCCAGGATGAATAGCATTCCTCCACGCCTACTGCAGCCGGACAAATTCACGCTGTCTTTTTTGCCTTCTGTGTCGGTTACGCGTCCAGTTTGCTGTTACTCATAGAGAAAGGTGGCTAACGGTTTCAGTTTTATGATCACCTACCGCGCACCAGCATGCCCTAGTTTTGGTTGCCATCTCGCAGCACCGTTTGTGCGAACAGAAAAAAGAACCAGGAGTAGTGAAAAAATATAACAAACTGAATACCTTTATAGAAGAGAAAATTTCTCCGACGCAAGAACACCGCTAACTGCCGCACAGCCATTCCGCCTATTGTCTCGAACCATCGCTTGACGGGAATCCCGTGGACTCCAACCCGATAGTTTAACCGTATCTAGATAAGCCTAGTTAACTGGTTACAGTTTTCATACTTTTACCTATGTCATCGACTGGCCACCTACATCCGTCTTCCAACCAATACCTGCCTCGAGGAACATCGTGCAACGAGGCAGACGTTCTGTGAGCATGCACAAAACATATCCCAACCATCTAAATTCATACTGACTCAGTGCCTGTTCGAAAGACTGGACCCTAGGACCCAGTTGCTCACAAGCCTTCTATCATACTGCATCAATAATGGTCAATAACCGAAGGAGTTTGTATATCTACTCTCCACGGGCATTTTTCGGAGCCGGAGAACAGTACCGAGCTTATCGCTTCTATTTAGCCCAACCTCTGGTCGATCTACGGATATCAGGCCGCCTTATCAGATAACCTAACTTGGTGAATTCCAACCGAGACTTGTGTGTGAAAACTCTTCACCCGATACACAACCACTTGATGAGACAATTGACCGAGTAACGAAATCTTTCGGTGACCATGGCAGCGTTCTAATGCCGATTTCTAATCAGTTTCCGCATCAGAAAGGCGTACTATGGATCGAATTAGTATTCGGCCACTGCAGCAATCAGACCAGGGAGTTACCTTTCCATCAAGCAATTCAGCCCGTGATGCAATGATGCAACTACACATTGCGGATGTGGATCATGGTAAGCCAGAGGTCCGATAGGAGACCTCGAGTGACTGATCCAGAAATAATTACTTATTTCTAGGGCACTATCTGTAGGGAGAGGACGCGAACTGGTGGGAGAAGTGCACATCCACTGTGTTTCGGTCTCATGAATCATGTGACAGTGAGGACGGATCGTGTCTGTAAAACAGAATTGTGCGACAAGTCCGGCTGCACTCGGGTGAACGACGCACCGGCTAAAGATATGAGCGACTGCACACCACGAAGCAGGATGGGGAACCAATCCTTCACCCTAATTCTATTAGAAGGAAAAATGGCCTAGTTAGCTCAAAGGCAAACACAGAGGGCGGATGGAATTGGAAGACCAAAGAAGAGGCAGTGTGCCCCAGAAGCGGAAGGCAATCAGCCGATCAGCCCTACCCTGTGTGAACCTGTGTAAACGGTTTGCGTGAGACAACTAAACGAAACAATTGTGATGACCATCCAGAAGCCATTTGGTTGTTCTCGCCTGATTAAGCGGAATGGAACTGAACTCGAGTCAAGACAACTGCTTGAAACCGTTCGGTTTAGTGACTGCGAAACAGATCTTCTAGACACAATCTGGTTGACAGTTCCGCCAGGAAATTTGTCACCTAGATGCATTCAGGTGAGCGCTAATTCGCGGCTACCTACATCACAGAAAAAGGGTTTTCCTTGAGAACCCTTACTGGAGGCTGCAACTCACGACTCTGGCCCATAAAACTGTGGATTGCTAACAGAACACTGGAGCTTTGTGAGGTAACACTGAGCAGTAGGGTGTTGATTATCGTTCACGACGATGACAAACTATGAGACCCAGTTTATGGGAGCACTTTGAGGAATGTTCAGCGAAAGTACCCAACTGGAAGTCTGAGATACCCGACCCGACCATGATGAGGCATAGCTATGTTGCTTTAGTCAGTCACAAGCACAGTTGAAAATTCTGTCATCCTGGTTGATTTCCTGTTGCGAATACAGACAACATACACCCCAAACATTGGATGACTAAGACCATAAGCGACTTGCGTGCAAAATAGGTATTCACATCGATGAAGTTAGGATTGTACCTTCATGCTGACTGCACAAATGTCATGTTTGGGAAGCAAAACTTAATGCGCACACCTATGCATGATAACGGTAGATTGCGAAGATGACAGATCACTTCCCACGTCATACTTCCTTTGGCAACGCCACAAACATGTTCGTTGTATTTAGGGGGAAGGGGAAACGCTGCCAACTGTGGACGTAGGCAGGCGATGGGAGGATTTGAAATGGCGATCTAGCGTCACAAACATACTGAGATTTGATGAATTCCTCTATGGAAAAAAAACGGTTGTCTCTATGCAAGCATCTAAAATATCAACATTCAAAAACAGAAGCCACGCATCACGGGTGTTTGCAATTTTGCTTTTAAATTTAGCTAAAGAAATTCGCGAAGATTTCAAGAAGTCAGAAACTAGTCTCCTAAAAACAATAGTCACAATGACTATTTTTTGAATTATTGGAACGTAAATACAACAGGTACAAAACACACCCGCGCTTCACCTAATTATCATTCGTAGAATGTAATGCGCGACTGGGTACGACTGCTTTCGACTGTAAAATTGTGCCAAGAAATCAAAGTGTCAGCATTCCGGATAGACAGCATGTGAGGGGGAAACGGACTCGAAATGTCATCGGATTCAGAACAAATCACAGTTGTCTGTTTCATCTTATTCTATACAAGTTGCTGTCATGCCCATCTGAAACGTCCTATTGAAATCTGGACTAGTTGGGGCAATTGCAGAGTTCCAATCACGAAGACTGTAGTGTGGAGAGATGACCAAAACGTGAAAAGTCTTCGACTTCTTCGGGACACGAACTTACAGATGTGCTCTAAAGATGCGTTGAGCCACAGTGGAAGGCATTTTGACATTTCCCTTCAGAGCCTTTAAATATCTGTCCAGATTGCGTAAACACATGGAATCGACACAAAAATGAACTCTGTACTTTGACTGCCAAAGCAGGTTTCACCACTAATATTAACCGATATTCACTACTACTAAGAATGCAGTTCTGCGGCAGTCCAACTGTGCAAACGCACGTATTTCCAACCACTGATTTGACAGAAAATGACAACACGATCACCACTGTTCACGGTTCGTTGTCATATCCTTCAATGTATCCACCCAGCTAGTTGACAGGTTCTTTGGACCCCAACCACGAAGAATTGAAATACCTACTTAACACAAGTTTGCTGTTCATTTTCTCATCCCAAGTCATCTAAAAACTTCCACGTGGGAGGAACGCAAAATGGGTCAGGGTGTGGTAGACGAGTGTTCGCCATTCGCAAAACGTGACCCAACCAACGAAGTCTTCTAGGCTTCATACACTGGGATAAAGTGCTCTCAGAACCGGAACCCAATACTATGTTCCTAAACTCCGCATTACTTACCTGGTCACTCCATCAAATCCTAACCATACTACGTAGATATCGATGGTCGGAAGCCTCCAACCGACGAACATCTCCCGCACGCATACTCCACGTCTCGCAACCGTACAACAGAACTGAACGCACTGCAGCACAGTTCACACCTTTCAACTTCAGTGAAATATCGGGCCGACGGCACAAGTACTTCAGTCCAGCGTAAGCTGCCCGAGCCTCGGATATACGTGTGCTCACCTCTACTGTCGTGCTACCATCGTTCGACACGGAGCTGCTAAGGTAGGTGAAACGGTCCACATTCGTTACTTCCTCTTCATCGAGTATCAAGTTTGGATTATTGATGCAGACTTCTAGTGATTCAAATGAGATTCTAGTGCTGAAAACTGGTATCAGAGTGTACAAGTATTCGAATGATTAAACAGAAAAGTACCTGATGAGCGGGAATAACTGCGATGCCGATTATATGTTTCTGGGGAGATTTTGTTCATTCACCCATATACGATACCACTTGCAATGGACACCAGCCACCCATTGAATGTACACCCCGTAGAATACGTATCTACGTCCCCCTATGCGTTGGCTACCGAAGTTCACTAAAAGCGGAACAATAACCTACCGTCCACCTGTCATTTTATATCACATGAAGTTCATTACCAATCAACAACTGACGGTCGGTTAATTTAAAAATCACCTATCTGAACTCGCACAATGACTGAAATGCAACACCAAGTACTGAAGATATTCTTTTCCGACTGTCCCCCAGAGACCCATTCCATATTCGGTATGTGCAATCGATGTAAAATACAACAATCGGTGGCTATGGGTTATGCTCCTTCGCTGTACTCCCGGAGCGAGTACGTAATAAGTTATAAGGTAGATGAATTAAGGGGCAAGAAATGACCAAATAGCCACACAAAGTTAAGATTTTCTTACTCGGTCACAATACTGTCATTCACTGATTACTTAAACCTCTCGTCCAAATCCTATGCATTTTATCTAGTGACAAGCACAATATCTCTCTCGACTAGTGTCCGACACCAACGGGGCACCGAAACTGTCGTGACTTCCGTGTGGCAACAGAAAGCCCATGTGCGAGGGCACATGAATGAATGTATTTGCGTTTGAAAGCGCCATTTAATATCGTGGCAACGCAAAAACGGTACAAATCAGGACCTTGCCCATGAGTTCAATGCGATGTGCGTGGACATACTTGTCTTGGTTGAGTTCCTCTGGGATAAAGTAAGACAAGGCCAACTCTACCAGCATCCATGTGAAAATGATTAAAAAGAGAACGGCGGACAAACGGGTGACATGGGGCGAATAATCTGATGAAAAACATGAAAACAAGAAGAAAAACAGATGAACAAAGCTGTAAATATAGCGTGAACAAAAATCAACCCCAAGCACCACAAGGCTGTACAGAAACGCAAACGAGCACAGTGAGAAGTTGTTTGTATGCGTAGTTTTGAGAGATTGGTGGGAAAGGACGAACGTACGAATGAGATCATTAGATGGAATAGAGAGAAGGGCAAAAGAAGGATGAACTAGGCCTTCATACAAGACCAACGAATGATAACGGCGCAACGAATGCATGATAACAGCGGCAGGGAAAAGAAAGGGGATGATCACGTGAGTACAAATGGATGAGTAACAGAACTTGTGAAAAAACTGGAATAATAATGAGTGCGAAGGGGAAATGGATAAGAGAGAGCTCTGATACCAATGAAGACGGATTGTTGAGAAATGCATCTGGCAAAGTACGGTCGATTCGTAATAACAGTGATCAACGTGAAGAACTGGTCGCGCTAGTATGTGCGTACGGCACGTAGTGTATCAACAATCTTTAGTTACAGAACATGCTCCCAACCAATATTGAATTAACTACGTCCAATTGTGGATGACAATTACATACCGCCGTAGAGAAAGTTCCGTTTTAAATAGCATGTACCAGTTGTTGCTTGCATCGAGTATTCTCTAATTAAATAAGTCGGGATCAAACACCACGTGACTGCGAACTATGATCAATCGCAGAATAAGGAGGTGGATCGGTTGAGTTCATTTGAAATATATCCGGATCTTCGATGATGAGGACCGGTTGCAAAAGACGGTTCCCACCGGCGCAAATGAGGGTGGAATTGGAAGTACGTGATGGAGATGGACGTCGATGTCGAGTTCCTGTCGTACGCTGACCACGACGTGCGGGTCCACGATGCCATGAAAATATTCGAGATAAATATTGCCTGGTAATTGATCGATCAGGACGTGCATGTTCTGACGATCGACTGCCACGTGACCGGGCAATAGACATACTCGTCGGATTGCGATGAGTATGAGCGCTACGACGATCCCCGTGACCTGAACGCCGCGGAGTGCTGAACACGGATGGACGCTTTTGTAACGAACTATAGACCGGTGGAAAAGGTGGAAAGATCATCGGAGGTGAATCACTATTGGGTGAGGGCATCACATAAAGCAGAGTGCTCCCAGGTGGGCACGATGGGAGCCCTGTAACCATGGCCGAACTGTTCTGAATTCCACGCCCACTTTGGTTTGTAACAGAGTTTCGATTATTTATTGTGTTAAGTGAGGTAAACAGTAATTGTGGTCGATCCAAGCGATTAGTTCGATTCTGATCACGACGACCGAATTGAGGATGAAATATTCGACGGAAGCGACTAGGTCGTGAAGGGTTATTCACAGTAGAGGATTCGAGAGCAGGTACGTCAGATGGATTGGGTGTCGTCTGGACCGTATCGTTCATGCTCACGGATTCCCGATCAACTAGAGTAGCTGCCGCACGGGCTGCAGTCCAAGCCATCGCACCCGTGCCTGCTTGAGTTAAGATCAATGCCGGTCGGTTAAATTGGGGTAGAAATGGTGCGACAGAAGGATGAACACATGGCTCCATTCCAGAAGAAGTTTGGCGCAGAAGATTGACAGACGGATCGGACGGTGTGCCAGCGCTGACTGCTAACAAAAGATTACCAGATCCGATGAATTGATTCAATTCGCCCGACCGAAGCACACTAGCTGCCTGGTTAGCTGTGGCCGCATTCAGTGACACAATATTCGTACGGGTTGCAAACGGATTTTGATTCGTACCGAAACGTCCAGATCGGGCACACACACAACGACAGCATAGAACACAGGTGGATAAACTGACCGATGACTCCAGAATGCCAACTAGCAATAACAGCACATGCAAAATCACCTGACATGTGCGCAACTGTGTGTCTTGTGATGAATCGACAAAATGCGAGTTGGTCCGATCGGAATAAAACTGACGAACCGCGCCCCAACTGAGCCGATGGACTGTTCGGTTATCTGACATTCCTTGATATGTCAAACTATAAAATTGATCCGATTTTTGCAAGCCACCAGGTGATGATGGATGAAATGAGTAGGTTAGTTTGATTGTCTGGTGCTGAGTTCGTGATCGAGTGTTCATATGATCCAGAAACCCATCCTCAATAGTTCCAGCCACAGACACGCATATGAGCAAACAGGCAGCGATGGTTACGACCACACACAGCGTAAGTAGTCCTGTTAGAGTACACACGATAGGACGTCTGGAAGCGATTAAGCCTTGCGTGCCGGTGATCAGCATCAGGAATCCAGCCCACATTCCGGTAGCCATTTGATATAAAAAGACCGCTTTGGTTAGGGCCACACTAGAAAGGATTATGGCGGCAAAACCGCATAACAGTTGGATAACACTAAGAACGAGTAGATTTTCATTCGGAATGCGACGGCGACGCCAACGATTCCAATGCCAATCACAACAGGATGAGGACACGCAAGATATGGATAACAAGCGGGCTGCACAGTCGTTGCACCGACTCGGTGTTAATTTGGAGGCAAAGCAATGTTTTCGGCAATGAACACATACACAACACAAGGCCGAATGATCCGGTTCCGGATACTCGTTGAGAACCGGGGTACAGGGCTGTGAAATCACGCTAATTCGTGGTCCTAATATGGAGATTGTGTCCAACTCTCCATCGGCAGGCCTGGCGGTCGAGCGGATTGTAGATCGACCAGAATTTCGTAGAGTGGATTGTAATACATGTGGTGAGTTTTCATGATTTTCTGGTGGCTGCGTGCGTAGGGCTACTGAAGATGGTGGTGGTGGCGTTGACTGTGATGTGGTAAACGTATGGTCACAGAAGTTCGGCTGGCGATCATTATGCGAGTTATCGGTCCAATCTGTTCGCTGACACAGGTGGATGGACGACTCCTTAGGCATGATCTCCTGTGATCCTTGACACACAAATTCTAATGCTGGATGTTCCAGTGGAAGACTAGCAGTAGTATGCTCATTCGTACTAATCGAATTTAACTCGGTGCCATAGATGGGCCCAAAACCTCCCACCTGTACGTCATTGGCCACATTTACAGATAACTTCGGCAGCAATGATTCACATGATGCTTGCCGGACAGAACATGCCCTTTCGCTAGTCGACACATGGGATTCCACGGCTGAAAATGTCTGAAAAGAACGAATGCATTGATAAATAAGATGACAAACTGGATATCAATCTAAACAATCACTACTCAAATGCAGAATAAGATTTGGTTTATCTTATCAAAGAGGACACAACTGAAATAAACAATCGTAATTCTGATTAAGTGAGGACCTTAATTACCGCTGACCATCAATTCACTCAATTCGATAAGCCGCATAGAAAAAGAAAAAACATGCTGAGATTTAATTTGGGGATGTAAGCAACAAAATATTCGGATGCGTAAATCGAGTTTATGTTTACAAACCGGGGCACAGTGGATCGCTGCCTATCACCGCGGTGACTGGTGGTGCCAGGATCTGAACATCTAATGTTCGAGATGGCAAACACTTCAGCCCTTAAAATTCCGATTGCTGGAATCAGTATTAACGTCGCACACGTTCCATCATTACCAATCTAAGTGGCGTTGTCAGTTAATACTGGCAGCTTGGTTTTGGCGTCCTTCCACGGGGACTCTGGGTTTGACCCTAACATCTCAAGCGACCTTGAGCTGAAAGCACGACCTGATCTTACTAGAGTTGCCAACCAATAGTCGTACTTCTGAAGGCTGGTGCGTCGATTCTGTAGGTCGAACATTTAGAAGCAATGGTATGGCCAAAGTGGATAGCAGGTTAAAGGATGATGTTTTTTCTCGTAGCTCAGGTTCAACAGGATGGTATTGGTTTGTTCGCTGAGCTGGGCTATATATATATATATATATATATATATATAAGCACATTATCAAACCAAGACACCGGAAAAATTGGTACACGGACACACCTTCTCCAGGTTGATCTCAGAAGTTCTGTAGGCTCCTATGTTAACATTTCGCCATCGTCCTTTAAGAACGACGGAGATAGACCATTTGGTCCAGCAGTCTTATGCCTTTCAAGGAAACCTATATCTCCAATGACCTTCATCCTGATGAAGGACTATTATCTAACTGGATTGGTTCACATCCAGACATAAGTGAAAGATCCACTGTGGTAGTGGCCCAACCAGTGCTCCGCTCAACACTCTAGCTACCGCTCTTGGGAGTGAATCAGTGAGCTGCCGGGAGGTTTGATTACCTTCATTACGTTCGGCTTCCAGGGACCAGTGCTACTAACCAGTCGGTAAAGGTCACAACTATTGCTGCCAGCCGGAGTGTTTGACACAAAATCGCTCATCCCGAGTTGCAGTCCCAGTTCGAGCGCGGTGACTTCATACTGCGGATGATTCTCAACAATGAGGGAGAGATTACAAAACGCGAGTTATTCAGTCATTTTTCCAGTCTTGGGGGCACCTTATCTCAGCATATGAGCTTAGAAGACTGCGTTGGTTGGGTCACGTTTTGCGAATGGCGAACACTCGTCTACCATACCCTGACCCACGTGGAAGTTTTTAGCTGACTTGGGATGAGAAAATGAACAGCAAACTTGTGTAAAGTAGTTATTTCAATTCGTCGTGGTTGGGGTCCAAAGAACCTGTCAACTAGCTGGGTGGATACATTGAAGGATATGACAACGAACCGTGAACAGTGGTGATCTTGTTGTCATTTTCTGTCAAATCAGTGATTGGAAATACGTGCGTTTGCAAAGTTGGACTGTATTCCGTGTGTTGACTACTACGGCATTCCTTTCTCTTCTCATCTATGTAGATATACTCCGTGTCCCGTTGCATATTCACTCTGTTTATAGGAACGTATAACTCAGGGGAAATGCAGCGGTCAGCGGGGCTTCCGCTGCTGTTTAACGCTGAACGATGATAACCGCATTAGTTTCCATTTTATTTTTCATGGCATGCTAAGAGCATGGGAGTAGTGGGAGAGGTATGTTCCATAACCACTAGTACCCACTACAAGGGGGGAAGGGAAATCGGCAACCGTATCTTGAAAGTTGGAGTGGCACGAAACCGCATAAGGTTTCAGCAGGTCATGTATTGTAGCTGGCCGGGTGACAGCGAGTTGCTATTTACTATCCTTAAATTTCCCTTTTTATTAGTGCTCGCGATCACGGTTCAGATTCCTGGTCGGCTGATGTTTTGAGGGTATACGTGTCCTATCGTATGTGACACCCGAACGGACGGATCTGCGAGCATTCAACAAGGCAAATGAGGACGAGGATGTCTATCGTTTTTGAAGTGTACAAGCAAATAGTCCGGTGCTGAATGAAGGACTCCTTCGATCCGTTCTCAATGTTCCGTCGGCTGCTGGGGATGTTTGGAGAAGATAACCACATTGAGAGCTCCGGCCGGAAATGAAGTCGGCGGTTATCGTCTGGAATCAGCTGCGTGGTACAAGCGGCTTTCGTGTTGGTACGATCGCAGATCAGCGCAAACTAAAGCGAGCACAGACTAATGCATGATTTCAATTCATGGGTGTGGACCAAAATGACCGAGAATCCCCGGTTGATCTACGCCACAAAAACCCACAGAAATACGATCAATTTGAATGGAAGGATATGAAAGCGAAAGTGGATGAAAGCGAGCCACCGCCCCCTCTAATCGCAAAGGTTAGTGTGCACCAGAAACGGCATGTGATCGGAGCACGCTTGAGTGAGGCGACCTCCGTTGTTAACGCAATTAACAGGGAGAAAAAATAGATTTCCGATGTGGCTTTGCGTCTCTCTTCTGTAGCCAGGTTGAGCGTTAGAATCACCACCAACGACCACAACGTCCAATGACAGCATATTTTGGAGTACCAGAGGTAAATCCAGGTAGAACTCGTCTTTCACCTTAGGAGGCCTGTAATCAGTGGACAAATACATAGATACGACGAAGAAACATTGATGCTTCAATCGACTCTTATCGATACATGCAGAATCGCTCAACCAAACTACATACAAAAGGCTATGGATTGGAATCCAGTTTAATAATGCACGCCCCCCTCGTATGTTCAGAGCGATCCGAAAGCCAACACCCTCACGGGTGCTCCAAATCGGATCACGTGACACGCGAAGAGTGAAGCCAGAGGAGGAGGTTGTATCTAGGCTACAAAGAGTGATTAGGGAAGTGGGATCTTTCATGCGCGTTTCGGAGGCATAGCATACGTCTTTTTAAAGGTTTCAAGAGTTCCACCTAGGGTATGTTGATTTACCTAGTTGATCTTGCAGACTACTTCTCCTGTTTGTCCGATACATCTATCGTGGCGCAATTCTTCGTGATATCCACTGTGGTCTCCATATTGGAAGAACGAAAAGTAGATAGGATTTCTGATAAAAGGAAAACAGGGGTTTTCGGACGATAGATACTTCGCGACTGTCAATGCCACAAGGTTTTCTTCAGGAACCCTAACCGCAGCCTTTGGCTTAAAAGCCTTATCCCTCCAGGAGGCAATGACTTATTAGTCCCCCTTTCGGAACTCTCAGTGTGAGGATACTTATCACTATGCACCCTGCTCGAGGCAATGGGCAATGCGGCCCTGATTATCCTGAGCGACAACTGATGCAGCATATAACTTTTTGTGTTTGTGATATTCATCGAAGGTTGTGGAGGGGTACTGCTAAAGAGTTTGGCCATTAGGCCGAAGGACGATGATGGTTCTCAACCAAAGCATTTGATTCTAGCAAAAACCTGTCTGCAAATCAACAGGAGGTGGCTGAATGGAAGCCCATCTATTTCGACCAATTATACTTCCACTCAATTTTTTCTGACTAAAGTGCCAGCTCAAATCAAGCCCCAACCTGGATGATCAGAAGAGTACTTCGTCAAGGCTCTCCACCTAGTAACCTTCTAGGTATGGTTGGATCTGCGGCTCAAGATAAACTACTCCGATTAACCCGCCGGGCCATGGGGGTGCGTAAGCAGTCATGCCACTTCAGGGTGCAGTCTCATTTTGACAGGAGCGATTCTGGCGGGAGAACTGGACCTTCCCATTGATCAATTTTCTTTCTGATTATCAAGCAGGTGGTATACGTATCATCACCCCTGAAGTTAAACTTTTATCCGACAGGAGCCAATTCCCTAAGACTAAGACGTAAGTAGGTTTGGATGTAAAACCCGGTTGATTCGATCGAGGGTTTGCGTAAATCGTATTTCCGGGGAGGTGCTGTTCAGTCATCCAGGATATAGATTCTCTACACGAATACTCCTGAATCAGCATTGAGTGCACCACTTTTCCATTGACCATTGAAGACTTGATTGATGCGCCAGTGTTGGAATGAGCAGGTCCTGTAGATGTGAGAATCCCCTTACATAGATGTGAAGACAAACAGCCTAAAACATTACGGGATACATATAGGAAACCCATTTTAAATTGTATCATTAAAAAATCTTGTATTTCAGCCAAAATATTAGCAAAAGCATACTATTTCCTGAAACAACAATCTCCGATTTCTGTGTAAGGCTTAGTCAAGTCATTATGAAACCATGTGCTACAGCTATTGCATTGAATTCCTGGAGCAGATTATGGATATAATCCACTTAAAAATTTGAATTATATCTTTAATGAAACCAATATCCTTTCTCTGAAGTTCGATGAAGAGATCATCAGGCGACAAAGGTTGACTGACATTGAATAAACAGCAACACAGCAATTCCGAACGGCTCTCAATTAGGCTTTCTTGCTGTTCACAGTGGTATATATATTCTCTGCATTCAGAAGAACTCCTAAAGCATCCTGCACTAACTCCTCGACGAAGAACTTGAGAAGATATGGCGAAGTGGTAAACTGCTGGCGAACATCATTGTTCGTTTCGAATGAACTTGGTAGCTCACCATAGATTTTCATGCGACCACATGCCCTCAGTAGACAAACCAGTCGATGGGGTTTCATCCTTGCGGTTCGCTTTGAATCCGGGTGTTCCCAAAGGTTGAAACCATCCTCAATCTTCGGTTCATTTGGGGTCTGTTTAAAGCCTGAGATCCAAACCATTGATTTTCCAGTGGTTACGCTCTCCACTGTCTTCCAGTTGATCTCTACATCATGCCAAGCCATCGGCGACATCGAACATAGTTGCAATCTCAATGATCTTAAATATCTGTGTTGGTCGTAGCCAATGTTGCCGGTTTTCGTGAGTTTCTCTTTGATGATCTTGGCACTCAGATTTCCAGCGTTTCATCATCGGCCGAAGTGACATCACCATCATTTTAACTGTCGATGAGAAGTTTGCGATCTAATACCCCGATCCAGTGTTCAGAACCCTGTTGTATCTTCAACCTTATTAGCCCATACAAGACGATTCAAAATGAAAGAGATGACCGCTGTATCCTCACGTGAGAATAGTGGGACTAATATTTGCTCAGGCAGAAAACCGGCTGACGTAGAATATGCGGATGATGTTGTGCTA
>LUCM01000528.1:34667-74196 GCA_008360955.1 Fasciolopsis buskii | reverse complement strand
CTGACCTGTTGTTGTCACAGGAAGAGGTAAGGAGTTGAGAAGGTCGAAATGACAAGTGGCGCAGGATTTCAAATTAACAGGGAGTCGTTGACCGCTATGGAGCAGATTCTTCAAGATAAGAAAAACTTGTACTTGTGGATCGACTATTCTCTCCAAGATTTTGCAAACTCCGGAAGCGTGGTTGATCGGTAGGTAGTTTTCGGCGTCTTTTCATAAGCCCGTTTTTGTTACCTTGTGTCAGTTAACACTTTGTATTTTAGTCTACCATTTTTCACTCATTTTTTCTGAATATCAAATTTGGACTTGCTCTTTTCTTTACTGCTTTGCTTATGTTGTCAGACTTCAGCCCTGAACTGAAATAACTTTAAGCGCTGTAACAATACAAAACGCAAATGCCTTCAAATTTAGTTTCCCGCAGTTCCATTGCCATCCTAACCCACAAGCAGCTCTGGCACAACAAATTAAATCATGAGCAGACCAAACCAGGTCCTCAGTTACTTATATCCATCACCTCTCTCACAATAGCTTTTGTCTCCACATCACCCAAGAAATCGCTGAGGCATTTGGCAAATTCTTTCCCTTATTCCTAAAAACTGATGGCAATCTTCCAACCCCGTATCTACCACGCCTGACATTGGAAACATTCTCAGCCGTTCCTTTCTTACCTCCTTAGTGGTAAATAACAAAGTTCAGCTATCACCCTGGATCAGACTCGTAACCTCCAGCCACCTTTACACTAAGTGGAGGAGAAATTTCGATATTGTTGACAAACATATTCAGCCTCTCTGACCAAAGTGGTACCATTCCCTCCCAATGGAAAACGTGTCATAATCTCCACACATAAGAAATGCACACGACTTAACCCAGTAAACTATAGACCGATCTACCACACCACGACTGCCTCTGAAATCATGGAGCGCTTGATTGAAAAGCAGCTCACTACATGTCTTACTGACCACAAACTTGTCTACATTAGTCAACATGGTTTCCTCCCAAAGAAATCTTGCGCTACGTGCATGACCGATCGCCCGGATACAATCACAACGGCTGCCAAAGCCGGGAAGTCGGTGATTATGGTTTTCTGGATATGACAAATGCTTTTGACAGAGTATCCCAACGTAGGCTGATAAAAAATCTTATGGGATCATCGACCCTATACTGTCATGGTTTACGTCATATCTTTCATCTAGAGATCAAGTAGTGAATGTAAATGGTTTCGCCTCCCACCCCAGGCCCGCAACTAATGGTGTGATTCCAGGCAAAGTACTAGGCACCCTGCTGTTTCTTTTGTACGTACATGATATCTTCAACGTTTTCCGAAACGGTGTTCCCTTCAGTTTCGCCGATGACATCAAAATCATTTAGCCTTTCAGCCTGAGGTTCTAGGCCCTATTGTCGCCGATATAACCCGAGACCTACTATCCCTCAACACTTAGGCAAACGAATAGATGATGAAGTTCTCAGCCGAAAAAAGCTGCGTCCTGCGCTACATGTGCACCTTATTTACAGGGAGCCTTAGAATTAGTGGTCAGATTATCCCCATTAGCAACAAGGTCCGTGACTTGGGTTTAAACTACTCCTGCAGCTTCAATTTACTCGAGTTGGGAAAGCAAATAAAATAGTTGGTTTGCTGCATAGGTCTTTTAAGCTGAACGAGAGTAAAATACACCTCTTCAAAACACACGTCCGATTAATTCTAGAATATTGTTCTCTAATCTGCTCCAGCATGAGACGGTGCGACAGGCTCGCAATCAAAAATATTCAGCGTGCATTTACGAAGCAGTTACTAGGTCTTTCGTGAAACCTTACCTACGGTGAACGACGCTCAATACTGAATCTCAAACCTCTATGGCTTCGGCGTGCGAAAGTAAACTAAATATTCTTCATTAGTCACATAAATGGCAACAGTTGTATTTCAGCCCCTCAGTTCAGAAATCCAACTCCCTACTCCCTTTGAAACATAAAGCTTGTCGTCGAAACGGACGCATCAAAAAGATCAAGTAGAGCGAACGTTCTTATTCTGAGATATTGTCCCTATGAAATTCATTGCCCCCATCGTCGTTTAACATCGCCATTAAATAGGAAGTCCGCGAACTATTGACTTTTCAAAATCTTATTCCTGTATACGACTCGTATCTCTCAGAGACCCGGGGGTACGAAGTTTGGTTAGGATCGTAAGTTATTGCAATAAAGTCTCCAAAACTTGGATCTCAATCAATAAAACTAAATAACATTAAGGTTCGTGATATCAGAAGGATGCCGGATTCTGTGGCGGCTGTAACCGCAATAAACCATTCTTATACCGATTTTCTCACCCCTGGTTCCTTTTCCCATTGATTTTTCTGCTTTTTATTTACTCTGCCAACATGAAAGATCTTGTCTTTATGCTGGGTAGTACCGGAACTAGTTTCCCTCTCAGCAAGCATTTCATCAGGGAACACATTCGAAGTTCCTGTTACTCTTCCTACCTACTCATTTTCATCCCCCAGTAACCTTCTAACTCAAATCAGGTAGACTTCTATCCCTTAAGTACCCAGCCAAGTTTCATTTAAAAATGTCTGTCCAACATAAACAGACGAGCTCATTTGCTTACATAACACTCCAGTCCACATTAGCAAGTTTCAAGCAGCACTCGTAAAGAAAAACAAGACACGGCGTTGACGATGACGGAGCAATGCGTACAGGTCTGTGTTTTACGGCATGAGACACTATCCTCCGTGTGCCTTCTTATCCCCAACTTTGTATTCTTTAGTCCGTACATGCAAAAATCCAAGTTTTACTTCAGCGTTTCCGAACGTGGGGAAAACAAACCGCCCCCAGCAGTTGCGAAATAACATGACGCGGGGAATTAAGATCGGGTGGGAGAAAAACGGAAAGCGTCTGTATGGGCTGAACCATTCCTCTGTTAGAAAAAGAAAAGAAAAGGCCCCTGCTGGATCAGGTTGACCCCTGCAACCAAAGCACATTCGGGCTGCTAAGGAATGGGCCACCTTCTACAATGGATATGTATGCCATCAGCCCAGACTTGGCCCTGCGGAAGGGGAAACCCTACACCGCCCTTGTTTCGCAGATAAGCATCTGGCTGCTTTGATGGACGATATGGGGAAGTAACGTATTGGACTGTCCACTTATGCTTCAAAACCCACCCCTCTATTTTTCAACTTAACCTCGTCCCCCCAACCGCACACCTGGTACGCAAACTGACGTCTTTAACAACCACCGTCGTTCTTCTTTCTTAATTTTTCATAAACGTGTACTGAAACTACCATGTGGTACAAGTTGCTATCGTCATGTTCAAAAACAAAGTAATGACTCCAATATTCGCATGTTTCTCCCTTTCCTCCTCTCGATGACATCTCGTGGCAAATCCCTCCTTCGCATCCGGCCCACGCTGCCATCCGCATCCAATTCAGTTGTGCCCTTTACTGGCAGTTGAAAATATCAAAGGTCGGCGATAGACCACATGATCAGATATAACTGATTTCTTGTAGCATGTACACCAGGCCCACAGAATGAAGAGTTCCACAAACAGCGATTTTATTCCCTGACCATTGCGCTAGATGCCCTATAAGATTACTGTAAACTGCATCTGCAAAGATTTCAAGTGAGGGAAGCGGAATGCGCTACAAATAAGGGCCATGCAGCCTATGACTGACCGAGCCATTTACCCCACAAGGGATAAGAAGACGAAAAGTTCGTTGCCTATTTTGAAACGGTCGTCTGGACCCAGTAATCTTTGTGAGAAACTGACTGTTATCGCTGTTTCCATTTTTTATTTATCAACTTAACGCCGGCTGGAACAAATTCCAAACTGTCTTTTCTCTCCGGCTCCTCTCCAGACTCGCTAGCGACCACAGACGCAACGGAAACTCTCCCCGCTCCATCCTACGCGCCGGTTGCCTATCCCCGTTAGGAAGCTGCCATTCGGATCTGACGCTGCAGTACCTGGCCGAGTAACCCTAAGAAAAACCGAGCCACACCAATGGCTGCCTTGGCACCTCATATCAGACGACCCATTTCGACCGGCCAAAATGGGGCTGTTAACACTATTGAAATGTCACACAAAGCTCAAACGTTCAGCACTCAACTGCAACAGAAAACCAAAATCTCCGATATCAAATAGGGTTAACACAGGTTATTTAGAGAAAGTATGTTTAGGGACTGATTGCAACTCTTGCACGTACTCGTTTTCTTCCCGCTACACATCACATTCCGTTCCCAACTGCATAAGTTCAGTGACCACTCCTGTGAGTTCCATTGTCTGTCCATCTAATGTTCTTCACATACTTTCGTCCCGTATATAGTTTGATTCCACCTTGAAGGTTTCCCGCTGTTTCATTTTCAGCATTACTTTGACTCTTGAATGTTGTTAATTACAACGCCCCGTCCACTCATATTATATCCAGTGCGGTTCTGACTCATCTCCATCCCATTAGCACACCCAAATTGATCTTGACCTTTGAGAGGCCCGACCATATGACAACGCACTCCATTGCTTCCCGGCCAAATCCTGAGCCGGCGATGTGCACCTTTGATGCATTAAACATGGACCGTCTAGCAGTCCGCAACTGATAAACAGCCTCAAAAGTCCCGGCAAAGGATAAACTAACTTTGATTTAAAAGCTCGAAGACTCGTAACCAGCATATGATATTGTAGGTTACGATCACGAGCGCACAGGCACACTGCATCTTCACATCTGATGTTTTGTTTAGCTTGTGACAACTACGCCATATGTTTGTAAATTTGATCTTGCCTAGAGCCTGCCTATCGCATGTCGAGAAAAATCCACCATATATAAATCTCTTCAACAGACCGATGGAGGAGAGAGCAGTGTCAACTCATTTTCAACCTCGTTTACAAAGAGCAGGGCACTTGGCTCGACGCTGAAAACTACCTACCGATCAACCACGCTTCCGGAGTTTGCAAAATCTTGGAGAGAATAGTCGATCCACAAGTACAAGTTTTTCTTATCTTGAAGAATCTGCTCCATAGCGTTCAACGACTTCCTGTTAAACTGAAATCCTGCGCCACTTGTTATTTCGACCTTCTCAACTCCTTACCTCTTCCTGTGACAACAACAGGTCAGCTATCGTGGTTCCCCCTAATATGTGGAAGCCCTCAATCACCTAAACCCTACCCACTTTTTATCCATATTTCGCTTCCCTGGGATCACCGCTCTCCTAATCCCTTTGTCATTCTGTTACCTAACTGGCTGTTCTCAGGTAGTTAATGTTGGTAACCATCTGCCAAATCCCCAACAGGAAACTAGCGACTTTATTTAAGTTATCCTTCTGAACTCTTGCAGTTTTATTACTACGTTAACGACAAATGTGCCTTCGTATGCCGTGGCAGCCCATTCCCCTTTGCCGACAACATCAAGATACTATATATAGTTGATACTACCGAGTTCCCTATCTATTTCCACCATATACAAGATGAAGTGAATTCTACATACCGATGGTACTCATTTTGGTTGGTACGATTTTCTGCAGCCAAAAGTACCGTATGTCCCATCAAGTGTTTCCTACCTTCTGAAACTTTCACCACGGACAATAATAAAATCTCCACCAGCTTTTCAATAGATGACATTGGGTTATACTAACTCCTCCCTTTAATTTTTCCCAAAAAGCTTTTTACCAAATATTAGGAGATAAACGAACAGTTAATTTACTATAATGTCCCAAATAAAAACAACAGGCTTCTGGCTTTCGCAACCAAATTTAGACCACTCCTAGCACTCTTATTCCTCTCACTATGCCAATCACTGGTATAGGAGCTGTTAAAAATATTCAGCGACTGTCCTCCAGACAACTAGCAGGTGGAACCTCTTCACTCCGCTACCCTCAGCGGTGCGAATCTTTTCAGCTGGACTCGTTAAGGTTTCACCGTCTGAAGATTAATTTGTTCCTTCTCCATAAAATGATCCATCGCTTGGCTGCTATCTCCTCCACAGTAAGTTCTACAGAAATCTGTGCTGTTCCACTGAGACACAGAGCCCTCTCCCTATCCATTCTACAGGCCCGAATTTTCCGCGTAATTTACAGCGCGCTGTGGAACAAGCTACCAATCCAGATTTGTTTTTCCCAAGCTTTGGCCAAATCACATGGGAAACAAATAAATTTCTAACATTCCATGAAGCTATTGAGTTGAGCAATATTCCTGCCGCATGTTAAAGTTGTCCCCATTTCTGAAATGTAGGACCAGTGTCTTCAATGCGTTTCACCATCAACTCACGATTAGGATTCTCCATTACCTGATTAATTGCGTCAGGTTACTCTCTCTGTCAACCTGTGCCATTCATGGCCTATGTTTTCATCATTGGTACACGTTGACTTATTTCCCGTTTACCGCCGGTAAGGCATTAAACAAAGCAGTCTGTGAGCAGTTTCAACGGGCAAATATAATTGGAATCCCCTGCCTATCGGTCCTCATCGTGTATCCTCAATGAACAGCTCCCGGACTGTCCCCCTTTTCTTCAATACTCCCTTCCGGGGAACCGGATGATCAAAAGCCAGTTAATTCAGTTTCGGCAAATGGCGACGGGACAAAGTGCCATGACGGGCCATCCAAAGAAATTTGAAACTGAAACAGACATGAAGATCCTCATCCGGATTCCCGTTTTAAGGCTTCTCCCCGGCAGCTTGGAGACTACCCGGACTTTGTCTACTCTGCGCTGCCTAACTCCATTTGGAACCCCGAAATGACCTGTTTACTTTAGCCGTAATTTCACGCTGAGCCACTCGGATAGGATGGCTGTTAGATCGGCCGCGTTGGCCGGCGCATACCAGAAGTTCAGCTTGGCTGCAGAAATGTGTTGGTGCAGGTAGAATGTCGGATCATAGTTCCTGCTTTCAAAACATAAAGACGAACTTAGGCCGCCTAGCACATGGGCGGTCCCAATGACGATCACTGTTCGTGGTATCACCTTCTGGTTACGTTTATGCCCCTGGATCTCTTTGTGTACCGGCCTCTAACAGCTGCCTTCAAAATGTTTTTGGTCGAGGATTTATCACAGGTTTTCAAGCAATCTGTTGTTATGCATTATGCATAGTTTTCTTTTTGTATGCAGTTCTGCTTTTTGCTCCGAATGTTTGTGACTGATTTTCTAATTCATGACCATTTTCTGCACCAATCATTGCCATGCATCTGTCTTATTCTCCAGCTCCTACCCACTGTTAGACCCGGCTGAATCTTCCTTTAATCAGAAATATGTTTATAATTACTTAACTGCATCTTATTTGAAGTTTCAAGAGCATGGTGCCTCCATACTGCTCCATACTGACAAGGCAGTACTATCCAACCCCCACTATACACTGTTTGCTCCCGCACTAAGTGAATAAGCCATCAGTCTTCTAAATACTTTATCAAAATCAGTGCCTTTAAATGTGCGGCGCAAATCTGATTTGTTCCTTTCGGGTTGCTTTTGTAACCGGACGTTGACCGCCAAGCATGGTCGCCACTTTGTACTGCTCACACACGCGCCGCTCGCACGTTCCTGTCAAAATCTGTTCATTCTGCTACCGCTTCCGACTGTCCTCTCGGTGTACCGGTCAACTGTCAGGGTTGCCGGTATCGCAGTCGTTCAGAGCCGAGTAAGTGTGACTCACAAATGGTCAAATTGCTTAAGGTTAAACAAACGATATACGAGATTCACGTTTAGACGATATGATTTACAGGACGCTTAAAAGTGCCGTATTTTGCTGCTGTTAGTAGTCGTTTGCTAATCCACTCGAACCTTCCTCATTTCAGAATGACGAGATCGTGAGTTTCAGGATATTGGCTTTTTTCGTTGAACCGATCGAGTGTGGAATTAAAACGAGAAAATGTAGATAGTTAAATTGAGTTTTACTGATGTCAGCATAATAAAAAATGATGTATACCACATTTCCCCTGGCATAGTTTAACCACTACTTAACGGCGATTCAAGAATGACTTGAGCTTACACCACACGACTGTGGATATGATACCGGCGTATTCACTGTTCATCTGCAGTTGATTGGTGTTGCGCGACTGGGAGTGTGTTTATAATTTCCTTCCGCGTGCTCAAATTGGGTCTGGTTTTATGGTGCTTCATCTTACTCTCACGTGGGGACAGATAAATCATCAGGTCTAGGTGGCTGTATTTTGGAGCCAAGACTGTAAGGAGAAACTGCTTCCCTGAGCGCACCTGCAACGGTACAAGCTTGTTTTTGGGACCGGAATAAATGAGTTCAATTTTGTGGACTCCAGGCTTGTATTTTAACAAACGAACGTTGCGCATCAAGGAGTTGGATCCAGGAACGTCATGGCAGTTTGTTAAGTATCCTCCTGAAATGGATGTTCTGTTGTATCGAAGCGACCGTTCATGAGGATTGGCGTTTGCATCAGTGCATAAAAAAGAACAAATGGAACGCGATGCATCCGGAAGGAATCTTTCTCATTCAGTGATTGTAAGGGTATTTGTTTTTTTAGGGGGCACAGAGATGCAGCGCCGCATGGTAACATTTGAGCACTTCTTTTACCTGTTAGCTATCGTTCTGCTGGTAACTATGCACTTGGCACGTAAATGTTTTAGCGATTCAGACATAAATAAAAACCCACGATCTGAGTGAACGTGTGAGGGGATTCGGAATACGTGAACGGTTAGCCAAATTGGTTGATTAGTGTGGGCGCCGTCATATCTAGACAGGGAAATGTAGATTGAAATCGGGACTATTTGTAGACTGTTGTGAAGAGGCATTTTTGCACGTAGCCGAAGGCAGTGCTCCCCTAAAATCCGCATTCAGGCGTTTGAAAGGGGATGTGGATTTAGTCAAGGTTCCGGTCCTTTTTGCAAACTGGAGTTTATTTTGGCTTGAACTGCACAAGTAGACTCGGTTCTTCTCAATGTCCGGTAGCGATACTGGGGCGTATCTGGGTAACGCGGAATATCCCAGAGTAACTGAGATTCATGCAAGTCTCTCAGAGGCATGTCAGATGCAGAAGCGCAATATCCAGGTCATAGTGTATTCGCTACACTTCTTTTCTCCCCTCGACGATAAACTGCCTCCGAGCTTTAACAAGAGGGCTGGGAAATTAGCACTGAAATTAATCGTCTTTGACTTTACGTCGATGGCGCATACCAAACACAAAATCAACTGTTCTCTGATCTATAGCCAATTGAACGTATATGCCAAGTTAGTAGTACGCCACCTTTGGATATTTTAAACCATGGCGAATGCCTCCTCCTAGACTTACGTGTGAAACTGTCCAATAACCATCAGTGCCCTGGAAAAGAAGGTAAACGGTCTGCCACTTTATCTAGGGACAGAGGCGATTGCAACATCCAAGGCACCAGTCTCAAATATGGACAGTGACTTAGAATCCACCGTTGACGAAATGGGTCGCTCCAACTCATACTTCAGCTACTAGTATGACGTTGCAATTTTACCTGCCTGTGTGAAATCTCGGTTGATAACCAGAGGCTAAGTCTGATCAACATATTACGATGTCCACTGTGTATAATACGAAAAAAGCGATAGCGCTCTTTTGAGGTTTCAAGACTTTTGGATATTTTGCAAAGGCTCGAGTCTATCAGGGTCAGGTTTGGTCGACTTGTGAAAACTTTTGTATTCCAAAAGTTTGGTCAATCGTGCTTAGACTGTCACCAGAACAGCGGACGTTTTATTCGATTCTGTTCCTCACCCCCCGCGAGTAGTGATATTATCCAAGCAAGCGAACGAGACTGAGAGTGGTTCTGCCGGGCCTATCTGATCGACTATCATCTGAACGGACAAAAATCGTTGATCGTGTCAAAGGCAATCCAAAAAAACTGTCGTAGACTTCGAACGCTGTAAACACCGTGTCACCGTCTGGGATTGGTATCTGGTTGTTGGTCGATTTTAAGTCTAGGGAACTGAAAACAGTGGAGCTGGGGACTTTGGAGATTATGTAATTTACTTTCGTGAGCAAATAAGAATCAAGCGGCGTGAACCGTCTGGCCGCAACCAGTAATCATTTTATAATACTAATAATATATATTTCTCGTTTTGCGAGTGTCTAGCACAAGGCAAGGTCAAAACTGTGCAAAGAAAGCGCAGTGCAGACACGGAAAAAGAAACCAAAGACAAATATTTTTATGCATCTCCCTTCCCTTCTTTCTATGATTTATCATAACAAATCCTGTCCTAGCATCCAGCCCACACTGCCATCCGCGAGCCATTCAATTATGCCCTTTCTTGGCAACTGGAATTAGTAACCACTGGCGAAAGATCACATGATCAGTTATAATTGACTCCCTGTAGCACGTACACCGGGCCCGTAGACCAGAAGAGTTCCACAAACAGAACAAATAGTGACTTTATTCCCTAACCATTGCGCTGGCAGTCCTATCAGAACACTGTATTCTGCATCTGCGAAGATATCGGAAGATGAATAGGAAAGCGTTTCAAATAAGGACCATAAACCACAGGAATGACTGAACCATATGCTCTATAAGGTGAAAGCAGCAGATGTTTGTCGCGCACGTCCCGTCAAGGGAAACTACCCCCTGCGTGTTTCGTGACAGTTGTTTGGTCCTTGTAATCTTCGTAAGAAACTAACTAGTATCACTGTTCCCATTTTTGTTTACTCACCTTAACACCAGCTGAAACAAATTCCAGACTGCCCTCTTTCTCTCCGGCTCTTCTCCAGGCTCGCCAATGACAACAGATACAACGCAAACTATCGCCAAAATCTCCACTCCATCCTTTGAGCTGGTTGTCTATCCCCGTTAGGAAGCTGACATCTTGATCGGAAGCCCCTGTACCTGGCCGCGCGATAGTGAGACAAGCCAAACCGCACTAATGTCCGCCCCAGGTGCCTCATCTCAGATGGACCATCACGATTGGGCAAACAGTTACTATCACTACTGAAATGCCGCGCAACCCCCCAACCTCCAAACCCGTACAGCCACAGGACACCATAATCTCCAATATCAAACAAGGGCGACACACAAGTCATTCGTGGAATGTGTACTTGAGGATTGATCGTAAATCTTACATGTACTGGTTTTCTTGCCGCCACACATCACAATCCGCTCCCAGCCGCATAAGTCCAGTGACCATTGTTTCTCGGTCCAAAATCCTTCATATGTTTTCGTCCCGTAAATTGTTGAATGCAACCGTGAAGGTTGCCCGCTGTTTCGTTTTAGGCATTATTTCGACTCATTAATGTTGTTGATTGCCATTCTCCATCCACCTCATGTGATATCCAGTGTGATTTTGACTCTTCTCCATCCCGTTATTACATCCATATTAATCTTCGTCTTTGCCATGTTATCC
Source organism: Fasciolopsis buskii (assembly GCA_008360955.1). Lineage (NCBI taxonomy): Eukaryota > Metazoa > Platyhelminthes > Trematoda > Plagiorchiida > Fasciolidae > Fasciolopsis > Fasciolopsis buskii. Next base: position 62,916 of record LUCM01000528.1, on the reverse strand, counting down.
TCCTGAATTTTGATGAACCCGGCCATTTAACAACACCCACCATTTCTTCCCAGCCAAATTATGCGCCCACGATGCGCACGTTTGACGCGTTTAAACATGGACTGACTCCCAGTGCGCGACTCATAGTCAGCCCCAGAAAATTTCGGCGATGGTCTATCTAGTTTTGATTTAAAGCCCGAAAACTCGCATTTAGCCCAACTTATTGCCGGTTATGTTTACGAGAGAGAGCGCAGACACTGCATCTTTCAGACTAAAATTTTGTTTTACGATTTCCACTGCGACATCTTTGTGTCCATTTGATCCTGCCTTGCGCATGACTCTCGAATTTCCAGAAATATACCGATTATTATTATTATTTATATTAATATTATTATCATTATTATAATGCTATGCGTTTTCGCTCACAAGAGCATAACGTGGAATGTGATTTGCTAAACACGAGGTTTCGGCTTTTCTGTGACTGATTTCCAGTCCTGCACTGCAGGTAATACCATGTTTGAATGCATAAAAGATGCGCATCGCGGGCGCAAAATATGTTGCAATGCAATGGCTGTCGCCGTCAGTTGGCCGGGATCCTCGAAAATCCAGAGGGTTATATGGTGGAGATGAGGATCAGTATGGATGTGATGACAGAATGGAGATGAGTGAAAAACGGGACTGGATATCATATGAGGCAGTATAAGACGCGAAATACCTGAAAACACAGTCCGCTGAGCAAGGAAATCGGCGGCGCGGGATAGACATTTTGTAACCGTAAGACTAATACATGAGGTTCGTTTCGAGCAATTGAGTTCATGAGTTTCATCTTGGCCCAGAGATAAAGATGGGGTTGAAAAAGAAGGAGAACCGGAATCAAATATGTGAAGAACTGTTACGAAGGACGCCAGTCCATTACGAAATTCCGCAAACCAGAATAGGGGTTGATGAAAAATGACGGTCTTCAGCTGTTTTCAGATGTCACGATGCATTGTGAACGTCAGTTTATATCAAATGCCAATAAAAACTGTCCTTCGTGAGTCCGATTCGTATGCTTTCGGCAAAAACTTTTTGGGGAGGACCAAGAGGAAGCCAGTACAAAATGGTGCACGCGAACGTATGAGCTAGAGTGCTGTTTACCATAACAGTGCTAGTGGGTGGTGCTGACGGAGTGCTGGTCACCCAACCTAAAACCACCGTTTGAGGGTGAACGCAGGAGGTATAATCCGCCAACCTAGCTGCACCCGCACACTGCTGCAGCCGCGCTGCCCCCGATGTGCGCCGGCCAAAGCGGTGGATACAACCGCGCCCCGCACTATTGTGATAATGCCGGCGTACTCGTGTTGTGGTGGAAGGAATTCGAGCATGTTATGGTAAGGGATACATCATCTCTTCAGGATCGGATAATCACCAGAGCATGGGGTAAGTGTTTCCATTCAAACAGGACTGTAAGGCCTGAAAGAGAGAAAAAAGACGAACGGCAGTCTGGCCTAGTTACCAGCTGCAGGTTAAGAAGTGATCAATCTCACGAGCAGCTCAGAGAAGGAAGTTACTAGGGCGCATGGTGCAATTCAAAATATATGGACGGTGGCTGAGGAATCCGGGTTTTTTGTATGCATATAAATATGTATAATGTAGTGCGTGGATCATCTGCGCTATGAGTAAACAGAATGAACCGGTATTTGGTAGGATCGTCTACACGATGGGTAAGAAGAATAAACCGGTATTTGGTAGGAAGGACGGGGAGCAACTGCTACTGATATAAATAATGGTCGAACTACAAGGATAGATGCAGTAGGGATTGACTAAATTCCGCTTGGAAATCAAGGATTATATCTCAATCTGGGAGGCCGTGCCTTTCGAAATAAGAAATGGCCAGGGCCAGTGCGTACGGTAGATGGGAACGGTCAATACGGTAAGAGAAGATACTACGTGTGATGGTATGAGGTCTGACTTGTCTAAAACAGACAAATTTTGATGAAGAGTGAGAAAGAAAGAATCCGAGATGTCAACCTTATTTCGTCTGGAGGGCGCCGTTTGGTTTCGTCAGACACAAGGTGATTTCTACGGGCCAGAATCATTTGCATGGAGCGAAGAGTTAATGAAAATTAAGGTTGAAAAAGACAGTAAATGTTTTCTATTGTTTTAGAAGAGGGTTGCAGGTTATGTTTGCCACACCGTTTTTAGCAACGGTGTTGGAATCAGTAAGGTGAGTGGGAGAGAGCTGTGGGTGAGCAAGCTTATACGCAGTTAGAACGATAAGGTTCATGGACATGAAGTCAGACCACTGGGCGATAGGTACCGTTTTTTCAGGCAGATGAACGGTGCGATGCATCCGACGCAGAACTGTACGTAACTAAGTAGCATGCGCTGGAGTCGGAGCTCTGGTTGAAGCGGAAGAGACTAGGTTGATTCCTATATGACATGGGTAGGGAGGTTTACAGTCCTTTCCGTAATGAACGAAAAGGTGCCATCAATGCATTATTCCGAAGCCCAATCTAGTTTCATGCACTCGATCTTCAAGTGATTATGGGTGGTATAGATTAATGAGAAAGGGCACAGTAACTACTCCACGTACTTCGTTTTTAAACGCAATAGGTAATGGTGACAGAATATGCGACTCTTGTGCCGTTCATTGTTGACCAGAACCAGAGAAGCCCAAGTTGAATTGGATAGCCCAGTGATTTGCTTTTTCGGTAGGTGGCCGAATTCCGTCTCGCTAATACGCTCATCTTTGATGGAGTCCTGCCGAGATTTGGCAGCAATAGGAGTATCGAAGGTAAAAGATTGAAAAATAAGGGGTGGGTTGATGCGGACTGCAATAAGATTGCATAAGGTGAACGGCTAATTCTAGCTTTCGCAAGAATTTTGTGTAAGCTTAAGGATTTGTGATCCAGAGGTACATCGGCACGGATATCGTACCAAACAGAAAGTGTGAAATGTGTGTAGTTGGAATTTTTGCGAGACAGTCACAGCAGTATGTGGTTTTTCAGGATGGCAGCCGCCATGTTAATGGGACTACGAAACCCTTAAACTTTCCAGAGTTGTCTGTAGACAATGGAATTGGATGCGTAACTGTCTGAGCTTCTAGTAACAAACCCGTTGAAAGGAACCTCTACCACTGAAGTGGAAAGACAACGTGGAAGATGATAAATGGCTAAACGTTGGCCAATCTCTGCTACGAGGAGCTGATCGGGAAAATTCTTGGTAGTGTCCTTTTCCAATACATTGTCTGCTTACAGCATCTATAGCGGGACAATTTGAATGAGGGTGTCTGACATCCATCAGTGGTCGCTGCCATTATTGCCAGTTTGGAGGTTTAGGAATGTATTCCTCTTGATGTATCTCGATGAGGTGCAGAGGCTGAACATAGGGTTTAGATGAATAAAGTGACTGAGACCGATAACAAGCCATTTCAAAAGAATGAGGCTGTTTTTAGGCCGCGTCCTGTTTTCTGGCGGTCTTTATGGAAAGGAGGTGGATTTAAACTTCTGAGGGAACCGGTCCTGAGTTTGGCTGCCTGCAGCTTAACTCCCAGTCATTCCTTCATTTTGTTCTCCCGTAACATCTTTGGAATCTCTCCGCCCGTACTATATCAACTCTATAAGTCTGTCCATACCAGAACATCGCCCTTAATCACATTTTCTCTGGGTTAGGATCAATTAATTCGTTTGGGCCACGGGTACGGTGTAAGGGAGCTTGACCAGATGGGCTTTCCCCGTCTTTTAGAGGCGGTGGAAAGGGGACAGCGTTGGAGCTAAAATTTCTGCGATTAATCTGGACGAAAAACGCCGCCCATAGGGGCCAACATGGATTAATGTTTGTAGTATTTTATTGATTATTTAATGCATTGTACTGTATTACATCGTGCAGACTTTTGTTAAGAAAAAATAATGTCGGATTTCAATCAAAAACTCAAGGGTAAAAAATGAAAATAAAAAAACTTTGCACGTCACCGTGCGAAAATACAAAAACTAAAATCATCGAGGAATAATCAAGCACATTATGATATGCTCCTCAGGACAAAATGGTTCGAATGCACCATACCAACACAAGGTCAAGTAGCATTTTCAGGCCGTCGACGTTAAAGGTTGCTAAACGGTAGATTCGAAGAAGGGCATCGGCAGCTTTAATTTATGGTGTTAGGCGAAACGTGATAATCCTACTCGCCGTCGTTTTTCTCGATGTACCCCTTCAAGAGAGCCTAACAGGAAGGCAAATGGCCTCTTGTCGCTGGCTGATCTTGTAATCTTTTCTCGCTCTTCTGACCTAGGCAACTGGTCACTTATCCGGTTTCTATTGCTAAATGTGTTTCTTTCATTCAATCTTCGTTTTCCCCAGACTCCTAAACCCCGGAAAACATCACTTTCTTGGTTCCCACCAACTTATCGTCTTTCATAATCAAGAAGCAGGACCAATAAACTGGTTCTTGCGCGGATGTTTCCCTCCGACCCTCCCATTACTGTGCCTTTTGACCTTGAGGTTTATCCCATGAAATTCATTTAACGTTTTTGAGTGATAAAAAGATTATTCATAAGGTAATGATTTCACTTTCGGAAGAGCCCCACTTTTGGGTAAATTTTACCCAACTGATGAGCTGCTCCTAGGTACCTCAACACGGTCAGGATGGGTGACACGAAATCCGAGTCGGCATCTCGTGCCGAAAACCTCTCGAAATAGCCTCCACTGAGGTGCACCATCATCATCATCGTTCAGCGCTCAACAGCAACGCAAGCCTCACTAACCACTGTCTTTTCCCCAGCCTTACACGTTTCTATAAAAAGAGTGAATAATCAAGGGAACAAGGAGTGTACCTACACAGTCGGGAACAGATAAGATGCTGCTGCAACCAACACACGAAACAGTCCAACTGTACAAACGCACGTGTTTTCAATGATTCTGATTCGGTAGAAGACGACAATACGATCGCCACTGTTCACGGTTCATTGCTATGTTCTTCAGTGTATCCAGCCAGCTAGTTGACAGGTCTTCCGGACCCCAACGACAAATACGTAAGACGCCTACTTTACCTAATCTCGCTGTGTATTTTCTCATGCCACGTTGCCACGTCATCTGTTGCGCTCCATTCATTGGGAGGAATACAAATAGGGCACAGTATGGTGGACGAGTGCTATTCATACGTGACACGACCCAACCAGCGTGGTCTACTAAGCTTCATACGCTGAGATGAGGTATTCTCGAAACGTGTACCTAATACCATATTCCGAACCTCTATATTACTCACCTGGTCACTGCATCCAATCCTAGCCGTACTACGTAGACCTCGGCGGTCGAAAACTTCTAACCGACGAACATCTCCCGCGCGCATACCTCATGTCCCGCAACCGTACAACAGAACTGAGCGCACTGCGGCACAGTACATACGACCTTTCAACTTCGGTGAAATATCAGGTCGACGCCACAAGTGCTTCAGTCCTGCGTAAGCCGCTCGAGCCTTCGATATATGCGTGTTTACCTCTACTGCCGTATTACCATTGTTCAACGTGCTGCTAGCAAGGTAAGTAAAGCGGTCCACAGTCGTTTGTTTCTGTCCATCCATACCAAGTTCTGGACCACTGTCGTCCAGTCTTGCGACAGTACTTTGAACTTTGAAGGTGCAAAGCACATGCTGAATGGAGTTACAGACCTCGAGAGTCTGTCTCATGCACGTTGTGCACGGTCCGCAGACTCGAAAAGGCACACGGCGTCATCTGCGTAATTTAGATTACATAGCTTCTCACCGTTTCCCAGTTTGACCCCTACACCTTTGAGACTTCTTAAACAATCTTCCGTCACGTCGTCCATGACGAAGTTGAACAGGAATGGAGAGAGGAGACACCCTTGTCGAACGCCGCTAGTCGTTTCGAATGAACTTGATAGTTCACCGTATACCCTCAGGCGACCATAAATATGCGAGTGCAATGCTCCCAAAGGGTTCACGAACTTCGTTGGCATGCCCTTCCGGTGGAGAGCATTGAATAGTGCTGGTCGATCCACGGAGTCGAAAGCACCTTTCAAGTCGAGGAAGACTACGATCGTAGGGCGGCGGTGCGTGTGGCGCGTTTCGTGTATCTGTCGGAGAGTGAATATCAGTCTAGCGGAGACGGCCGAACCCTGGTTCGAACCAACGATGTATGGCGCACAAAACATGGGTGTACTCTCGCTTCTATCTGTGGCGAGGGGTTTACGGGGTACCCAGGGGCGAATAAACTGAGCCATCAGTCACCATTCTCCAGTGGGTTACTCTAACCACAAATCACCCTGCTACCTTGTGAGTTAGACCATTTGAACAAACGTTCGGACTAGGGTAACCTAAACTAACGTCCTACTTCGATTCGGGCAACCGGATAAGTATCCAGACCACAGAGCACTCTTGGATCCGGATGTCTAACCGACGACGTGGAGTAGAGGATGAAAGAACTATTATGTATGCGTACTCCACGTAATTTCTGTCTCACTCACTGTTGTTGTCTTTCGTCGTGGTTCTGATGGCACAGGATCCGTACACTGTCATGCAAAATATGACAGCATCACATATATATATATATATATACATAATGGTGCTTTTCGATAATTACTCAAGGATATGAAGCAAGTTCCTTGAGACAGTAGGATCACCTAAGGAGACCGGTGATTTGTGAGTCGAATGTCTTGATTGCTCTCATAGTGTTTTAAGTCACGACTAAAAAGTTCATTGGTTTACAAATCATACTGTCACAACGAGACTACACCTTGACGTGGTGTGACGGCTTGCGTGACTCCATGATCCAACGACCTATACAGGATGGCTTATCTCAAGCTGAAGATCCAATCATGCCTAGAAGGTCAATGGGTAGAGGCCTGACGAAGGAGTCTCCTGGCCCTCTAAGTTAGGGGTTGATCTGAGTTAGCAGCTCAGTCGGAAAAACGATTGGAAGGATAATTGATCCAAGTAGATGGGCTTCCACTCAGCTATTCCCCGCTGCCTTGCGGTCAGGTTGTCAGAACGAATTTCTTTGGTTGAGAACCTTAATCGTTCTTCTGCTTAGTGGCTGGACTCCCTAGCAGCACCCGTCCATCGATCTCTGAGTTACAAGCCTACAAATAATTCCATACTGCATCGGTCGTCGCGCAGGATAATCACGACCGCGCTGCCCATTGCATCGAGCTTAGGTGGGGTGGGTAGTGATAAGTATGCTACTGCTCAGAGTTCCTCTCTTTTATTCAACCTGTCTCTTCTTTCTCCAATCGAATCTCTTTGCCCCTTCTGCCTACTCATAGTGTTCCCACTGATAACACGCTCGATACTCGCAACGGTTGGTTGTCAAGTACTGTAGTAGGCGGTTTTCAGTCTCTTAGCTCACATTTTTTCAAGCCTCGTCAGCCTCTGCATCTGGATTCCTTCAATGTGCGCACTTTAATGCAGGCTGGCCAACAGGCGTGTTTGGCTCTGACAGTGGACTGACTCACTTTCGATTGATGTCTGCTGCGTGAGTGAAACACGAATTCAGAACTCGAGTAGAGTAATTCAACTAACTGCGCCTAATGTCTCGTCAAGATATTTTCTTCGCACTTCAGGAGACGAAGCAGCTCAAGCTGTGGGTCAACGCGGTGTGGGGATAGTCTTGAGTGAGAAGGCTGAAGTAGCTCCTCTTGACTGGATCCCGGTCAACAATCGCTGGTGCGCTGTGAGACTGCAGGGATCAGTCGGCGTCCGAAAGGATAGTGGTGTTAAGCGTAGTTTATTTGTTTTCTCGGCATACGCTGCAACAGATTGCAGCACTGACATTGAGAAAGACGAGGTTTACGATGACCTCGTCACCCTTGTTCGGAAGAGCAAACGCTCTGACATTGTAGTGATAGCAGTTGAATTTAATGCACAAGTTGGAAAGCTTAGTGCATCGGAGTCCTGTTTAGGTGCGATGCGCCTTGATGATGATAAATGATACTGATAAATGATGATGATGAATGATGATGATGAATGATGATGATGAATGATGATGATGAATGATGACGATGAATGATGACGATGAATGATGATGATGAATGATGATGATGAATGATGATGATGAATGATGATGATGAATGATGACGATGAATGATGATGATGAATGATGATGATGACCTCAGTAATTAGGGTTCTACTGCCTCCATTGTTTTGCGGACAGGTTCTTATAAATAAACCCTTTATTTGGGGACCCTATTCGTTCTCCTTCTTCGCCAAGCCATTGTGTGATCATCCTCACAAACAGAATGAGGTACATAGGACCTGCCCCAGTAAAGACTGTTCACATTGTTGTTGGGACGCTTGCCCTACTGTTTAACACTGAACCATGATGATACTGTTTCATGCGCGCGGTCATTTGGGAGCGTTTCGGGAGACATTTAGTGCCAGTAGCTGTTTCGGAGTCTGTGGTACCTACTCCTGGTTATGCTGAGGCATGCAGAGACAAATTTTCCAAAGCGGCGGCATGTTCAATACTTACTGCAAAACGGGACCACTGGCTCTGGCTGTTGCGTTGCGGAAACCTGGTAGATCTGTTGGCTTAATTTAACATTTCTTCGTCATCATCATCGTTCAGCGTTAAACAGCAAAGCAAGCCTCACTGACCACTGCCTTTCTTCGTCGTACGTTCCGAGTTTTGTAATGCTGATTGACTTCAGGCTGATCAAATGGGTTAAATATCTGTCATCCAAAAATAGCCAGAAGTTCGAGTACGATATTTGACCGACACTTTGGCGGAAGCTCACAGTTCGTTATCGTTCGCGCCGTCAGCACATCTGACCTATTAGGACCTTAAATGGTCCTATCTTCAGTTTTCAGGGTCACGGTTGCCGGCTCCCCGGCCCCAAACGGCCAAGGAGCATGGCCTTTCCTCTAGAGTCATGCGTGATGCACTTCACGGAACACCGATTCACATGATTATTTCTGTCAGTACTTTTTTATCGTGTCTTCGCATTGAAATGTCTGAAAATTGATAGTAAAGCTTGTCATTCACTCCTTCATCCATTTATTTTCCTCAGCTTCAGTGATCCAATGGGAGTCCGTGGGTTATGGAATATATTGGCTCCTGTTCAAGAATATCGTCCTTTGGCGGAACTGAGTGGAGAAATCGTCGCGGTTGACCTTAGTATTTGGGTCTGTGGGGACATATCCACTAACCAAAACACTCCCGCCGTCCTGAAACTGTATCTTCGGTACGAGTTTCCTCAAGGGTCCGCTACTGCACGCTTTTGCTCGCAACTAGTCGGTGTCATTCAGTCTAGTTTGTTATGATTATTTAACACTGTTATCTATGTTGATCAGCTTTTGATTACACCGTCGTTCTAAACTGTTTTTTAAGTGGCTTCTTCTTTTCTACCACATTAGTGCAGAATAACACTTGTTTTTTTTGTAGGAACCTGTTTTTTCGTACGTTGAATCTTCTGCGGCAAAACACTGTTCCGGTAATGGTTTTGGATGGGATCGCTCCGGCTTTTAAGGCGAATACAATTCTTCATCGTCTTACATCTAAGTGAGTATTTTTCTGTTACAGTTTATGACTATCCTGCGTTAAACTTTTGTCCACGGAAAGACTCTAACGTTACCATACCCCAGCCTATTGGGACCTTATATGGTTTTATGCCACTCAGGGCCACGGTTTCCGGCTCAGTCCCTCCACTCCGTTTAGTAGGTCCTACCGGCTATGGATCTTCCCCCTCCCATCATACTCATGCAAATAGCATCTCAAAAAACCAATTGGTAGTCAGCTTTGAAAATCGGGGGATTCACTTCAGAAGCATCTTCTCTCATTGCATTATTGGATTGAGTCGTGTTTATATTTGCAATTTTTTACCAAGCACTCCACCTGAGTGTAATGAAACTGGCTTGCCCCTTAGCCGCTAGGGGCCATTACATGGAAGAAAACCCGGTATCCATGACATTGGAACTTGAAGCGGCTCGGAACTGAATGAAATCTCAATGGGTCACAAGCCTTATGAAGGAACTCTACCAGCAGCACACATAAATTTCGGTCAAATGCACTAACGAGATAGACCAAATGAGTGAAATGTTTAACTGTTCAAAGTTATGAGGCAGTGAAAGTGAACCAGATCTTCAGCGGAATTCTGAATGTGTTTTTATCTCGCTTCATTCGATCAGTTGTTTAGGTAAGATACATATGTGCAACTTACTGTCAATACAGCTAGCCGCGCCAGGTAGAATATAGGGAATTTTCTACAAGGGTTTCTTTTAGAGGAAAGGCAACATCATCTTAGTGTTAGGGTGTAGAGCGAGCACAACTTACCGGTGGTTTTCACCCCATGTTGCATTTGGCACCAGAAAAAATGAGTATAAAAGGTGAACAGAAAGTGGGCTTACAGGAGTCCGGAGAGGAAAGTACGTTACAGTGGTCAACACAAAATCCAGTTTAACTGATTCGATCGGATGTGGCTACGGTTCACAGTTCGTTTCCACATCATTCACTGTCTCCAGGTATCCGGTTAACGGGCCTTTTGGACCCCAACCACGAAAACCTGAGACACCTAAGGTCGCTGTGGGTTTTTATAACTACATACTACTACCAAATCTGAGGATTCCTCCACTCCGTGGGAACAACGGAAAATAGGGCACGATAAGGCAGACGAATTCTAGCCATTTGGAACATGTGACCCGATCAACTAAGTCTACCGGGCTGGTCACGCCTTAATTGGGTATTCTCTGAACCGATGCCCAATACTCGATTTTTAACTTTAACTCTGCTCAGGTTTTCATTCTAACAGTCCCACTAGTAATGATGGTCAAAACTTTCAAAGTAACCACCATCGTCCTCGCGCGAAACTCCATGTCTCGCAGCCACAATAAAACTCAGCGAACTACAGCAGTGCACACGAACTTCCAAATTTCGTGAAATATCACGTCGGTGACACGAATTCTTCAGTCTGGCGTACGTCACCCCAGCTTTGGAAATACGCGGGCTCGCTCGTGATGCTTTCCTTCGTTACGCAGTTCCCAAGGCAAATGAAGCGGTCGACAACTGCTGGCTCCTCCCGATTAAGTATCCAACTCGAAATTGCTGACGCCATATAACGGTACTTTGCACTTTGAAAGCGGAAGGCATATGCCGAACGGAGCTGCAGCCCTTGGGAAGCCTGCCTAGTGCGCGTTGCGCATCTTCCGTAGATTAGAACAAAAATACAAGGTCATCTGCTCACTCTAGGTCATAACTTTTTACTATTTGCCAGTTCGACGCCCACATACTGAAGACCTAAAACATCCTCCATTAACTCGATGATCACGAAGTTAAACAGGGATTAAGAGATGTGACACCTTTATCGAGTACTACCGGTCGTTCCCAATGAACCGCACCTTTTTAGACAGAAGTATACGCGGTAAGTTCGTAAACTTCTGTGGAGGAGGACTGTCTGCCAGCACTGTTCGGTCAACTGAATCGAAGGGGCTGTTTTGGTCAAGCGGAACTACCATTCTCAGGCGACAGGGTATGAGTACGTGCGTGGCGGACATCATTCCATTTCGTACTTTCCAACCGTTAACCTTGCGCTAACGTTCCCTGGTTTTGGTTGCTACCTTACACCCTAAGGACTGGACCCTAGAGCCCCATTACCATGTGCCTGACCTCTGGGTTACTCACACCTTATTCTACCAATACTGTAGAAACAGCGGTGTTCAACCATCGACAATCTTTGCATATTTTCTACTCTTTAAGGTCGTGTTTACCAGGCCGTTGTGCCATACCGACTTCACTAATGTCGTCTATACCCTTACCTACTTAACCATGGCTAACTGCTGGAAGAGAAGCCCGCTTGAAGAACGTCTTTGATCACAGCCCCACACCCTTGGCGATGAGCAGCAAGTTTCTGAGTGATATTGATTCAGTTCAGTTTCCACTGACGGGCGCCGTACACCGTATGAAGGCGAAGTTGATATGTGCCTTCGAAAACGGTATCTATCTAGGTATTCGGTTGCCTCCTTGTCGCGATGTCAGACTGTACATGATGATAGTGCCAGGACGGTTCTGGTTAGAGTTTAGTCCAGTTTACGAAGGACGTCATCACCACCTTTCAGCGTTAAACAGGAAGGTAAGCCTCACTGACCACTGTCTTTTCCCCAGCCTTACACGTTTCTATAAAAAGAGTGAATAATCAAGGGAACAAGGAGTGTACCTACACAGTCGGGAACAGATAAGATGCTGCTGCAACCAACACACGAAACAGTCCAACTGTACAAACGCACGTGTTTTCAATGATTCTGATTCGGTAGAAGACGACAATACGATCGCCACTGTTCACGGTTCATTGCTATGTTCTTCAGTGTATCCAGCCAGCTAGTTGACAGGTCTTCCGGACCCCAACGACAAATACGTAAGACGCCTACTTTACCTAATCTCGCTGTGTATTTTCTCATGCCACGTTGCCACGTCATCTGTTGCGCTCCATTCATTGGGAGGAATACAAATAGGGCACAGTATGGTGGACGAGTGCTATTCATACGTGACACGACCCAACCAGCGTGGTCTACTAAGCTTCATACGCTGAGATGAGGTATTCTCGAAACGTGTACCTAATACCATATTCCGAACCTCTATATTACTCACCTGGTCACTGCATCCAATCCTAGCCGTACTACGTAGACCTCGGCGGTCGAAAACTTCTAACCGACGAACATCTCCCGCGCGCATACCTCATGTCCCGCAACCGTACAACAGAACTGAGCGCACTGCGGCACAGTACATACGACCTTTCAACTTCGGTGAAATATCAGGTCGACGCCACAAGTGCTTCAGTCCTGCGTAAGCCGCTCGAGCCTTCGATATATGCGTGTTTACCTCTACTGCCGTATTACCATTGTTCAACGTGCTGCTAGCAAGGTAAGTAAAGCGGTCCACAGTCGTTTGTTTCTGTCCATCCATACCAAGTTCTGGACCACTGTCGTCCAGTCTTGCGACAGTACTTTGAACTTTGAAGGTGCAAAGCACATGCTGAATGGAGTTACAGACCTCGAGAGTCTGTCTCATGCACGTTGTGCACGGTCCGCAGACTCGAAAAGGCACACGGCGTCATCTGCGTAATTTAGATTACATAGCTTCTCACCGTTTCCCAGTTTGACCCCTACACCTTTGAGACTTCTTAAACAATCTTCCGTCACGTCGTCCATGACGAAGTTGAACAGGAATGGAGAGAGGAGACACCCTTGTCGAACGCCGCTAGTCGTTTCGAATGAACTTGATAGTTCACCGTATACCCTCAGGCGACCATAAATATGCGAGTGCAATGCTCCCAAAGGGTTCACGAACTTCGTTGGCATGCCCTTCCGGTGGAGAGCATTAAATAGTGCTGGTCGATCCACGGAGTCGAAAGCACCTTTCAAATCGAGGAAGACTACGATCTTAGGGCGGCGGTGCGTGTGGCGCGTTTCGTGTATCTGTCGGAGAGTGAATATCTGGTCGATGCAACCTCGACCTGCATGAAATCCGGCCTGTTTTTCGCGGATTGGTTTCAGACAACCTCAGTAACTATGTAAACTAAACTAATCCGGCGATGATTGCTACAGTCACTCCGTGTGCCCTTTTTGCAGATGGTTGGAGTCAGTGACTCACCACACGAAAACGTTTCTAGTTCTAAATATTATGACGCAAGGAAGTAAGTAATTTAACCAGGGCTTCTGCATCCAATTTGAAAAGAACTGGGGGAATTTCGTCGGGACCGGCTGAGATTCAAACCAACTGGTGCAGAGAAATGGTAGGTTGTTGGAAAAACTGAAAATCATCGTTGTTCGAAACGGCTCCTAATGATTAAGGTTTTACAGTCGAAAAGTAAGACTCATCGGACTAGTGCATTGAAAATCCTTAGGGGTCGATTGCTGTGTGCTAGCGGACAGTAGCCGTGCAAATCACTGACGAATAGGTGCAGCATCATTTGGTGAAGTTCAGAAAACCGTTCAAAGCCTGCCGGGTAGCGTAATGGCTAAGCATTTCAACTCAGAGTCGTTCTCCGGGTTCGCGTCCCAGTTCGGGCGTGACGGATATGCATTGCTGATGGTTCCTAATAAGGATGACACAACTGTACGGTATTTCCATGGCTTCCTAATGGTGAGTTGAGCCATGATATTACATAGTGAATTATTTAATGAATACAGGAATTCTCATCCGCCTCTTCAGGGGTAACCGTCTTCGCATGCGTATATTCGACTTTTGATTGATAATCTTATGTTGCCCCGACGCCACAGCTGCCTCAAGTTGGTGAATTTAAATCGAGTCTTCAGTATACGCGAATACACTATCTGATATGCGACCGCCAGGTGAGATACAACTACCCAGGTAATAAAATATTTCCACTTCGTTCAGTTGCTGCACCGCAAGAACGAGGTTTGGCTTTGAGCCAATCCAGTCCTGCAACAGCATTTTACACTTCGAAGGCGCAAAGCGTATCCTTAACTTACCTACATTATCGTACAGACAATCGAGAAAAATTTGCAACTTACTTGAATCTTCACTCCGCAGTGCATCGTCCGCATATTCCAAATCAGACAAGTTCCTGTCTGAGCAAATATCAATCCCATCATTCTTGTGCGGAGATAGGGCTATCTACATAGCCATATCAACGACAAAATTGAGATGAAAATGAAGGAGCTTAACCCTGACGAGCACCACTTCTCGTGATGAACTCGAACGAAACGGCGCCATAAGCACGAATTCGTAATCGAATGTTTGAATTCACATGTTTCTTTGGGACAATGTACATCAGCCACACGACCAGGCGCTTGTCTGAACGCATCCGTGAGCACCACCCGGCATGGTTAAGCACTGGAACAATTAAGTCACTTAATAGCGCAGTCGTTTCACGTCTAGCACAGACTAACCACACCGTGAATTTGACGCAAGCTTCCCGGATCCTGTATAAGATCAGAAGTCAACAATCTGGGTTGGCTTAGTATCGCCTCTTGAGCACTGCGGAAGCTGTCGCAATCCGTCTTCACAATCCTCCACTTTGCTCTCAAAAACAATTTGTGGTTGCGCTGCAACTCCCCTGGCCCACCCTCCGTCCCAATGCAAACCCTAGGCAACAATGCAATTAACAGGACACGTTCTTGTGTATTCAGGTTATGCATGTAACACCACAAATCCCTTCCCCACCCATATTTGTATCTGACTAATCCAATCCTTGCTATAGAAAAATTTTCCAAATATATAGTGATATAATAGCATTAGTATGATTCACTGGAAACGAGCTTGTTCGCCAACTTGTGTTTTTTCGTTGTGCTCATTGGGAATTTTCAAGGAATTGAAATGAATTTCTCTGACACATTCTTCAATGGGGGACAACAAAATTGAATTGCGCGATTGACTAAATCGAAAACTACCTTCAGATCAAGAGAGACAGAAGTCGTGGGTCTTTGGAATATGTGCTTATGTTCTAAGATCTGTCGCAAAGTGAAAATCTGGTCAGTGCAACCCCGACCGGGACGTAAATGGATTTGATTCTCACGTATACATGCACCTTTCGCGTTTACTAGATAATCGATGAAGAATAATGCCTGCGATTAGCTTGGATGCAATGCTTGTCAAATTGATTCCTGTGTGATTTGCACGTGAGGATCTATCGCCTTTCTTGTAAATCTCCGCAGTCACCAATTCACACCAGTCCCTAGTCCCTCGCTTCGTTTCTTAGAATTTTGGTTAACTTCAATGCTAAAACTGCTCCGCAATCCTTGAAGAAAGACGGCAACATCGGGTATGGTCCAGTAGCCGCTTGTCTGCGTTGCAGATAACCTTTTCTGATTTGTGATTCGATTCTGTTTGCCTTCTTTCACATGGGAGCGTAAGTGGTGAATGCACTGTGATAGAGGGTTAACTAACCTGCTCCCTAAAAGTTCTGCCGAATATGGCACACGGACTGTATCTTTGTATGGTGATTTGATCACCGATCTTCATTCACCCTTTTTTCTTCTTTGGTCTTAGGTGGTTTAACCTCGTCAATCTGGGCATTGGTAGTCTTCTTGTGATTGCTTACTTTACTTCTGATGCACTCATGTCCTAATATATCAACAGGATATTCTACTCCTAATACTCTAATCTTCATTCCAGAGATAAAAACCTTTTCCGGTCCTTGACGCCTGCAAATATTGTTCAAAGACGTCGGTTTTCAGTTATTTCTGAAGAGGTGAGTTAAAGAGTACGTATACTCAGTGGCATACGGTCGTCCGCATGAGGCGATTTGTTTTGTGACTTAGAATGCGGTTCTGTTAAACCAGTCCTCTCAAACGGTCCAAAACATAGAGCACGTGGACAAAGCATTCGGCGTTTGCGATGGAGAGTTATGCTGTTCATTCAGAATGTCTGGTCCCAAAGTATTATGAGACTTTCAGATCGTCGTGCTGCGATACGGGTTGGGCAGTTTGATCCAAGGCTCGGGATGGGATTCCCTAGGTCAACCCCGTGCTTCGATTTGGGCAATCGGGTATTACACCGCACATTGACAAACAACGGATCTCGGTGGGTAACCGCTGAGCTATCGGTGGGGGGGGGAACTCTGTGTAATGCTTCTTTTTCCCTCCTTTTTGCTTATGTGGTGCTCGCGAAGGGTGCACGCTGGTTTTCGACCCAGGCGGGGTTGAATTGACCAAATGCTCACAAATCTTAAAAAAATAGGCGCACTTTTCGTAGACCCACGATTTCTTTTTTGATCCGAAGGCAGCTTTCGACTCAGTCGTTCACACATTTCTTTGATGTTGCATTTCATCGAATGGAGCGCCAAAGAAATTAATTTCAGTTTTCCAACCTCTGCTTTCCAAGAGCTGAAATTCAGATCGTGCTTACGGCTTTTCTTTTCAGCTTTTCTATTCAGCTTTTCTATTCAGCTTTTTACTTGAAATTATAATAAGATTGGCCTGTCTGTAAATATATATATATATATATATATATATATATATATATATATATATATATATATATATATATATATATATATATATATCGGATTTGAACTTGTGACTCTCCTGGTCTTCGTGAACTGAAATTAAGGAGGGCGGATTGTGCCTTTTTGTAGCCAATTGATGCTTACTGATCCGCGTCCGAAGTTTTTCCCGGTCCGTCCAGTGTACTGTTTTTCGCAGTCGTTGCAGTCGATTGGATAGACAACGTCAGTTTGATTCTTGTCAGCTGTCGATTCTTTGGTCTTCGATAGAATCTTTCATAGGGTTCTTGTTGGCTTGTGCGCCACTTCAATCCCATGGGGCTTGAGTAACCTTGTCATTTCAGAGATATGCTTTGGTCTGTCCGGTGATCGTCTCTCAGTACTGTTTTTTCTTGTTGAGGCTTCATCTGATGAAGTCTAGAAACGGCAGACTGTTGCCATGTTCTGTCTCCATAGTGAACTTGCTTTCCTTGAAAACTCCGTTGATGACAGTGGAAGTTCGTTGTACTTCAGATCGTTTAATGATAACGAACGTATCATCAACATAGCGCAGTCACAGTTCTGGTTTGATATCCGGCAGGATTGTCTTCCAGGACAAACATTAGAAAGGATGAAATCATGATCTTCGACGTCGTCTCTTCACATCAATACCCTTACATTTGGCTAGATAGACACTACAAGAACTTTTAGAAGAGCACCAATGGAGCGAACAAATGAGGTCGAGCAGTGTATGCGAATTAGTAGAATCGTGCCTGCGAACAGACTTCAAGTTCGAGGGTACATTTTACGAATGAGTGAATGGGACCCCAATAGGCTCACCAATATCTGGTTTCATTGCAGAGGCAGTGATACAGAAACTGGAAGAGACCAACTCCATTCTCTCGCTTCGCTTTCCGCATGATGGGTGATCCGGTTTTGAGCGCTCGTGGTCATGCTGGCGTTGCTATCGTTCTGAGCGTGCGAACCGAGCATGCACTGTTAGACTGGATCCCATTCAACAGTCGTTTGTGTACAGTTTAGTTGGACGATTCTGTTGCTGTCAGTTGCAGTTGATTGAAGCGTCGTTGTTCGTTCGTCGTACCTGTGTAAGCATCCACTGATTGCAGCTCCTCTAAGGCGATAGACGAGTTCTTCGGGTAGTTATCTTGATTACTCTGCACTTTGTGTTTAACGGACGTTGAGGTCGTTGCTGGTAATTTTAACCCCATCTTGGCTACTTAGCGGAAACGGAATAGCACGTCAGAATTCGCTTTTCAGCTCCCACAAAGAAAGAAATCGATCGATTGTATGGTTATGATTTGCATCTTTGGAATGTAAAATGTATTGAAGTCTTTATTCTTCTACGGCTCCGAAACATGGCCGTTGAGAACAACGAATACGCGAGAGCTTTCAAAACCTTCGTTCCCCCACATTGTTCTACGGCTTGCTTTTTTACAGTCGATATTTCATTATTTTGCTTTCTTTCTGCTTTTCAGTGTTGTTTACTTTTGAGTGCCCTCGGAATTCCTTGGGTTCAAAGTCCGGGGGAGGCTGAAGCTATGTGTGCTGCTTTAGATTTAAATCAGGTGAGTTGATCCCAAAACTGATGATGCTTCTCTTATATGAAGCGGTATGCGACGACATTGTTTTACCCCTTCCGCATCTCCCATTGCGTAATTTTGAAAGCAGTCCAGGTTTTTATGAGTTCCTGAGAGGACATCGGACAGTAATTAGTCTACAGACGAAGGGAATGGGCTATGTTGCCAGATTGTTTGATGAATCATTAATGTGTGCTGGACCAGGTACAAAGTCAGCAACTAATGCGAGACTCGATCCACCCATTTTTGTTTGTATTGCATTGCGGCCTGTCACTAGCGTCGCTCTCTCTCGCCTTTGTTGCAGCTTGTGGATGCATGCATTACTAATGATGGGGACGCATTCTTATACGGGGCTGCCACTGTGTACCGTCACTTTTCGATGGATGCAAGGGTATGTCAAAACTTGCCGATTCTTGTTTGATTTGTGCCATTGCATACCGTACTGGCAAAAACCATTTATATTTATAAAGATCAGGTTAAACATCAGTACGAGTTCCGTTATTTTGTTTAAGTGAGGGAACACTTTTAAATATTCCTGCATCTTAGTGTTGATAATTTGTTTAATACACGTGTTGTTATAAACATACCGTGATTCGTTAAATGGCATCTTTAGTCAAGGGAGTTCGAACGTATATGAAGTTCATTTGCCTGCTTATATTTTAATAAGTACGTATCTTCTGAAA
Source organism: Fasciolopsis buskii (assembly GCA_008360955.1). NCBI lineage: Eukaryota > Metazoa > Platyhelminthes > Trematoda > Plagiorchiida > Fasciolidae > Fasciolopsis > Fasciolopsis buskii. The sequence goes on along the minus strand of LUCM01000528.1, from coordinate 43,790 downwards.
GAAACGATGGTACACATCGATGCTTTACATGGCTTTAGGACGCACATCTGTAAAACGTGGATTATTTGTGCAACAAATGCTGGTCGATCACACGCATGTTATTTCTGTTCTTGTGGGGTTAAGGAAACAGCTTGTGGATCTCAAATATGCCCTTGACTCGTGCAATACCTTCATCCACTTTGATGGCTAACTCATCTTTCCCACTCAATTCCGAAGGGATTTTTCGGTTCCTCTTTGTGCGGTCAGTGGCACGGCATTGTTCTGGTGGATTCTTACAGTTTCTAAGGGGCCGCGCACTCTGATGAGCCCATGGAGACAAGTCTGAGTATGAAATACTGTAACAAATGACAATTCCTGTAATCAGAGTTCACTGAATGTAACTAGACGAGGAGAGAGATATAAAGAGTTCCGGTGCTGATTCAAGATTTGAAAGTACTAATTTTATGGTGAATGATATAATATTAATAACACAGCGTTGTTGGTAGATGTAATGCGCCAACGTTTCGACTACCGTGGGTAGTCTTTCTCAAGGCAAGTTTTACAATCAAATGACTGAGGGAACGTTCACATGCGCATTACATCTACCAACAACGCTGTGTTATTAATATTATATCATTCACAATAAAAAACCAATACATGGCGCATCGATTTTTCGATACACTCCTTACGTCGTTTGGTCCGGATACTAATTTTATGGTTGAGAAGGAATACAACAAGGTGAGTGTTAAAGATTTTCACGGTCAGCAGGACTTCAAAACTAATTGGGTGATGTGCTGGAGAATGCTGCCTTTGCACAGCTAAAAGCAAGAGGATTAAAGCGAACATCTTCGGGATATTTGCTTGCTCGACCGGGTCGTTTGCTCTTGAGTCGGTTTATGAATCGTGAAATTCGAATGGACCTCAGGGCAGTGTGTTTGTTCGGTGGAGCGACCGCTCTTCAGAAGAACACCCTTGGTTAGACACTGACATTTTGGGCACGGGTTCATTGCAATTTGTTGTGCCCACTGATAATTGGCCGGTGCGATCTGCTGCCAACAGAACGGGTTGCTGACGTTCTTTTTGAATTGTGACACGTTTTTCTTGTCGTTTCGGAAAAGTAAACAGTTTTTTGATCTGTGGATTTTCTAAGTCGCATTGTGTTAAAAGCTATAGTTAATTAACATTTAACAATTACAACATTTGTTATTTTTATTAGTGTCCTGTTCTACAACGACTTCACACTCACTTCGTCCTGGCTGCACTTACTAGCTGTTTTACTCTATCATAGGACGCCAGCGTGAGAGTTTATCGTTCCAGTCGTATTCGGAAGGAATTAAATTTGAGTCAATATCGTCTGGCCCTACTTGGCATCCTCTTGGGTTGTGACTATTGGCCTTCTGGTGTTCTCGGTCTGGGAAATGCTGGGATTAGCCGGCTTCTTGAATCCATCAAGTGGATAACAGATGAGGACTTGGTGAATCTGATTGAATGGATTCAGGCTCGCAATCCACAGACGGAGAGTGAACTGAAGCAAAGTGCACCGTTCCACTTTGCGGACAAGAGGATCCTACATACCTGGTTCAAGATAAGTCGCTCCATAACGAAGTGTCCTGTTCGCGAAGTGAGTAAACAGCCAGCTTGAAACATTTCATGATTTTGATTCCGTTGATCATAATGTCGTTCATGGAGACTTTGTCCCATCTTTATCTTTATTATTTTCTAATGTACTCCATAATTAATTTAGACGGAATGATTAGTAATGCGACTCAGGTCTACAGTTCAGGGTAGGAGATTGCATACCTAATGTCATTTACATGCTCATTCCGAGATGCGTATTCAGCAAGTTCTAAGGCTAGAGGATTCGTAGAGGATGACAGTCTTTGGTGGTAGCCAAAAACTCGCTGTCGCTCGGCCGCCTGGCCTACTGAAACCTTTGTGGTTCTATCCCACTCCGAGTTTCCGCGCCACGGTTTCTAGCCCCCGGCGTAGTGGGCCATAGGCATACATCTCACATCACTCATTCGTGAAGCGTCCTAAAAACGTTTGTTATTATGGTTTTGGATTTTTGCCGGTGGAGGTTCGTCCATCCTATCAGGGCCTAGTTAACATGGGTAAAAATTGCAGTTTTTAGTATCTGAGTTCTTTAGTTCTCTTCTACGTAATCGAAGCCACCTCTAGCGCGGTTTACAATGTACTTCGGTGATCCGAACCCAGCAAACTGCGAATAAAATTAATTTCGGTTTTTCCCACTGAGGATGGCAGTAGTCAATGCCGTACTTTCCACAGTTTAAGGGTCTTGTGTCATTTTTTAAGACAGAATGTAGTGAAAAAATTCCATTGGTTCTCATTGATTTTGCATGGGACTTGGCTTTTAAGCTACGGAAGATATTGCAGTTGTTTGCCGTGAACAGCGTTGTCCGAAAAGACCCCCCAAAATAAGTTTTCGTAATTCTGGACATGATAAAAATTCGGAAACCGGAATGACCAGACATATTGCATGTACTGGCGATAACATCAGTTTTGAGCCGTGTCCCTTAGAGTGAAAGTTTGAAGAATAGCCCATGGGGATATGACAGATCTTCCCATCAGAAGTGATGTTGCTTGTTTATGTGGCTAAGTTTTAACCTTACGCTTATTTAGATTCCTGGGATCGATCTGGAGAAAGAAGCAAATATCTATGAAGTTGTGTGGATCGGTGATTATGCTTGTTTATGCGAAAGGCAATAAATCCTCACGTGAAAATCACAAAGACATATACTTGTAAGATCTAGATCCGAATTGCCTGCGGACATTTTCCGTTGGCATGCTTCATACAGGAGCATAGTGGAAAAGAAAGTACCATAGCCACTACACGAGGACGTGGAGGTGAGAAGGAGGCAGCGGCGATAACCCTGAAATTTATAGTGAAATACAGTTCAGTTCAGTTTGCGCAACTATTGACCTTGCACCAGCGTGCTCCAGTTTTGGTCGCTACTTTACACCATTATCTAATCGAGGCAAAAAAAGAGCGAGGACTATTGGAAGATCTACTACCAAATAACAGGTCGAACTACTATTCAGAACCACTGACTGCGGCACTAAGGCATCTTATCTATTGTTTACAATTTTTGCTTACGGGGATCTCGTAGACTCCATTCCGATAGTCTAACTGCACTCACACAAGTCAGTCCACTGGTTAAGGCTTTCATACTGTTTTGCCATGTCATCAAATGGCCATCTCAACCTATCCTTCAACCATTGCGTGCCTCGGAGAACAGCGTTCAACCAGACAGTCGTTCTTTGGGCATGCACAAAACTTCCCGATCGTCTTGATCCATTATGATTCGGTGCTTGTTTTACACTAGATCCTAGGACTCAGTTCCCTAAATCTAACTTCTCAGTTACTTCCGAAGTTCTCCGGGAGTGACGTAGAAGCACATTAGGTTCTATTGGGGCATTTATAGTAATTATCCGGGCGACAACGAGTTTCCGTCTACTCACGCCGATCATTCGGGGCTCGCGAAGATCGTAGGCGTGGAAATCAACCCGATTCCTGTCTTTATCTTCGATCTGCAAGTGGCATTGAAATCAATAAGTCCAATTCTATGGCGCTGGATCTCACCGTCGGATGTGTCAGTGGTCATTTTTATTTTCCTGTCCGATTCCGATTCCATGTTTAAGGCAATCGTTCACCAAAGTTCATCACAGGAATGTTGCCTTCCTTGGGCTTTTTAGTTACGATGAAAATGAAGATCGCTTTATCCTCAATTGAGGAAAATGCACTTGATATTTGCTCAACCAGCAAATTGTTTGAATTGGAATATGCGACCTTGAATTGAAGCGGAGCCTCATTTTTGCAGGTGAACAATTGTGTGAGGTAGATAGGTTTAGTTACGCGGGCAGTTGCATCACACCTGGTGGTTGTATATCGGAGAAGGTGTCTTTGCGTGTATGGGAGGCTCGATCTTTCATTTATCCGTTTGAGATATCTGTGGTATCGGTGCGACATCCGGCTATCCGTCAAAAGCCGAGCATACATGGCAACAGTTCGGTTCAGAAGGGTGGCCGCTGAAAAATGTCCAAAGACTTCCGGTACTTTAACACCGTTGTCGTTGTAGCGTTGCTAGGACAAATGTAAATAAATTTGCTTCAAACGTTTGAAAAATCCCACAGAACACATTGAGAAGAACATAACGTGGCGAACAAGCTCGTTTTCGAGCTTGTTCGCCACGTTGTGTTGTTCTCAAGCAAATAAATTTGTTGTCAATGCAAAGGCTAGGCATTCATTACTGTGCCAGAGAACCGTATGGCTAGAAGTGGTACTGAATCTGAATAGGTCAACGTGATTGGACATGTGTTGTTCATGGTCACAGTTCCTGACTGTGCACTGTTCGCCGTGTTGATTAAGGGCTGGAAGATAGATTGAGGTGGTCAGTCGATAACTTGAGATGATGCGGAAATCATACCCCATGTACTATGTCGAGTAGGTCGAGTTGAATTACTGCGTTAAGATGCACGAAATACCCCAACAAAGGGTTAGTGGCCTTAAGCAATAGGCCTAAATGTCGCGCTCACTGGCATTCTTCCATTTTAAAATATTTCAGCTCGTTTATAGTCCCTTCGTCTTATGACCCTTTGATTTTTCTTCCACCGTTATCTCGGGACTCACAACGGGAAGCCTTTTGTGCAAGGTTTGTGATCGTCGAAACTGATATAAACGGAACGAAGTAAATATTTTTGTATAATAAACAAAACGGAGGTTTCCATCATTGGCCTCAAAAATTGCGTTCCTATGCTCCTTTCATTTTATTTCACTCGTCAACCTTACTCACCGTTGTCTCCTTACAATTGGTAATGAAATGTGACAGATCCAAGCCGTTAGTGTACCTGCAGTGTTTTCGATTGTTCGTTTGCAAAACAATGAATTGTAAGAGCCTTGCCCTTGATTTTAGAAAACATGATATTGCTGCTCAAGAGTTAGGGGTCATAGTTAACAAATCCAAGACCATTATGCTGTGGCGTTAGGCTGCGGAATATATTTCAGTTTGTTCGCCATCAACTACTTAAAGTATCTCCTACAGCCATGTGTATTGTTTCCTGATTGTTCAGCTTCAGTTTACTCACATGATGGGTTTCAGATATTGGATGAGTTTCTTTCCACTCCAGAGAGACGATCATGGACAATGCCTTCTGGTACAAAACTTCGTTCTTGGAAACGACCAGATCCACGAGCTGCAGTAGCGTTCTGTACTTCCCGATTGGATTGGAAACCTGATTATGTCCTGCACCATCTGTTGCCAGTTATTGCTTTATGGGATCTTCGCAATCCTCATTTGAATTCGAGCCTTAAACTCGTCATGAACGCGCCCGAACATGATGACGCTGTGTCTTTAGTACCTATTCGGTGAGTTCTCTTCGCTCGATGTAGATGTCGTTGGCTGGACAATCACATTGAAGGGCCCAGCTAAACCCATGTTAGCGCTGCTGGAAATTTACCAAGTTACTCTTCGTATAACAGCCGAAACACCGACGGGTCTTGAATTGCATAATGGATAATATCACAAACAGTCCAATTAATTATTGATAATGTTCACCACTTGTTCACATTAGTGTTTTCGTTTACAGAGTTGTGACGGAACTTGTCGTCAGTTACCATGTGTCACCCCCGAAAGGGTACTTTTTCCTATCGTACGCAATGCTTGACCTATTGAAACCTCGTCTGATTCTATGCCACTCTAGGTTTCGGGGATGATGGTTGCCTAGTTAACTGAGAGGCATGCTATTCCAGTACACTTATGCATCAGACATTATTTTGTTACCGAGTTTGGTTGATCTATGCACACTGAAGCACAAGACACAAGTACTAGCGGCGCACGATAGCACAGGAGCACACAGCATGTGGTCTAGTAGGACACGAACACGCACACAGAGGTTGGAGACAAAATGTTCGGGCTCAAGACTCAAAGCCCATAGTCGCACAACGAATGGAACGAAACTGCTGCTCACTTGAATGAACAGCCACACAGAACGATAAGCGACGCGAAATACGAACAGCTAGCCCAGTCCGCTAGCGGAAGAGAGAAGACGAACACAGGGTACTGCCGCGCATTTATTGGTGACCCATCAATACAAGTCAGAATTCAAGTGAGCTCTATCATTTATATAGTTTTGTTGGGTGGCTTTGGTCGGTAAGTGAAACAGCTAACTACAGGACGAGTTTTGGTGAATCTTTTTGCGGACATACGAAAATTTTTAACCGCGCAATATTTAAAATAACGACAATTTCAAAATACTGGGAAAAGAGTAGGTTCTTTGGGAAATTAACAACAGAACTAAAATCTGCGGCACCGAAAACCCTAGAATGGTCACCGACCATGACACAGACAATCCAAGATCGCAAACGGACAGCAGTATTTTTGAGCCGTGGAATCAAGTCAAGCAAGCGATGCATGTGGTGGTAGGTTTCGTCTGCGGTTTTAAATCCTCTGCTCATCAAAGAAACTGAGCAAAAACACTAACTCTGCCTGCGAGATGCATGAGATAAGATTGCATCTCTAGCGTCAATCGGAGAAAAGCCTACTGAAATGGCGGTGAAAACTAGTGGGTCAGGATGGTCAAAAGAATCTAATTTGCAGCTGTTTCAGTCAACAGTTAAATCTTGTTTAAGCATTTGCATGACAACGGTGGTCGACAGACTTCGGCCGGTGGAACTACGTTATAGAAATGGATAACCTATTTGTGGTAGACATCAAAGACTCGATCGCTAGACTGAATACTTTGAGGAACGGTTTAGCTGGTCATGCTCCTATGTAGTCACTACGACGACCACGATTGCGAATCCTTGAGAAATGTCTCCTATTTCCCANAGAAATGTACTCCCTGAACGGTCAAGGGCCGGAGTCGCACAACGAATGGGACGGAACTGCTGCTCTCTTGAATGAGCAGTCACACGGAACAATAAGCGGCGCGAAATACGAACAGCTAGCCCAGCCCGCTAGCGGAAGAGAGAAGACGAACACAGGGTACTGCCGCGCGTTTATTGGTGACCCACTAACACAAGTCAGAGTTCAAGTGAGCTCCATCATTTATATAGTTTTGTTGGGTGGCCTTGATCGATATGTGGAATAGCCAATCACAGAATGGGTTTTTACGAATTTTTTCGCGGCCATATAAAAGTCTTCAATCGCGCAATATTTAAGATAACGTCAATTTCGAAATACTGAGAAAAGGGCAAGTTGTTTTGAAAAAATAATAACAGAAATAAAATCTGCGGCACCAAAAACCCTAGGACGGTCACCGACCATAACAGTCATGTAGTAAAACTAGTGTCTTTTTTCGTTTTTTCCATATTAAGCAGTAATCCTTATCCTACTAAAATACCTTGGCTTCATATGGCATGAGGCCGTTTTTACCTACCCTTTTGAATGGGTTTAGTGTACTGTTTTACTTTTTTTCTGTTCCCCACACGGAAAGCGGTGGTATCTCCTTACTGTTGGATTGCAAAACACGAGATGTTGAAGGAAGGACAGCTTGCCCGACCGACTGCTTTTCGAACTACACGTTTCGTACGCAAATATCAGGTGACCCGGTCAACCCTAGACCGCACAAACATCAGGCTCGAGTTTCGGTCTGGGCTTGAACTCTGGCCTCCTGTGGGGCATTAGTCAAGATTATCGATCTAAGCTTGTTCAGGTTTTAGTCAAGCAAAGTAACTTCAGTCTCACATACAACTCGCAGGTGATTACATACATACGCACATATTTGGGAGAGAATTCGCTGTCTCATTTTCACTCGAATAGCAGAATTTTATGACATGTTTGACGCATGTGTATAAGAGAAGAAAGGTGTAAGGATATCTCAGAGTAGCACACCTGGAGTAAACTCAGTAATGGGTAACCATGAATAAAACCTTTGGTGAGGCGGCATTTAGCATACGAAGTCGAATACTCCCGAATAGTCGGACGAGATCTGCTAAATCCAACGAGTGCCAAGGCCGTTAGTCCAACCAACAGGGTTTCGTGGACCCTTGGGTTCCATTCAGTTCTGCCGGATGCCCTATTAGCTCCTAATGAGCCACGGGTAACCTTACAGCAAGATTACCGCGGACGCGTTGGGCGTTGATTGACCATGAGGAAAAGCTCATGGATCTTGTGGTATGTCCCCGGCTCTCAATATTTGAACTTCCTCTTGCTCGACAGATAGCTCTTGGCTAGATGTGCCACAGCAAATAAAAGCTGGGTGACTCTGTGAATTTCATTTGGTACACTATCCCAAAGTGTGACTGGAATGTCCCAGACACAAACAGGGAATGCAAACCGGAACACAAAATCCCGAACCCACGGAGTAAGCCTACACAATTCCGGAAGCCCACGTATTGAAGTCTCTTAAACATCATCGTCATCATCATCATCAACATCATCATCATCATCATCATCATCATCATCGTTCAACGTTAAACAGGAAGGTAAGCCTCACTGACCACTGTCTTTTCCCCAGCCTTAGACGTTTCTATAAAAAGAGTGAATAATCAAGGGAACAAGGAGTGTACCTACACAGTCGGGAACAGATAAGATGCTGCTGCAACCAACACACGAAACAGTCCAACTGTACAAACGCACGTGTTTTCAATGATTCTGATTCGATAGAAGACGACAACACGATCGCCACTGTTCACGGTTCATTGCTATGTTCTTCAGTGTATCCAGCCAGCTAGTTGACAGGTCTTCCGGACCCCAACGACAAATACGTAAGACGCCTACTTTACCTAATTTCGCTGTGTATTTTCTCATGCCACGTTGCCACGTCATCTGTTGCGCTCCATTCATTGGGAGGAATACAAATAGGGCACAGTATGGTGGACGAGTGCTATTCATACGTGACACGACCCAACCAGCGTGGTCTACTAAGCTTCATACGCTGAGATGAGGTATTCTCGAAACGTGTACCTAATACCATATTCCGAACCTCTATATTACTCACCTGGTCACTGCATCCAATCCTAGCCGTACTACGTAGACCTCGGCGGTCGAAAACTTCTAACTGACGAACATCTCCCGCGCGCATACCTCATGTCCCGCAACCGTACAACAGAACTGAGCGCACTGCGGCACAGTACATACGACCTTTCAACTTCGGTGAAATATCAGGTCGACGCCACAAGTGCTT
>LUCM01000528.1:0-18746 GCA_008360955.1 Fasciolopsis buskii | reverse complement strand
ACCAATAAACTGGTCAACTCCGCCCTCATCAATAGTACGCATTCGTTCAAAAATCACCCGATCACGTTCAAAGTGGATCGATATATTGCCAACAAATCATCGGCCCTGCAGTTTTTTCGCGTAAATTACCTGTCGATCGCCATACAAGCATAAAATGTTATGAACTCAGGCGAAAGTATGCACATTAGGGAAAGAGAAAAGTGGTGGAAATAGAACTGAAGTGAATGTTTAGAAGTGAAAGTGAAACAGTAGGTGAAATAAAGCAGTCACACAATGAGCGAAAGGGGGCTTCAAGAGGTGCACTGCGCTGCACCTCTGAACACTAACAGTTTAAATTTGAGGCAGAGTCCCGGAATGTTTCCATTAGTTCTTTGCTACAAAGAATCTAACCTCCATTCACATTGACTCTAGTTTATAATTGAATGCAATACAGTTCTCAGACTGCTTTGCCTAAGCGGTCGAAAAGAATAGCAAGAAGTGCTAAAAGCCCGACGTAATGGCCTTGTTTCTGTACTGTTCAATACCACTTCAGTTACATTTATTAGACAAGCCTTAGTCACAATGGTTACTAGATTTGCCCATCTGCCGACTAGATACAAATAGAGCTGAAATATACTTTCCCCCTAAAGCGCGTGGTTCTTGCGCTAACGGAGATCAATTTCACGTGTACGATGATTTTGTGAATCTGAGGATAAAAAACATGAATAATTACGTACTATGGAGAAATTAAATGATGTACAAGTCAACAGGTCGCGTTTCTGCAGCTCGCAGCAACCCCAAGTGATTAGTTACAGAAGGTGGCTCATAAGCCGATCGATGAACACTACCAATAGTCAAATCTATGCATTCATCGGAGTATTTAACAAACTATAAGTTCCCCAATACCGTCTTTCTTCCAAATTATTCCCACATTTGCAACAGTGCAGAAGTGACAACAAAGCGGTTGCATAATGTCATGGTTTATTTGAGAAAAGAACGGCAACTGTGGTCCTGTGACTCGTCAGCGAACCGCAGAAGACCAGAACAGATGAGGAGTGATAGTAAGTCAAGTAAGAGTGGAGCAGTCTACCATCTCAAGAGGCGTCAAACTTTCAGGTGGGTTCAAATCCGGGGACTTAGTAGTTCATAGAAGAAGGCGCATTACGGTGCTGTTTTTGCACCTCATCTCCCTGTAGGAGACGGATGTTTTCATCGTGAAAAACTGGACTCAATACTTCCGAGAAAACATCGCCTTTTTAATTTTCATTCAGTCTCTGGGTAAGCTGCATGATCTATGTTGCACTTGTACACTTGATTTCACCTTTCCAAAGTTCTCCTGTCGAGATCCTGTGTTTGGACAATGGAACGTGTGATAATTTCTACCTTTCACATGCCATCAACCTGCAAGTTACTTTGCTTTAAAGTAACCAACTGCGAACTCTGACGATTTTCTTGCTATTACGGACTGACACCATCAGCAGAAGAAACAGCAACACCATACAACGTGAAACAGCAGGGCCAGCATCACTGACAGCTACCGTTCACGCACTACTACACCTCGCAATCGTAAAAATGAAAATCCAACGTGGGCAGGAAGTGGACGAAGGGAAAAGGGAAACACGAACTTCTATTACCGAGGATTGGGCCAAAAACGGTCGCTTCATCCTTGTCAATCATGACTACTACATCATGCTGACCCGCAGCCTGAGCTGCTCCGTCTTCTGAGGTGAGAAGGAAATGACTTAATGGGATCACATGGGCAGTCAGTTGTATCACGCCACTGGAATCCTGAATTAGCTTTTCACACACGCAACAAACACTCATCGCCAGTGACTCCATCGTGAGCATTAGGGACGCCTGTAAACCAGTCTGCTGGAGGGTATGTATTTGAAAAGTGCCGAAGTTCAGGAGCTGACGAAGAGTGGAAAAATGTGAGCTAACAGAGTGAAAACTATTTACAAAACCATTTAATGATAAGCCGTTACAAATATTGGGCATGTTGTCAGGAGAAAAGTGGATGGGAAGAGGGAGCGAAGAGAAAGGGTTGAAAACACAAGATGAAGGTTGAGTAAAAAAGAGGGAACTTTGAGCAGACGTCCCCTTATCGCTACCGCACCTGCTTAATGCAATGGCTAGCGCGATCCCGATTAGCCCGCGCGACGACCTATGTAGCACGGAATTCTTTGTAATCCTACAATTCAAGGGAGATGCAGAACAGATATTGCTTAGCAGAACGATTAGGATTCTCAATCAAAACTATCTGCTTCATCGAGAACCTGTTCGCAAGTAAACGGAAAGTGGCACAGAGAAAGCCCAGTTGGTTGGATCAATAATTCCTCTGCGAATTTTACCGACTGAGCTGTTGGCTGAAATTAACCCACAACCTGAAGGACCAGGGGAATAATTCGTCAGGCCTCTATTTACAGACCCTCGGGGATGAATGAATTTTGGATATAAGCCATCTTCTACGGCACACCGGGTCACGGAGACATGCAAGCTATGTCACCATGTGAAGGTACGGTATCAATATGACGGGCTCAGGTAGTCCGTCAGCAGAAAAGCGCAGGCGAGCATATTTCAAACTGAACGCCAACGGTTTTATCTGCGAAGCGCGCATTGTCTGAAAGCCAAGCTGAAATTGGACCAGGTGGCAACGGTTTGGCAAAGGTACAATATCGATACACTTAAGTGGTCTGACCTACCAACATATGATACTCAGAGAAGCCTGTCCATATCGCATGAGAAAAGACGTCATGGTTAGATGCGACTATATGCAGCAAGATCCATCAGAATCTGGTGCTTTAATGGAAGGACATTTTTCGGTGCTTTGTGTACTTTATGTTGGGGTCCTAGTTAGCAAGCGACGACTGTTCAGTGACAATCGAATGATTTGGTTCACCTGACAAGAACTACCTCCAGTGAGTATCACCACCCTCAGAAATTAAAACTAGAATTCGAATTTCCAAACAAACAAACCTGTCGAGCGCAGCTGTTACCGACCCTGTTTTCAATGAGAGTGAAGAAGCATTTTCTTGATATAAACTTCGTATGTCGTTCTACAACTTACATTTTAGAAAACTTCACTCAACATTGTTTGGGATTTCCTCTTTTTCTTATTTTAGTGGTAGTATAAAAAAATAACAGGGAACATTTTCGGTCATAAAGTGTTGCAAATTATCGGTGATCGGTGTCCATCAGATTATTAAACCAAAGCCTATTACCTGTGTGGTGATTCAGCAGTTACACTATAGGAATATATTCTAACTCGCACTCCTTCGTTTTGCGAGTTCACTCTTCACTGAATTTACCCGTACTTCTTTGTTTTTATCTAATCTCACCCGCTGGTTACTTATGGTTACCGACCTCTCCCATTGTACGAATAACAAGTCCAGTCAACCCTTTGACATCGTGGACGCGCAGGGTGAATCTTCGCCCATCGAGTTTTGCCTTACTGGTTGGGGTTAGTGAGGGAACATTCGACCGCTGAACTATATCTTTTTAGTCTGTTACCAAATAATATTGGCTATATATTCCCGATTCTCTCTTCATTACTTCCGTCTCTGCTTTCCGTAATTCGCCATAGCCTTAGAATGGTAATTCATCCCAGTTAGTTTCCCAGGTCCCAGAAACTCAACTTTCATCTTAAATCTCTTTTTGATGAGCACGTCTTTTATTATGCATTCCCAACCTCGTACAATCCTTTTCAAAATGATTTTTCGCTTTAGCGTCTTCTAAGCACGGGATTCAACTTCTTGGTACAAACCAATGTAACTTTGACAGAGTTAATCAGTTTCCTCACCAAAACGGGTCACTAAAGAAACGACTGAATCCAGTGATCAAAGTTTACTGCTAAACAGATTTCCCCACCCATGCTTTCCTCATCCCTATTTTTGTTTATATGTCCCACTACTGTGAAATACGTCTCCTTTCTATTTACAAGATCAAACATAGTCTTTGATATTAACCCTAGATTGAACGTTCTTCTTATCAGTCTGTTGAAAATCCCCGTTTTCGGATCGCCTCACGTCCCCAATTTGGTTAGCTGAACCACCGGTAGCCACACTATTATTGACTCTCAGTTTGTCACTTTTAATTGTAGTTGACATTGGTTTGGTCGGTCATGGGCCAACTTAATCTCGCTTAAAGGTTAACGCTGAAATTTGTGTAAAATTTAAGCAATGTGTATGACTGTCTTACATGGAAATGTACTTGAAAGTAGTCGGAATACTACTGGAAATACTATCTTCATTTTACCCAACAGAGCCTTATTGGAAGATGGGCCAACTGCATGAATGAACACAGCGTCACAGGAGCAGGGCAGAAAACAGCCAGGCCAGCACCGTCCCAGATTCTACAACCTAATTTCACAAGCAAATGCAAACTACAAAGCAGCAGAGTTGTTCCGTATGAGCTCATGGCCTGATTCGGAGTTCTTTCGATTATTCAACAGAAAATTATATGGCAGACTGGACAGAATTCCTTCGTAGCCGTTGGGTCACTGAGCAGACCACGTTCACCCATCCAGGAGTATTCGATTCAGTGTATCAGGCACTAATTCAACGAGAGTTTTGGACCTTCGTTACCTTTAAACTGAACTAGCCCGCTTGGTTTGTCGGTCTACAACTAGGAATCGCGCAGTCACAGGTGGGCGACCGGTAACTGCAGGAAACTGAAAGGATGGAAGATGACCCAAGTAACAAAGTAGGGGACCGACTGAGACGCCATTCTCATAACATAGCCCAACCTACCCAAGCGGACTGCGGAAGTTAGTTCATTCACCAGTATAACAATCTAAAGAATGCTCGAACTTGCAGGATTGTCATGCGCGTAACTCGACTGGTCATGGCGACAAACCCCGCAGGAAATTTTCTCTCCTTGCACCTGCAAAACTAAGATTTTGCGAGGAAATTTGGTTTTGGGGGAAAAACAGTTACCGAATAAAATATTTAATTACAGTGTTATGCATGATTAAATCCTATCACAGTAGTCAGTCCACAATTTAGAATTGGGAAGGATTGGTACCTAACATCGGGGAAATCCTCTGACAAAGAGAAATCAAAGCTGAAGTCGTTCCCTAGAGGTGCATGAAATTCTCAGAAAATGACTGTAGTGATCGACTGAGAAGAAAGTTAGAAGCGACTATTGAATAAAATAAGATAATTACTTACAAGACGAGCTTCGGTGCTCGCATAACCAAATGCCTTGCCACGTGCCCAAGCCAAGTTTGCCATCGACAATCGGAACCGTGATGTTTGGACCTCCGAGAAACGCGTGCTTTGCATGGGCAGGCTGACGGATGGAACAGCGTAAAATCATAAAAATCTATTTCTAACGAGAATATCAGTGCAAACGGCGGTTGAGAAAAATATCGAACAAAGTGTTGTGTTGGATTACATTGCATTGTTTTTAGCCTTTGTGTGCACAGGTGTCTGCATTCCAGTCAACAGGGATGAGTTAGTCACGTCATCAGAATACAGAATGGGGAAAATAAACATAGCTGAGAACAAAACATTTAAATTCACGAGAAACTGTAGAAAATCAGTCACGACCTGTTCTCGACTGGTAATAATCCGGGCAGGGTAGGGAACAGTCGATTTCCCATAAACATTTATGAGAGAAGGTATGGAGCGACACGTAGGACCTGTCCTGGTTCCAGAACGGCATTTAGAAAGGTCGCTGTGTAAGGAATGGGACGGGTCTGAAAGAATTTTGTGCCAATTTTTCACTTGCAGGTAGACTCATATCACACAGTTTGGTGCAGAGTTCTATCAGTGGTATGTAAGATACACCGCACACTATCAGCTGACTTTCAATGTAGGATGCAAAATTAATGACCACATTGAATTTGTGAATTGTGATCATCAACAATGTTGATCGACTGGCTGGTATTCGCCAACAAAGTCAACAAATGCTCGGTTGGTTGATTTTTCTGGATGGCTACTTACTTAAAAACATGAGTTCAACATTCATTGTCACTACTACACTTATTACCATCGGTTCACCGGCATATTAATGAACATCAGCGAAAAACCGTCAGCTGGGTTCATTGTCAGAATCACCAATCCACTCTTCACGGGTTTCGGTAGCTATTCTGTCCATAGTGCGTGGTTTGACAGCCGAAATTATATCACCTCAGCCGCGTTTTATTATCTGCTACTCATGAATAGCAACTGAAAATGAATTCAGATGCATAGTTCCTATTGCGTGAAGAACGAGACCAAACGACAAGATTCTTTGTTGGGTGGAAGTCAAATATGGCGCTTTCGGAGGCACATTTCATAGACAGCAGGATTCCATAACCTTAGCACTACTGAAGGGGTAATAAAAACGGCTATCAAGACAGTCGATCGCATGAACGATTTTTTTCCATTTCAGTTGGCGACATTAGCTTAATCCGACGTAAATGTAAATCAGAGAACAACGGGAACAGTGAAGAATGAAAGGTTGCCTTGAGAAGGGGCGGCCGTGGCGACCGAAACGTCGGCACATTATTACATCTATCCACAACGCTGTTTTCGATAAATACAGATTTCCATATCAGTTCAGTCTGAGTTCTACTGATCGCTTTACCGCGAGTGATTTGAAGGGCCACATTAATTTGGCAACCTTCATTAACAGAAATTGTGCCGTTGTTGGACTCCTGTTGAATGCATAAAAGGACTTAGTTACAACGGGATGGCGCTGTATCATATAACGCAAAAATAGTGCGAGAATAGCTAAATGAGGTATACCTCGGGAAGAGAATTAGCAGCAGAAGCTGGCACGAATGGCCAACACACTAATCAGATATTATCTCGCTGGGTTTTTATTTATGGTGGCAACTGGATCGAAAAGTGACTCCAAGCAGCCAAGATCATTCAAACAATAGGCGATGACTACTGTCCGAAAATCTGGCAACACCGTGGCTGAAACGAAGGCTTCTGTGAAAACGGAGTTTTGAACAACGTTTGAAAATCTAGCGCACACAAAAGACAATGTGAACATCAGTGATCATAAAGAAAGAGAAGAAGTCTGCTTTGATACCGGATCATAAACCATTAAATTATTCGAACTCCTGTCAGGCAGACAGAATTCTGTTTAGTAATCAATCCCGGGAAAAGTTTCCCGGGATAAACGGGATGTCAAATAATCATAAAGTTCTGCTACAGTGCTGTTTTTGGGTAAATAATGCATTACAAAATGACTATACTTTACCGCGCAGAATTATGTGTATACTATTCATTCGTACCTTAGATTCATAACTTTCTCAGTGTTTCATTACAGATCCTAACCATTTTAGAACTCATACAACATTTAGTGAAACTTTGGCTTGGTGGCTTGTTTCTGGGGATCGGTCGTAAAATGACAACCAAATGTGCAATTACCACAAAATTACATACAATATCCTTCTAAATCAAGTTATGTTTGGCACGTATTAGTAGTAGGAGATTGGTTTCATGAAGTAGTTCACCGTGTGATATTATCGCTCAACTCACCATAAAGAAACCATGGAAGCACTGTGCAGCTGTTTCATCCTTGTTAGGAATCATCAGCAGTGCATATCCACCGCGCCCGAACTGGGTCGCAAACCCGGGACGAACGATTCTGAGTCGAACGCCTTAGCCATTACGCTACCGGGCAGGCTCTGAACGGTTTGTTCAACTTCACCACATGATGTTGCACCTATCCGACACTGATTTGCACAGTTGCTGTCCGCTAGCTCACAGAGATCGACCCCTACCGATAGATGACTTCTCTGCAGGTAGCCTAAATACGACGAAGGCTTTGGATATGACATACAGAGCTTGATTACTTGGTACATTTTAGTAGAAGGAGATGTTGCATCTATTCGTTGCCAATTTGCTGTTTACCACTTTGACTTTATGCGCTTGCCTCACAGTGTCATACTCCATTAGGTTATTTGTTCTGATTTGTAAACGAGACTTTCAGTAGTAGCTACACGATGAAATAGAAACTGCAGATTTGCCGTAGGACTATTCGACTACTCTTCAGCATCCCATTTACTACACCCTTGTTAGTAAACTTCGTTAGCCAGCCGAAATCTTTAGTCATCAATCCTGTAGGTTTTCGATCTTTGCAAAATGACTTCCGACCGATAGTAACTAAATGGGACAATCATCTAGCCGATACAGACAAGTATCGAACGACTGGCTTGACCGGTTGACATCAGAACTAAATATCGGTTTGGGCCAACCTGATGCGTTTACGCGACAGTCTCTCTGTAAATGTTCACCTGGTGAGAAGATTGCTCACTCAGAACTACTGAGGCTCCTCCGTAAACCAGCTGTCCATGGGACACGTAAGCCGCTAACCCAAGTGTTGTGCGGAATCCTACTGAGACGGTCCTGCTCGTTAAGTCCAGTTCACAGTGGTCCAATGTTATTCGAATAGTCAGGTAGGCGCTGACAGCGCGTGAAGGATAATTTTGTACAACACTCAAACTCCTGCTCCTCACGCTGACCGACCGTAAAGGTAGTCGGGATAAAGCAGAAGACAACGATTGAACGTTGGTCTATGTTATCCCAAATAGAAGCCGACATAACACTATCATCTTCATCAGAATACAGAGTACAATGCATCCGATCTGAGAAGAAAAAGGTCATCATTTTGGACAACAAATACATACCACATTAGCCAACATATTAAGTGCCCCTCAATGATCAAAATACCGGGTTGGAAAACTTCAAAACAGCATTGGCTACTTTGTGGTAACGTAAGATAGGAAGGTGCACCGGTAAAAAGTTGAACTCTCTTGCTTGAGGTTACAGTTCGAAAACGTAGTCGAGCAGTGCATTAGGTTGAAAAACCTACCATATCGTCTGGACCTTCACAACTATGCGCGTAGTTCAAAGACTGAAATAGAATGAAACAATGAACAGAAATTCTCCGTTAGTTTTCAAGTCAACATGGTGCCAAGTGTATTCCGCGTCGTTCCAACTGAAAGACCTGTAAGATACGGACGGTTCAGTTTTATTTAAGCACCTAATAACTAAACAAAACAGAACAAAGGGAACAAGAACTGATATTAAAAAACCAGACTTTCAAAATGATCATTATGGGGATATTTCAAGAGGAAAACGTATACTTACCCCACCAACTGCATTAAATTGGCGCAAAAACAATGCATCTTGTTGTATCCCCACGAAACGAAGTAAAAAGATGCACGAGGACGATTAAGGCTAAGCGGCAGCACTTTTACTTAGTTGTTGCTAATTTGGTTTGGTTTATCTCATTCCCGATCAAGCTAGTTGAATCAAAAGAAGGGTACCAAAGATTGTGAGAATTGGTCAGATACGGAGGTTATCTAATGGAGGTTATCAATGTACACGTATCCTTGAAGGAGACGGCGACGGTAGCAACGTATCACAAGAAGATGCAGCAATTAGCCATGCGAAAAGTCGTATTTCATGTGATAGAGATGTTTTGGCTCCTGTTGTCATAAATCTGTGAAAAAGACTACATACATTATAGTGTCAATGGTGCAAATTTTCTTTATTAAGACAAATAAATTCTGAACTACTAGGTTATTCTTGAATCTATCTTCTCAATTTTCTGAGATACATCCCTATCGGCATTCGCATCTAGAAGGCTGGAACCATCGAAAAAAGTGCATTTGGTACACAGAAATGGCAAAGAACATCCGTGTATTCATTTCCATTGGCAGGATTAAGTGCATTTCCTGGATTTTTTGCTTTCACGTTGCCACTAGATTACCCTCGTGCTTGGCCGCGGTTCATTTTCCTCCAACACACCAGTCGGGATGAAGATAAGCCCAACGCAACTAGGAATGACAAGGCGGAAATTTTGCCAGCTGGTCGCGACCGACCTCAGATATCCAAAGGCATCAATTTAATGAGTATGGTTTTCTTATTGAGTACCCAGTTCCAGCCATACTCGTTATGTACATTTGTGTCCAGAAAGCCACATTTCGAAACTTAAAAGTTACTGTACAGACATATCGTGTTGATCACGATTCACTACCGCACGGGCCAGCGTCGCACTTTTAGCTGAGCGCACCGGTGGGCGCGAACATGTCGCGGTGTAAATATACGTTTACCGTTGTATTTGCATACATGTGTGATTACCGAGAACTGTTCGCATGAAATACCATCATGCTTTCTGTGGACCTTTAAATCAGTTAGCATTCATCCCACATTTTTTAGTAAATAAAATCGCCTCCACCAAAAAGAACGAAAAAAAGAAATAAATTGCTGCGGTATCTCTAGGTATTTTCGGACACAACTGATCCACAGTTGTAATCGGCTTGTGGAGAAAACAAAGTGATTTTAGACCCCTCGCGATTGAAAATGAGCACTGTGGAAGCTCGGAGCATGATTTCACGTGACCACGTAGCATAAAGAGATTACCTGACATAATAACAAATAATCGAGAATACAGGCAAATTACTCACGTATTAACATACGCTTCCATCACGTGTGTATTGACGATTCGAGTGTGAATGATTGTAGTTTCTCTCAAAAATCAATAAAATTCTGTGAAAGAAGAATCAGTGACTGAAATCTGGAAGTGTTTCCGGGGTGTTTTTTTATGCTCCTAAGATGAATGACAAAGTACTGGCTGAAATCTGATTAAACGTCCGTCAGATTCCGTAAAATACAACTGCCGCTAAGGGGCACTAAAATCATATGCAATGTTTTCTCTACAAGCCGCCTAGAGCCACATTTCATTGGGTCAATCAAGTGGTAATTTGAATTAGATTGATCCTTCTGAATTGTTGTGTTCCATAACCGAATTAATGTCCTCTAAACGGCTGATTGTGACATAAGTTTGTGATAACGTGGAAGAGTGCGCAGTTGAATTTGGTTTCGTCAATCTGTGAATTTCGATTCGTGTCTGTTTGTTGTTTTGAATGATTATCTCTTTAGATCCAAGCTGAATTTCAGGTAACAGTGTACTATCATGTGTGCATCTTACGATCCTTACGATCATCATGTCATTCTCCTTATAAATGGGCATTTTCCTTTCACCAGATTACACAGTTTTCGGTTGTCTAGTGAATCCAGTCCGTTTCGATCATTCAAGGACAAAAGCCGAATTCTGGTGTCGACACTGGCAAACTTCTCATTTTAGACGACTTTGACATCGAAGACATAAAGTAGATTTATCAGAGCAGAGAAAAAACGCTATCAACAATTCATAGGTGAATTTCCTTCCAAAAAGTAATTTTACAATCATTTGGACAAATCATGTTGATGAAATCCATTTATCATGGTTTTACCGAACCAGTAGACATTCGCAAGTCTTACGTATTTAGAGGTTCGTACGAAATGTGCTTGTCCGTTTGAGCATATTGTTTATGAATCATGTTGTGCCTTTTTACTGCACATCATTTCACACACTTATTGAAGGTAGTTTGATAGATGTAAATTAATTTGTGCAATTGTTCCAGAACCAATCAAGTGATGATAAGGTAGAATTCAGTACCACATATCAACTTTCCGATTATGCATATTTTGGCCAGAAATGTACATATCAGAGGCAAAAATATTCAAATTATTCGGCTGGTAACGTCCGTCGCTGTGCTTTCTTTTTTCATCTTCCATGAAGGATCAATGCAGCTGACCCGAAAACATTTTCCCTCGCAGTGTCTCAAGTGATCTAACTAGGCACGGTTAGATGCAATAGCAGGTAAGCTATTGTTTTATGGCTTGCTGACAACGATCGACACATGCTACTGATGGAGAGAATGCAGGACTAGCAAAACAAAGTATACGAAAACTACATTTTCTGCACATCTCACAAGTAAGGAAACATCGGGACTTGACACCCGAGAAACATATAAAGGAACAATGACAGCTGAATAGGACTTGCAGAACGAGTATTGAGTAGGTAACTGGGACCACTGTCACAGAATCCCATGAATCATAGGTATTTTAAAAAGTAAACGCTTAGTAAAGCAATTCTCATTGTTCCTACCTACTCCCACTATGAATGCAGAACAGTTTCATCCCATCGACACTACGAATTAGGCTTAATTATAATAATTATCTCTAGAGAGCAGCCAGAGCTAAATTCCATGTCACTCGTTTTGATCCCTAGCAAGACCGCCTTAACTGTGAGTAAAATGCATGTAGCTTCCCATAAAAGCGCTCGTTGGTCCTACAGTTAACAGCTGTCATCAGAAATGATCACAGTATTACTAGAATCCGTACCAGATAGTTCAAGAAGGAACTTGCTTGTATCTCTTCCTGATGGTCACTTTCCGTGTGTTGAGGCATGGTTCCAGCCCTGGGACGATTTTTTATACTTGAGCCAATGGATAAACTAAAGACAAATTGAGTTTAGGCAAGTTACCTTACTTTCATACGAATGATCTTCTGAGTTTAGCGTCCACCTAAAGCCTTTGCAACTGGTGTTGTCGAGATCACAACCGATTTCAATGACTTTGAACAGTTCTGCAACCGAGTCTTACCAGAATGAAACGCCGAATAAAAGCAACTTTTTTATTTCTGACTTACTACTCATAAGTCTTGTAAGAAGATAACCCAATTTTCCGTATAAGGAGAAACTAACTGTTTGTGAACAATCTCTTAGACGAACTACAAAGTGACTCCCTTAAAGCCACTCAACTTTTGTTGAGGCAGGACTTTTTGGAACTGTACTATCAAATGTTGCTGAGAGAAGTGCGTACATCTGCTGAGAGCCAGTGACCAGTCAGGCAGTTAATACACTTTCTTGAGGGCAGATTATCGAACTAAAATAATCAATATCTTCAAAATGTTCTTAAACCAATGTAGACGACTAGGCCATGTTAGTGCCTACGGATGTGTGTGAATTTAATGTAGAGACCGGTGCCAGGAGGGACATCATCACTAATTATTCACGAAAATTGATTTCGTGAGCTACGGCATTGGTATTCCCGAATAATCGTTAGCATAAACATTGTTTTACGCGCGACCCAAAAATGCGCACGGTGGCGTTTAGTTGTGCTATCCTCAGGACAAATCTCCCTCAGAACACGTCTATTAATCGCATCGCAAAAGATGGCAAGTTAGTGGATATACTTAACGTTGACATCTCAAATAATAAATGAAGTGGAAATAAACCTCAAAAAAAATACGGAGCTCAGTTAACTTCTTTCAGGATGTCTACAGAAAATCAATAATAAATAACTGCAAGATATCTCACCTCGGGAAAGAGACGATTCAGTAGCATTTCTATGTCCGTTCTAATTTTGTAAACCGTACAGTCGAAATCAGAACTTACTTCACCGATGGATCCCAGCTCTAGAAACAAACGGAAAGAAACAGCGGTAAATAAACAATTATTTTGGATTGTGATAAAAACCGAGGAAGACGCAATGGTTCACCAGAGTGACTCACCTCGTTTACCGTAAGCGTAGCTGATGTGTGTTGAACTGAAAACGTGGTCGAGTGTACGGGAAAGTAAAATACAGTGAGAGATTGGACGTAGGAAGATAAAAGGAACAGTCTAGCTGAATTTGATATTAAAAGGCCAGGAAAAGTAAGGGAGATACAATAACGTATGAACCAGAAAATCTCAGATTAGATCAAAATATCAGCCATCGGTTCTATGCTGTTGTGTAGCGAACAAAATCTGTTCCGCTTTCTTCGCGTCAGCAGTCAATCGATTATGCTTCTTGTTCGCTATCACATGTGGTCACTACCTTCAGAAAAGTCGATTCGAGCAAGCACAATGATTCACTTCGTAATCAAAAGCAAACCGCTCAGATCGCTTTTCCATGATTAACACTCGCTGACCGATCACTCCGCTGATTAGGAAGGAGAGATTAGCGATGAGCATGCAAATCACGATTATAAAATAGTTCTAACCAGCACAACTGAAGAAGCATTATGGGGGACATTACAACAAGGATCATGGCACTTACTGAATAGATGCAAAATTCCCATTTTTAGCTGTTGTATCTCCGGAAGGGCTTTCTTCACCTCATCCGTGATATAATGACAGCCACGTGAACGGCCCTTCAAAGAGATTGTTCTTTGAAGCCAAAAGTTACCAACAGAAAAGGCCATTGAAGACAATGTGTTCCCAAATAAGGCTGAAAAAAACGGAACACCAGAGAAATAAAATTCCAATTTTACAAAAAGTAAAATAATAAATTTGTGATTAAGCAGTTGGGAACTTGTGTACCGTCAGGACTATATAAGATTAATAGAACACTTCACAGAGTTAACTGATTGTGAATAAACCTACAAGTGTACTCACCGTCTACCAAAATTTTCCCGCTGTTATTCATTTGCGTCTGTTATAAAACTCATCCTCGTCGCATAGTTCGTCACCCCTGCTGACTAGCAGTTTATCATCGGTATGGGATAACGTTCTGCGTGAGAAATCCGTTCTCATTTTATTTTCTTAGGCTCACTAATGTGTAGTGCAATCCCACTGCAAATACACTAAACTTTTAATCAAACTTATATATATATATATACATATATATATATATATATCATCGCCCAACTCACCATAAAGAAACCATGGAAGCACTGTGCAGCTGTTTCATCCTTGTTAGGAATCATCAGCAGTGCATATCCACCGCGCCCGAACTGGGTCGCAAACCCGGGACGAACGATTCTGAGTCGAACGCCTTAGCCATTACGCTACCGGGCAGGCTCTGAACGGTTTGTTCAACTTCACCACATGATGTTGCACCTATCCGTCACTGATTTGAATTATTTCATGAAAACACTCAATCTCCTACTACTACTACTAATATATATATATATATATATATATATTTGAACGACTGCTTTACTGATTGCAATTCATAGAAGCTGAGGGAAATCATTGAGGTACATTCAACTGGATGCACCCACGGCTCATTAAGGCAGACATCGAACTTCAGATGGAATCTAAGTTTACATACCTAACTTAACCGTTAACGTTGTCTCATTGCTATCTTCTGGCCGAGGTATGACAAATTCAATTTCAACCCTGTTTAAGTCAGCATAACTACCATGGAGCTGATCAACGCCAGCATAGTACGTGGCTTAGTGACAATCGTCGGCTCTCATACGCGAAAGGTTCAGACCCATGTCATAAATTTGACTAGAGGCTTAATGTATTTGTAATGAGATTAATCTACACATTAGTGCGCGCACGAAATTATCAGAATGAGCACCTAACGCAGAAATTCAACACTTTTGGTGGGCAGGAATAACAAACTATGTGGTGAGGATGAGGATTATCACCGGCGCGGATAAGAAACGGTGAGACAGAGATCGGAAGCAGCGATAAAATGGTGAATAACGCTTTAGTTTCCTCAGTAGACTGAATCAGCCGATTGCCGACGTAAGGTAATTATTCGCACTCACAAATTCCAATCCGATATACTCCCAATGGCTTAACACAGGTTATACACTTACCGAGGATCAAGAACACGAATAATTCTATCTTTTCTGAGCAAACTCGCTTTTGACAATTAAATCGAGAAAAACGGGGAGAATCCAGTGATTAAGTCTACGTGACATGCCACTGGAATCGTAAAGAAAAACACGAATTTCAGTATTGCATGCCATTCCCTTGAGGGGAATGTTGGTGTCATGGCCATGGAACAGATGTCTTAGGTTCGCCAAAGCTGTCCGGATCTCACCAATCATGATGTGACCATCGTTCAACATCGACTCCATCTACATTCAAGTCACTAAGACACCCACAGTTACTGACTACTAAATGATTACCGTCGAGGATGAGAGGTAGAGTGCATCCCAAAGATGTAGAGTTTAACGTATCAAGATATATCAATATCCAAGCAATCCAAAGCGTGGTGGATTACCTGTGCGCAGCCGCTCAGCAAGGTGATATCGACGCCATACTCTAGACCAAGCACTGTCCTGAAGGGAATTTAACCTCATCGTCTAGAACTCCGGCAAAACTGATGACAAGGTTGAAAAGAAATTGGTCGTGGGGTGGCCTTGATGTACTTCGCTGGGGAAGCTGAGAGGTTGTGAAAGTTGGCTACAGATCCTTAATCTAACTGAGTTATGAAAATAATCACTTGAGGACCAACACATTTTAGAGATTCCAGTAATCAACGAACAATGCAGTTCAGTAGTGCAGTCCTATCGGTCCAGTCGGAGGCTGCGCGAACATTCAAGATAATGATCGACAGAGCAAGAAGCAAGTTGGAGTTGAACAATACTTATCGCGTTATCGTAGCTGAACTAATCCGCATTACTCCTCCTAGACAGTAAATTGGGTAACTTTTAAGGGATACCGCCCATGGTCACAACAAACGACCGATACAGGCAAAATTGATCAGTTCCTTTCAGTTTGTACAACCACTAAACTTCCACGAACGTGGTCAGGTTTTGACTGTTACTAGGCAGCTCCATATAAATGAAAAATCACAAGACAGAAGATTCATAAACAAGCGCAAGTATTTCGAGCACAAAAACACCATTAGGTGGCATCCAGCCATATCACCTGTCTCCAACGTTCATGTTGGGGGATCTCTTGGACCCTAGAACGGCAGCCTAACTGGACCGCATCGAAAAAGTATACCAGTTAATGTTCTATATCTTTACATCACTTCATGGAGTGATTACCTGGATCCATCTTCCGACCATTAACTACTTCGCTGAAAAGCGCATGTCAGATGAGTCAATTTGCGGCCATGAGTAATACAAACCAACCACCTTAAACTATTCGAACTCAGTGCCTGTTCAACTGAATGAGTCCTACAGTACAACATCCAACATTCAACGCAGAATCTCAGTGTTGCCAATAAAATCCTCCCAACAGAACCCATACTACAAAGACACCCGTTTTCAAACACCGAAAGTTCTCGCACATTTGTTCTCAACGGCCACGGTTTTGAGTCACATCAGGACCGACCTCACTTCTGCTCTGTATACTCCGCCTTTGATAAATAACCGGAAGTCGTACCGACGCTAAAGATTTTTCAAACGCGAAGGTACCTCATCTGATAATACATGAGACTATGCAATGGTGAAAACGCACTTCTGACCTCCGCCAGCCAACCGGATCAAAGACAACTGTGCCATCAGAGACGTGTCAGGGTAAATTACAACCGCCTACAGGTGATCAAAGGCTACAACATGCTTGCTATTCGGCTGGACAGCCGACGTAAACGACCACCACTGCACCACACGAGGAGGAGCAGAGATTAGAAAATGGAGTATATTTTACGCTTATACTAAAAGAGCCTTCAAACATGGACCGAACAGTTCAAACCCATTCGTTTGGTCGTGGTGAGACTCCAGCATTTTAACTGAACTACAATGATACAGATTACATAGGTGATAAATTTATATCCAGCTGTCGGACTGCTGGTGCACGCCGCTATTGTAAGTCAAAGTTCAGCCAACTTTTGATGCGTGGTTGGATTGGTTGACCGACTGGCGCGATAATCATGTAGCTAGTGCCACCTCTCCATGATAAATTCAGCCTCCAAATACCTCACCATGATCGAGACTGGGTATCGCAGGGTTCCAGAACAGAACGTCTAATGAGATGCTTCTAAGTGACTGCGCAGTTCAAATGTTTTCTACTGAGGAAGTTTTACGCAATCCCTTTTCGAGGTGATGTGCGAGGATGATGGCAAATGTTCAGGTGATCCCACCGCGTTGACTGGCTTTTGGTAATCAGTCGAAGCGGAGATGGCTAAACCCTCATTCGAAACCAGTCACGCGCGGCGTGCGAGCATACGAATGCCTATTCACCAGAGCCCGTGGCGTAAGGCAGTACTGGGTACCAATGATATTTAGTTCCATTCGAAGGGAGTAAAAACTGAGCAATCCGTCACTGATCCCAGTGGGTTACGTGACCACTGAATAATCTTACTATCTTGTGGGTTAGGCTGTTTGGTCAAGGGTCCTAGGTAGGATAAGTAAGTTAATCTACTTCGATTTGGGCGACCGAGCAGTATCGAGCCCATACAGAAACGGAGGACTCCGACGGTGGATAAGCGGATAAGGTCGTGGCGTTTGTATGTGAAGGTCGCGGGTTCGGATCCTCCCAAAGCCGGTCAAATTCCCCACTGGGCGGCCCTCTGTTGGTCGCGTCCCCTTTTCTGAAAAATGTACATTATTTCATTATTAAAAAGGAAGTAAAAGATTTAAAAAAGATAAAAGAATATCCGATGACGTGAAGATGGAGGGTAGAAGTGTTATGTGAAGAAGACTAAAAACTGCTTTCTTTACTTTTCTTTCTCGATCATTTCTTGTCCTCCGCCAGGGATTCGATGATACATGGTCTGTGCTATATATACATATATATAAATATATGTATATATATAATTTAGCGGTTCCCTGACCTTAGTTCAGTGCACATCTATGGAAGAAGGGGAAATAATTTATGGAATGGATGGGCATGTGCAAACTGTTGCTCTCGTACCACAAACTGACTTTCATGTTGTAAAGCAGGTAAGTCGAATATGTTAGGCAGTCGTTTGGGTCGGTAACGCTCTGGCCAATTTGCTCACATTATGAAAAATTCGTAGTTATGGATATCTAACTCATGGCGCTGATGAAAAATACCGTGAGCTAGCCCAATCTCACAATGAACACTAATAACTCGTCGAACATACACGAAAAAAACGGTCCGCCGATCAAAAAGAATCGTGCAACGCTCTCTTCCAACCCCATGTTCCCCATAAGCGAGAAATCCAGTCGACTTTACGAGCGGTGGTGCCTCCGACAGATCTTCAGTTTCCGTTCTCTCATGCCCAGCAGGTACCGTCCACAACGCAATGACTCTCGAAGCCCCCTTTCACTCAATGTGTGACTGCTTTATTTCACCTACTG
>LUCM01000523.1:0-32314 GCA_008360955.1 Fasciolopsis buskii | reverse complement strand
TATACTGGCGTCCCAACCATTTTTCCTCCGTTAGGGAAAAAGAAAGCCCCTGCGATTCAGGTTGGCCTTTGCTAGGCAACCAAGCACACTCCGGCTGCGAAGGGAATGGGTCACCTACAAATGGATATGTATGGCCATCAGCCAGACCTGACCCGGCGAAAGGGGAAACCCCACACCTCCCTTGTTCCTTAGATAACGTTGTGGCTGCTTTGTTGGACGGTGTGGGGAACTAGCGCATTGGGCTGTCCACTTATGCTTCACCACCCACCCCTGCATTTTTCAACACGCCCCTCCCAACCAGCGCCACCTGCGTACGCATATCGCTGACGATCTATAACAAACGCCGTAGTTCTTCTTTCTTAATTATTCATGCACGCTTACTGAAACTACTGTGATATAAGCTCCTATCTTCCTGTTTATACGCAAATTACCGATCTTAACATTCTCGTGCCTCTATCTCTTCGCTTCGCTTATATGATTTCCCGTGGCAATCTGTCCTGGCCACAGCCATCCGCTAACCCCCCCCCAATTTCACTTGTGCTCATTTAACGGGCGATTGGCATGTGGTAATATCGGCAGTAGATCATATGATCTTGTAATGACTCCCGTAGCAGTACACCAGGCTGTAGGACGGAAGACTTCCGGACCAGAAACAAATTAGTGGCTATTATTCCCTAACACCCATTGAGCTCAGCAATCCTATCAGACCACTGCTATCCGACATCTGCGACAGATGGTAGAAGACCGAAAATACGGAACACGGATTAACTTTCAGTGGTTTAAAAGTTTTTACGACCCTGGTGCCTATTTACTGACTGTGCCAATATATCCGTACAGAGGAGGAAAGCAGACGGCGTTTTTTGCACACAGTCCCATCAACGGAACCTACCCTCCTGCGCATTTCAAGGACGGATGCGTGCTGGTCCCTGTAATCTTCGCAGAAGAAACTGACCCGCATCGTCGTTTCCAGGTTTTTTGATTTGCTCACCTTAAACCATCTGGAAAGAAATTCCGGGGACTGCCCTATCGTCTCCGAGCTGTTCGCAGTACTCGGCCAGAGGGACTACAATTCACGGAAACGTTTCGAGTGCAAAGCTTCAGCTCCATTCTATTGCGCTTCGGTCTGTCTGATCCCGCGCAAGGGGCTGCCATCCTGATCTGATCGCTCACCTTCCTGGGCCGCGCGACCCTAAGGGGACAAGCCAACCACGCTAGGAACGCCCCGGTTGGCCTCATCTCAAGATGGACCAACGATTGTCCAAACGGTTACTAACACTTACTAGTAACTGCCGGCGCGATCCCGACTTCTCAAACCCCCACGGCAACGGAACAAAACACCATAATTCTCCGCATATTAATCAAGTACAACACAGTCCATTCATAGACAAGTAGTATTTAAGGATTGATTGTTAAATCACCAACGTACCCGTTTACTTCCCGGCCACAACATCACCAATGCGTGCCGGGCGCGACCGCATAAGTCCAGTGACCATTGTTGTAAGTTTCATTGTCTTCTCTGCTCCACAATTTTTCGTCATAATTTTGTCAAACCGCTCAAATTGTTTGATGCCAATCTTGGGAATGTTATTCATGGGCGGAGGGTGGGTGAATTGCCTTCGTTCAAGCAAGATGTTTGACCACGGTTGAATGGATGGAATGTTACGGCTTTTAAGCCCATATGATGAGTCCAATGTGATTGGCTTCCTTGGTCCGCACGTTTGGGCCCGTGAAGCTAGACAAGTTCTAGTAGTTGTAGATCTTCGATGCTATTTAGCATGGCAGTATGTGACCACTTAGGCGGGTGATTTCTTGAGGGAGGCGGCCGGCCTCTTGACAACACCCACCATTTCTTCCCAGGTAAATTATGCACCGGCGATGCGCACCTTTGAATTACGTTAAACATGGACCGACTCGCCAGTGCGCGATCCCATCGGCCCGCAGAACAGTTTATGGCACTGGATTATCTAGCCCTGATTTGAAGCCCAAAACTCATGTTTAGCCTATGTTCCTGCAAGGTATGTTCAGGAGAGCACAGACACCACATCTCCACGACTAAACTCTTTATTGTTTACGACTTTCCACCTGCCGCCATCTTCGTGTAAATTTGATCTTGCTTCTCGAATGCCGAGAAATATACCCTCTATTAGTATTATTATTACTGCCTCCGGAACGGCCTGCGCACCTCATATTCCTCATCCGTATTGCTAAGATCAAAAACTGCGTCAACAAAAGTGACAGTATAGAGGAAATCTTTGGATAAATTATTTGAGGAGTGTTCTTGTCCGACGCACCTCCCAGTACAGCCTACCGCCCTCCGTATGCAAATATAATCAATATTCTTGGAATTTCCCTACCCAAGGCCTTATAAATTCCCAGATAGTTGAACAATCTTGCCAGTCGTCCACCGCCTTCACCATTTTTTGGCCATTTGTTGTCAAATACTTGTCTTATCCAATTTAACTGACGTTCGCTGTTTTCACACTTCCATACAAATACCGTTTTACAACTGCCTACCATCTCTTCAACTCAACGTTTCCGTACATTACTTATCGCTCGTGACCTTTGGCGACTCCGGCTGTATCTCGACATCCGCCGTTGAACTCCGTCCATATTTTACTCCAGCAATAGCACATTTAGTGCACTTAAACACGAAATGACTCGTAGTCCGCTGCTTGTAAACAGTCCCAGGAAACTATTTTGGCCGTGAAAAATTAGTTTTCTATATTGGCTTTTCATTAGTAAACTTCCACTTTTCCCATTGCTTTGCGGCACCTCATTTCACTTTCTCGTGAGCCTCTGCAATAACTCAAGGTTGCTGCCGCCGCCTTGTCCCTTTTGATTTCTATTATTTGCACTCCCTGTGCATCATCCTGGTAAAAATTTGACCTTGACTTGCGCGCATCTCTCGCAAATCAAGAAATATACATTGTTATTATTACAAAAATAAGTTTATTTCTGTCACAAATGACGAAGCCTTTCTCAGAACTGTCTGGTGAGTAATTTGGTAGGCCAAGAGTTGACAATTATTCTCAGACGGTTGCTTCAAAAAACCAAGCCGCTGCTCAATGAAGTCAAATGCTTCAGGACACCAGCTTATCAGTCCATGCTCTTTGGGGCTGTCGTTGAATGTTAAACATGTCCGCTAGACTGCCTTAACATGCGGGTGAAAGCATTTTTTACTAAGGCTATTGATGAATATTTTCGCGGAGTTGTGTTGATATTGATGCTTTTGAAGTGCATCGTCTTAATTGCATGGTTTTTCCGTATAATCGATTAATGAATAACCGAGATGTAGCGGAGAAATGTCTGCAGGTGATTTGAGTTAGTTGAATTAAGACCTCGCGGTCTCTTCATTCAATTCAATCCTCATTTTTCATCACAATTTTCAGTTTTTTCTATTTGCGCTTAGCCAATTTTCAAAAGCGGCTGCGTGCTAAATATCCAGACATCGCAGTCAGAACGAAAACCCAGCTAAGGACCCGTTTGCATTCTATCCTTCTAATTCCTCAGTCATTTGAGCCAACTGGCTAGAATGGGCTAGTATACCTGTTTGTCTCTATCTCAGCCTCCGGTTCACCGATCAGCCATAACCTGCAAGTTGGAACCTAGTCCAGCGTAAGAACTCTCCAATTGTTATAGGACCCTGCATCATAAAAGGCCAAATCCTTAGACGTATTCTAGGGTTAAAAGTATGAGTGCTCATGTTTCCGCCTGAATTGTCAAACGCCTGATAATGCTCACGGACTTCCATAATGAGGAATCATTATCAGTATCCGCCAAACTACCCGCGACAATTACCCTTGTGGCATCTAAACCATTAATTTACGTTCATTCACTGTCCACCTAATTCCCTTTCGATCGCTTCGCCCGCTTATAGCCGATTGGGAGAACTGCATATTATTGGGGATGTTGCTGGGAGGAAGGGCATCCTCGCAAATCCCGCACCATGCTGAGCTTGACAAATGCCATATCACTGTACTTGATCTTCTCGCTGCTACACAGACCGGTCATCTCCCTTCACTAGGCTTTGGAGGGGAAGGATCTACAACACCAACTAGTCCTTACAAACAGGGTTCTCCTTCCGCGAACCGGACCGTTCATGCCCCAACCCTCATGGGCTTTCAGCCACCCAATGGCTCATCAACCATTTTTCAGCTCTCATTGCTCATCCACACCTTATCTCTACACATCACCACTGGCTACCAGGCTTAAAAACCCTCCCACAGGCTGCTTTACTCTTGGCAGCAGCTGTCTCACATATTCCAACCAGTTTTTCCTCGGAAAATGCCTCTCCCCCACTTGTAGATTCGCAGTACCCTTGGCCCAACGCTTCCCAACTGGCAGACATGCAAACACCATGGATATGTCTTCCCCGCTTTTCCATTCACTCTCATACTTCTCGGTACTACCCTAGTCACCCTACCACATAAGTTCACGCATTATTAGCCAACCTGGTCGGACCGTCTTATTGTGAAAATATTAGTTTCTATGGTGGAATTCATGCCCCTCAGGTCTAACATCGCCTTGAAAAACGAAGTCCGGAAACTACTGACTGTTCAGACCATTATTCGCATATACGACCCCTATCTCTCAGAGACTCAGGCGTACGAAATTTGGTTAGGATTGTAAAAGTTACTAAAGTAAAGTCCCCAAAACCTGGATTCTCAGCCAATTACACCAAATAACATTAAGGTCCGTGATAGCGGAAGGATGCTGGATTCTATGGCAGCTATAACCGTGATTAACCCTCCTTATATCGGAATTTTCACCCAGGATCCCTTTCCCCACAGATTTCTCTGCCCGTGATTTAATCTGCCAACAGAAAGGATCCCTTCTTTATTGTGGGTGTGGCCGGAACTACTTTCTCTCTTCGATAGATATTTCATCGAGAAACACATCGAGGTTTCCCTTTACTCTTCCTACCTACTATCTTGCTCCCCAGTAACCTGTAACGCAAAACCAGGATAGACTCCTTTTCCTTCAACGTACACTAGCCTTGTCTTCATTTATAAAGAGGAAAATCTGTCCACGTATCATACAGAGACGATGTGATTCCGAACGCAACACACAAGTCCACATTAAATAGTATTCAGTGGCACTCATTAATTCAAAGCAAGTACGGCGTTGACGATGACGGAGCTCCACATACGTGTCTGTGTTTCACGGGATAAACAACCATCTCCGTGTGCTTCCTTATCCCCGCTGTTGTTTCCTTAGTCCGTGCGAAACCCAAATGACTGACGACAGGTGTTGCGTTCGCATCTCTGAACGTAAGGCAACAGACCACCCCAGGCAGTTTGCGGAAAAAACAACGCGGAAAATTAGAGGTCAGGGCGGAGGGACTCGCGAAAAGCTAACGCCTATATGGGGATCAACATTTTTCCTCTGTTAGAAAAAGAAAGCCTTCCTGCTGAGATCAGGTTGACTCCAGCGACCAAAGACAACTCGGGCTGCGAAGGAATGGTACCATTTTACACATGGAATATGATTTGCCTTCAGCCCAGACCTGACCCTGGCGGAAAGGGGGAAACCCAACACCGCCTATTGTTTGGTAAATAAGCGTTGTGGCTACTTTGTTGGTCGGTCTGGGGAAGTAGGTCATCGGACTATCCACTCATGCTTTACCACCTACCCCTCTATTTTTTAACATGCCCCTGTTCCCCAAACCGCACACCTTGGTACGTATCGCTGACGTCTAACAACTGCCGTTCGTTCTTTTCTTAATTATTCATAGCAAGCTCACTGAACTACTGTGTGGTACAAGTTGCTATCGTCCTGTTCAAACACATCGATCCCGATATTCTGTTGCTTCTTCCTTCTCTTCTTTCCACGATATCTCGTATCAAATCCTGTCCTGGCATCCAGCCCACACTGCCAGTCTGCGAGCCATTTCCTCATGTCCTTTCTTGCGCAACTGGAATTAGTAAACTTGTTCCGGCGAAAGATACATGAGCGCAGTTATTAACTGATCCCCGTAGGCATGATACACCGCGCCCGTGTCCAGAAAAGTCCCACAGCGGCATGAACAATGTGACTTTATTCCCAAACCATGCACTGGCCGTCCTATCAGATCACTGTATTCTGCATCTGCGAAGATGTCAGAAGATAAACAGGAAAACGCAGTTTCACAATAAGGCTATAAAGCACAGGACTGACTGGGCCATATGCTCTTATCAGGTGAAAAACAGCCGATGCTTGTCGCACACGTCCCGCCAACGGAAACCACCCCCCCTGCCTGTTTTCATGTCAGTTGTTCTGTCGTCCCTTTTAATCTTCATAAGAGAACTGACTGTCTATCACTGTTCCCATGTTTGTTTACTCACCTTAACACCAAGCTGGAACAAATCCAGGCTGCCCCTCTCTCTCCGGCCTCTTCTCCAGGCTTCGACCCTGGCCAGAGATGGAAACGCAAACTGATCGCCTAAGCTTCACTCCATCCTTCGCGCTGGTTTGTCTATCCCGCAAGGAAGCTATCTGTTTAGTACCTGTGCCGCCGCGATCCTGAGACAATAAACCACGCTGTTGACCGCCCCGGGATGCCTCATCTCAGGATTTGACATACACGATTGTCCAACGGTACTAAACACTACTGAATGCCGCGCGAATCCCGAACTCTCGACCCCCACGGCAAGGAAAACCATAATCTCCGATAGTAATCAAGGTAATCAACACAGAGTCATTCATTAGCAGGTTATTTTTTACAGGATTGAATTGTAAATCACACACGTACGTTTACTTCCCGCCACCACAATACAATGCGCTCCCGGCCGCAATAAGTCCAGTGGGACCATTTTGTAAGATATCATTTGTCTCTCTGTTCCACAATTTTCGTATAATTTGTCCCGTTGAAATTGTTTGATGCCAAATCCTTGAATTTATTCGGTTGTTCTTCTTAAGCAAGTATTTTGGACCATTGAATAATGTTAATTACAGTATTATAGCCAATGTGATTTCGATTCCTCCCCATCCGTTAGTACAATCCATATTTATCTTATCTTTACCATATTACCCTCCTGATTTTTGATTTGGACCCGCCTCTTGACAACACCCACCCATGTCTATCCAAGGTAAAATTATGCACCGGCGATGCGCACCTTTGATACGTTTAAACATGGACCGACTCGCAGTGCGCGACTCACAGTCGGCCCCAGAAAGTTTTGGCTTGGATTATCTGGCTTGATCGAAGCCCAAAACCTCGTGATTAGCCCATTCTTATTGCAGGGTTATGTTCATTAGAGCACAGAAACTGCATCTTTTTACGACTGAATTTTGGTCTTACGATTTCCAAAATGGGCGGCCATCTGTGTCGTAAATGTCGTCTTGCCTTGCGCGAATGGACTGTCGAATTTCGAGAAATATACCCCTTATTATTATTATTATATGTCATGCACCTCTATGGGGATGTGATTGTGTGCTCCAATTAAACCTATGTTGCTGAAGATCTTGCAACCGGACGGCGCCAAAGTGAGGTCCTGTATGTCGGGCATTGGGCACCTATCGTGAACGGTGATCCTGTTGAGTGAGCTGTAGTCGCCACATTTTCGGCAGTCGCCAATGGGCTTAGGGATCACGTGAAGCGTAGAGATCCAAGGACTACTGGAAGGTCGGATAACGCTCAGTTCCAACATTTGGTCAAACTCCGCCTTGGCCACGTGGAATTTGTTAGGAGCTGGGGGAAGAAACCGACTAAGCTTTTTGGGGCTTGTGATCGCTATATGGTGGGTTACCTTAATATTGACGGAGATGGGGGGTTCGGCCGTGTTCAGCATGCGTTGGATCAGGTCGCCAAGCAGCCCGTTGTATGGCTGCCGAGCTGGCGCTTTAAAGCTTACTGGGACGTAATCTGAGAGGCGACGGCGTACGAGCTGGTGAAGTTCAGCTTAGTTTAACGGTCCACTAGTTTGCCGTGCACCGAGGCTCGGACATATGGCTCTAACTGCTGGAGGGAGTATATTCTACTAGTGGAATACGAAGTGTCAGCGGCGGTGATCACCCAACAAAACTTATGACCTAGGCTTAGATCGAGAGTGAGGGAATGATGTCCGTGCGCGTTGATATCGATACCGTTCGAAGGCCGTAGCGTCTATTCCTTTGCGGCGATCAAATTGCTCGAGTCGTGGGGGATTACGCTGACCTCGGCGCATGAGTCCAACAGAAAAAGCTTGTTAGTCGTCAAGTCTTTAACGTTGAGGAGCATAACTCGTTAGGCATTAGCCCGGTGCCCTTGTGCCAGACATCCAAAGACCGCGGAGTCTAGTTCTCCTGTTTTCTTGCCCGGAAAAGTGCAACGGGGGTCATACCTTTTTACTGAAGCACCAAGCGTTGTGTACTTACAGTAACCATCCGCGGATGGCGGGAACGGTCGCTTGGGAAAGGGCCACTGCGCCTGCCGCAACGCTGGCTGAACCGATTTCGTCGTCGATTTCTGTCGAGATTGTGAACGCTAGTAGCGATGCGTTGACTCTCGCCAGAACAGCTGTTAATTCATCTTGCAAAGATGAGAATGAGTCTCTAGGGGACAAAAAGGTATTCAATGCTGAAACGCTACAGCGTGAGATAATGTCATCAGCGATTTCGGCTGTCTCATTTAGCGAATTCTTACGGGCATTGCTAAGCAAGGGAGGTAGATATGGTGGGAGCCGTTGAAATCACAACTCTCTTAGCATCGAGTGTCGCCGAACGTTTCGCCTCTAAGAATCCGCATTTCCCGCAATCGTTCTGAGGGCTTCTTATTTCTGGGCTCTATCCCTTGGAGCGGCTGTAGGACGCGTTGATGTTAAGAAGGGATGGTCCGAGATATAACAGCCAATTTCAACGCGTCGTGACTAGGCGGAGATACAGTGACGTCCCTAACCTGAGGGGTTACGTGTGGAGGAAGACGGCTAGCCACTAATCTAAAACGGCTGGCGTCGCTAGTTATCTCGTAATTCTTGAACTGCAGCTCAAATAAAGCAAACCATAATTGAGGATCGGACGGCATGAACGAGGGTATGTGAAGAGTTATCTAATTTACTGTTGCGTCTGGCGACGGTTTGAGCTCCGTGAAAATGGCATCATATTTGAAAAAAGTATCCTGAACAAAACGTGCCGAACTGTACCGATAAAAATGGAGCTAGTAAGAATCAACAAGTAATGGAAAGTCGCAAACACGGTAAAAAAATAAACGTGATGTTAACCCTCGAAAAAAGGCAAATAGGGCGTCAGCAAAAAGGAACAGATAACCACGCGACCAATCAATCTTGTCGATCCCACCGATTTGTATAACCGATTGTCCTAACTCGAAAATTGTATTGCGTTTGCTTGCCCTTAAGCGTTATGACCACTTGTGCGTCACGCTAACTCGGCTCGGTGCGATTGCAATACTGGCAACTCTGACACTCGATCGGTACAACCAGAAGATAGTCGGAAGTGGTGAGTGGTTGAGTATATTTTTAACAGGAGCGTGCGAGTGCAGCCCGCGCGAGCAACGCGAAAATGAGGACCGCTGTTGGCGGTCGACGTTCGGTTAAGCAAGCTATCCAGAGGAGTAAATCTATGTTCCGCGACATTACCATTTTTCTCTACGATTGCATCTTTTCTAACAGCGGAACCATTCGAAATCCAAAAGCTATTCACCCTATTGAAGAAGGGAACAAAGTGCAGCATGAACAGATACAAAATCAAGGCATAAAGAAAAAGCCACACTTACAACGTTTAACTACTAAAAGGAGGGTTAATTAATTAAGTGCAACAAACAAGAATCAAGTTCAGAATATGTTATGGTAAAAAAGGACTGATACAGCAAACGCTAAATGCATAGCACAAAGCCAAGTTCTGGAGTGTGGGTGGGTCCACCACGTGGGTTAATTCTTTAGGATCCCGCCCGAAGCCGGTACGGCAGACCAAATAGCCGAGACAATAAAAATTATTACCAGGAAAGGAACTCATATTTTCCGCAAAACCCTCAAAAGATCTTCAACAGACGCGCCGTGCAATCCCTAATCCAAATAGGTTGGTGATATCGTAGTGGTTGCCGCAGATAAATTTATACAAAGCATCCATGGGGACATCTTCCTGTGAAACTTAAAATCCACTGATATCACTAGCAGGTGGTAGAAGATGAAGCATGATAAGTGAATTGCTAAGGCCAAAAGGAAAAATTCTGAGTTCGTAGATTTTGAGCAGAATGAAGGGCGTAGTCACTGCTATCGATGGTTCTTCAAAAGGTGTGTGAAATTATCCATTCGCTAGGCTGGTTACTGGAAGCATCTTAGAACCCATGGGTTTGGTGTTAATGTCTTCGGATTTAACATTAGAACCAGTAATTTGTTTCGAACAACAAACTATCACCATATTTGAGGGGACCTTTAATCGGATCGTTGTAGGCCGCAACACTGATGATTCCAGTGCCATGAGATTTCTTCTTTCAACCAGGGATCACTTTATTTTGAAAACCCGACAGGGGATATCTAAGAAGATGAGGCGACCTTTGGTGAACAAAAGATCAGTGGTCCATTAAGAAGCAGTGATTTGAACCTGCCCTTGGAGAATGCGTAGCCTTATTCAAAACATAAATCCAAAACAAAATCGGCTTTCAAATTCCACGGCAATGGAAATTAGAAGTAATCTGTCCAGAAGTAAAAAACCAGCCCCAAATATGCGATCAAAGAGACTAAGGACGAGGTCAAATTCGGACGCGCGAGGATTACGCAGGTTCTTATTTCTGAGTGTCAAATGCTCTTGGTAAATGCAAATATCCACACAATCGAGCACATGAAAACGAGTAAGATAGTGTTGTTTTCACTTTTGCAGCGTTTTGTAAACGTTTTGGATGATTCCTCATGGCTAATATTTACACCGCCAAACAAAATTCTATTCTACAGCAATTAGGCAGGGTTTCCTTTCTATCTGCCCAGCCACTGCTGTTAATCCATTTCCGCACAGCCAAATGTTTTCAAAACATTCTGTAATTCATTGCATCCATAAAATTGTTCTTCTTCATTTATCCCGGAGTCTGTACTCGTTGGTTGTTAGTATCCGCCAAAAAGCGGCTTGTTCGGACTGTGCTCAAACGGTTGCAACCAGCAGAGGCGAGTTTCCTGGAACCGGCAATATCTTTAAGTCCGTACGTATATAGATGTCAGGGCGCGGAGGTTCAAGCCCATCGACACAAAATGAAGCAAAAATTGCAATTAAGGATTAGTTGGGATTGTGGTTGGCGCTGTTTGAGACTCTGAAGTGCAATACATTTGCAATCGGCAATTAATTCACTAGAGTTCGTTATGGAGTAGCACAGTTGCGGAAGAAGTATCAACAGGAGATCCGGGTCCAAGTGGTTCATGAATTAAATTTATTCAATTCTTCTTCCAGTGCTGCATGCTGTGTGTTTTATTAAACGAATGATTTAAGAAAAGGGTATGGTATTCGGTGTCTGGTTGGCAGGGCGCAGTAAAGGAAACCGAAGTAAATATGTACCCAAAGAATTGTTACTCTGTCCCGTTTCTGCCTTTGAACATCGACTGAATTTTTGCTTTCGGATTTTCTCGCATAATCTATCCCTTTCTGTATCTCCAGGTAAACCGTCCATCACTCAGTGCAAATCAGTGTTCCCCTCGCGCTGAAAATTTTGTCGGAACTGGTAAATACCGGTTTGCCGACAACGGGAAGCAACGAACCTATATCGACGTGTTTGTCGGAGACTATCGCCACGTCGTCTGCTCTAAAAGGCCTCTCATTTACTAGCCTCCTATACCGGAATTATAAAATTTGCACGTATTCTCGCAAGCAAAATAGACCCTGGCCGGCTGGCCGGTTTGCTGCCATCCTTGAGGTTATAATTCAAAAAGATTAATGGGTTCCACCACACAAACAGGACAACTTAAACCTGAAGGCCCATTAAGGGTTACAGCCAAACAAGTGATATCTTAGTAGAATCCCATCACTAATTGACAGT
The DNA here is from genome assembly GCA_008360955.1 of Fasciolopsis buskii. Lineage (NCBI taxonomy): Eukaryota > Metazoa > Platyhelminthes > Trematoda > Plagiorchiida > Fasciolidae > Fasciolopsis > Fasciolopsis buskii. The sequence goes on along the minus strand of LUCM01000523.1, from coordinate 20,382 downwards.
TGTCCAACTTTCTTTTCAATGCGTCAACAATAGCCTTAGAGTCTCATTGCTGTGTTCGATATTTGATTAGCGTGTGCATCAACATTCGGGGGGTCTGATCAAACGCTGTCATAACTCACCAAAATGATCGGCATACTGGGGGTTGAAGGACCACTGGATAGCCAGCGTCGTAAATTTTCATCAGCTTACCCTGAGTCTAGCTTTGTTTAATGAAATAGGCTCCGCTTAGCTGAAATAATTTTTCAGCCATCACCGGAGAATATGTTGGGAGGCACAACTTACTGGTTTATGAAGTGGTTTATCACCTGATGGCGGGACTGACATGAACTCAAGATTACACTACTTGCTGTCATTAGCCCAAAATAATCGCCGGTACGGCCGTTTTTGTTTGCAGTAAGTCCTGTCCAACCTAGTCTTTCCCCAACTCCAAAAAGCATCCTCAATGAACCATGATACCATGGAACATATTTTGCACGTTTAAGCTAATGCCTGACGAGTCTATCCGAAGAACCCTCAAATATTTGGATAAACGTAACTAAGCCAACCAGATATTTCTGCGGGTAATATTTTTGGGTAACACCAGCGACAACCTCTATCATTCCCAATGTCGCTTGCACTACATTTCGACTAATCATAAAATATTTGTTTGAATGATTCGTTAGCCAATCCTTATTTTTAGTGGTTTTTCGTTAACAAGATCATGTATTTATTTAAACGAGGTGATGGGTAAATATTATATCAGTCACCTTGTAGCTCATGAAAGACGATGGAAAACAAGGCCCTCGGAAGAAGACAGAAACAGGAAGACGGTAAGTCGCCATAAAACAAGCCCGTGCTCTGTGGCTCCCATGGACCTTCAAGAGGCCGTGCACAGGAAATACGCTGGATTTCACCAAATAGTATTTTGCCCAAAGAAAAACAGCCGTTATAAGTTCTTCCGCGCTTGCCTCCTCTTATTGTTTTGACGGAACACCCGAGCTCTCCCAGTTCCAGTAAGCTAGCTTTCACCCGTTGCTTTTCGGAGTATGTTACTATTAAATCCTGGAAACTTCTAGTTTCAGATAAAATGGTAGTCTATTTGGATATCATAAATCTGTTGCCTATTAAGACGGTTAAATCACGATTTAATAGCATGCGCAGCGTGTCCAGCCATCAGTCCGCACTTTATGGGTCCATCTGGGGTATTAGTGCATCCGAGAGTGCGCATATGCTTACCTACCCCGTTTTTTTGTTTATGGCCCCTCAACTCTTTCAACACAACCTTACCACCTATACTGACTTTTAGTACACTTTCTGCCAGTAGTATTTTCGTAGTCATTCAGGCATGCTTAAGGAAACCGATAGGCGATAAAGGCTGTTGTCATTCTGTTCAAATACACAAAAGTGGTCCTATCTATCCATTGCTTCTCCCTTCTCATCTGTCATTACTTTCCATAGAAATTCTCGTTCCAACATCCGGCTCACTTTTTCATCCATGGCTCATTTTGTTTCATTTATGTCATTACCCGGCAATCCGAAATAGTAGCATCGGTGGTAGCTCATAACATATCTCCCGCCGTCGGATTTGCAAAGAATCAATTATTCAAAGTAATTCCAAAAAGCTGGCAAAGAATTAAGTTTATTCATTCATCCCGGCGCCAGCCATTCTATCAAAACAATGCAGTCAATGCCTGTGGAGAGGCCGAAGGTTGGACGAAGAGCGCTTTGCTAACAAAAGCCAAAATACATTTTAGTAGTAGGAGATTGAATGTTTCCATGAAATAATTCACCATGTGATATAATCACTCAACTCACCATAAAGAAACCATGGAAGCACTGTACAGCTGTTTCATCCTTGTTAGGAATCATCAGCCAAAATCTTGGGAGGGGCAAACGATGCACCTTACATGCTGAAAGAACCTAGAATGTTGATACCATATCCTAGCCACCGAAAAACACCGTCATTCTGCACGCTTCAAGAAGGCAACCAGACCTTAAAACGCATACCAGAAACTTACTGTTTTCATATCTCCCTGCTCTTTAAGGTTTGCTCACCCTCACATCACTGGTTGCGTTTTTTACTCCACTCACTCATCAAAACAACAACCGAAACAAATTTCTGACATTATCCTCTGTTTAACTCCGGTCCCTTCAAGGACCGCAGATAACCACCATTCCTGTTCAGCGATTAACAGAAAGCACATATGCTACAAACCTTCGCTATGACAACTCGCACCTTAGCCTAGGCACCAGTTATTTAGCCCTGCTGAGGCACTGCTGGTAAGGCCCGGGGATCCAGTATGGGTCCGTCCAAAGCAAAGGCAACCAAACCAGGCACTGATGGCCTTGGATACCTCACTCGTATGGACCATTACAACCAACCGAAAGCACAATCGCAGCCTCGGATGGAGTGGCGTGCACCTCCCTCAACTCCTCGACCCTTACTGCCAGCTAAGAACAAAATTTCCATATTAATCTTAATCTCCTCAGCCAAACCTTTCCACCCATCACAAATTCTTCTTGATTTTCTTAAGTTTTGGCCATATCACGGGATCGCCTGGCATTCTGCAGCAGATATCTAGTATCAGAAAAACCTCCATAATCTTATCAAAAGATAAGTCCAGATTTAGTTTTTGACTGGGACACTGGCAACTAGTGTATCACTTTCCAGGTTACGGTCATGCTCCCAATAGCATTCCAGTTGTTCAGGGGCGTAAACATAAGCCCTGATTTTCCACCTAGTCTTTGTGTCGTGATTCCTCTTTACCACCCTTGCACATTTTTGACGCTACCTAGCTCATGTCCCAAGAAACTCAAGAAAAGCACAAATTGTTACCACTGTTATCAGGTTGTCAAAATTTTGCAGCGTCATGCCTGCTCCTTACTCTTCCAATTATCGGATGGATATACGGCAGATGAACTCAGCAGTGGCTGACCAAACATTCCCACAAATAATGTTCTTGTGCGAATTAACCTATTTTTGGACATAACTCCCTTGGAAAGAAAAAGGTTTCGCAAATCTAGAACTGACCTCCTAGCGAGAGTGTCTCCATAACTACCAATCCATTCCACTCCTCTATTCCGGGGTCTTTTTGGATTTTACAACAGTCGCTGTCTGCAAACCCTCCAGTGCTGGTGGCAATAGTTAACTTTGATCCGATGAATTCTTACTTCACTGGTTAAATAACGTGCAGATATTCCAAACTTTTGTTATTTCATGTCAGCCGCCTCCAACTAAGAAGCTGGCAGTGTAGGCGGTCACTCTAAGATGTTCTCTAGTCTTTCTGTTTGTTGTCCAATTGTGCCTCTCCAGCAGCTCCTTTGCTCAAGGACGCCTCCACGCTTTCAGATTCACTGGCAAGAAGTGCTAATTCGCCCACTACAGAGCAGTTTGGCCCGACCGAAACCACTGACCTGGTAACCCACGGCGCTTACCTAGGTTGTTTGCGCCTATGTTTTACCCCCTAATGTATCCCCATCTGCCTAAAACCTTAATTACTTTCTCATTGCAACCAACATCGGGCCTCCTCTTCACAAACCTCACAACCCCAAACTAAGACCATCAAGACTGTTTTGTCTACCCTTGACTAGTTTTCCGGAAATGGATTTACAATTAACCCCCAAAGGCGCTTTGCCATGAGCATGTCGTCATGAATCACAAACTCAGCTCGCTTCAAAAAGGTTTCACCTAACCCGAGATCTTTCTGTTATTCCATGCGCTCGTCTGCTATACCAGGCCTCCAGTGTGACCGAGTAAACCATCTAATGACCAAAGAATCGAACGCAACATACCAGCCAAATAAACAGAAGGACATCTGCAGACTGCTGTCGATGAGGTCTGTGGACAATTCTCGGGAATCACCGAAGTTGTTGACCTCAGGAGTGCGGAAGGCGGACGCTCAAAGAGACATCGCACAACTGTTGACCCCCAAGTTTTTCCTCTTTTTCGACTTCCGTTTCCATCAACCGACAGCTCCTCATTAAACTTAAACTTTCCAATATTTAATTTTCTACGGTTTTCAGTCGAAAACCAATCGTAACAATAAAATATTCCTTGTCGGACTCGATGGCGCCTTCTGATGTTTATTCCCCTAGTTAACCCATATATCTATTTTTCTTGAAAAACACGTTCATCTTATCCAGGAAAGCCATTACCACCCTCAATGAATAGAAGACGTCCGTCACCATTCAATTATTTCAAAAGAAAGATCCCAAAAGGACCCGAAAAGTCATCAGCCGATCAGCTCCGCCTTTGGAGTATGCAAGATCACAGAGAGAATAACCAAGCCTCAAATAAAGGATTACCTTTCCCGGAAAAGTTTGCTCCGTGACGGTCAACACAGCCATTTTAAACTGAAATCCCATGTCGCTTGCCATGTGAACTCTATTCCTTATTTCGTTTCATCCTGTGCCAAAACCAGATCATCTGTCTTAGTCGAATCTTGATTTGACGAGAGCTTTCGCTGGCGTACCCCATGCCCATCCAATCTGTAGAGTCCGTTTCTCGAGGGTAACCGATCGCAGTCCCTCCTGCCTGTTTCCATATCTACCGGGCGCTTTTTAGGTCGGCCAGGTTGATGATTATCCGTTGGCTCAGCAAACGATTATCGGTGGCTTTTTGGGTTAGGACTCTAGGGACCGTGTAATTTCACATGTAAATTAACGACATACTTGCCTCTCTATTTCATGGCATCCCGTTCCTCTCCACAGGAGATATCGAGACAATGTATACGTTTGACTACCAGATCTACCTATCTTCATCCTTCATTTACAAGATAAGATAAATTCTCTTGACCGATGGCGTCCATTTCGGTCTGTGAAGTTTTCTACCCCCAAAATCATTATAATTCCATTCAAGCATATCCTACCCCCGGCTCTTCCGTCTTGGACAATCGCACAATACTCATCGCAGCAAAATACCTTGGATTACTTTACTTCTTCACTCTCTCCAAACAGACATCCCACCAAATAGCGGGGGTCAAAGAATAGTTGACCTACTGTTTCGTTAGATAACATGAAGCCTATAACTTACAAAAACAAAGCTAGGTTCCTCCTAAAACCTGGCGCTTACGTTGGATTCCGTCGCTGTTTAAATCATCCACTGTGTATTCAGCAAATAACAAGGAGGCTCAGCCTCTCCACAGTCTTACGGATGCTGCTCTTTCGAACTCGAACTGTTGAGATGCCACCGATTCAAGTTTAATCTGTTCGCTGTATAAAATCGAATTGGCCACCAAGAAATTGCATCCGCTAGATTAAAGTTTCCTAAAAACTGACCTTATCCACTTGGACAAAGGGCCCACTCTCTGCCTGTTGTCTAAAAGCATCAACTCTTAGTACGATGGACTTCCACAAAATTTAGGGGAGGCTATACAATTCCGCCAACTCTTTCGCCAAATTCCAACTGGAAACCAATGCATTTCGCACAGTCAACAAGACCACGGTTTTAGGGGTATTCCTCCCTTAATAGATGCCAAAAACGAGAGAGATTCACATTTTAAAAATGCTTGTTTGGTGTACTTAGTTCACCCCACCAACCAATCATGACTATGAATCTCCATCCCCCTACCACTAAATTCCAGCCACTCCTTATGTCAGACCATGAATTTCATGATCCAGGTTTCCGTCACCAATAGACGTTTAATTTTGCCGGTTTACCACTAATAAGGTCACACACGTTCAGTCTGCAAATTATTCACTTAATTTGTATGATACGGATCTTTTTTCTACTGGTCATCATGGTATAGCGTCCAAGGTAAAGCCCTAAGCTGCCAAGTTCCCCTTCACTGCTCTCTTGCAGAGAGGCCAATGATTAGGAAATAGCGTTCGGCATCAGTAGATGCGGCGAATTACCACCGTCAAGTCCTCCAAAGAAATTTTCCAATGAAATGGACATGAATATCAGCGTCCGGATTCCCGATGTTTGGCTACAAATTGCTTCTGACAACACATCACCTGTCTGGACTGAATATTCTGCATTCTCTTTCCCGGATTCGCTGTTCTAATCAATCCGCTTAACTCCACCGTCCATCCAAGGTAACCCATTCACTGCGAGGCGCGGTTAGATCCACCGCTTTGGCCGGCGCACATCGAGCAGACGGCTCAGCTGTAGCGAAGCGTTGTTGCAGCTAGGGTGGCTAATCAAACTTACTGTGATTGCTTATAGAAATATTTTTCCGGTTCGGTTTTCAGCATTCAGTCTGCTCTACCTACTGACTCTGTTATGACCAGCATCTCCTTAGTTCCATTATGCACATGGACTCATGTAATTTCCCCCATCTACTTTTTTCTAAGGCTTCTCTCATCCCACTTTACAAAAGTAGCCGCTCGGGAAAACTTAACTAGTTTTTGGAGCATTCGACCATTCTGCATATATCTCAGCAGTGTTCTTTCTTTCCGGGTCCATTCTTACCTTTCACTCCACGTCTTTATAATTGCTTGTAAGTTTGGCGATATTTCTTCGCTGACCTCCGCTACAACTGCGCCCTGTCCTCAGTAATTTTTTGAACACATTTTCCTCCAACTCCTCCTTGAGTGATGCACACAGCTGTAATTATATTTATTCAGACTTACTTGAGCCAAATCTTATCTGCAGCCAAATTCTGTGTAACAATTTTCCCACTGTGGTTATCTCCACTAGTAACATGATAGAAACCTTCCAGAATATCATGCTCTCTCTATTCCTATTCTCTCATAGTTTGTACAGTAAATAACACGCCACACCATGATCGCAGTGACTTAAAATAGCGTTTCTGAATACAGTTCTCGCCTCTGCTTTTCTCATCTCATTCATCGGGTAACATATATTTCATATTCATTTCCATTTATCATCAGCTTTACTATATAATTACATCCTTATTTGTCGCTGAAAAACTATTTACGCATGCCATGTTTATGAAATGACCTAGGGCTTCCGGGCCAAAACCGGATGTGCTGAACTTGACTTGACATATTGGCGCAACATTAAAAATTACTGGCGATTTTCCAGCCAGATTTGTCCGTATTGACCATATTGTGTTTATTTTTTGTGCTTCCTACCCATTGCACATGTGCGTTTTAAATTCTTTTCACTATTGCTGCTGAACATCATGACCATGCGCATCGCATAACTTTGCAACGCTCCGGGAACATACCGTTGTTTTGTTAACAGTAAACGCTATCTCTCCCGGGCTGGGGGCATCGAAGTGAGCTTGGTATAATAAAAGCGCCCAACAGCCCGCGCCACTTCAACTTAGTGGGCGGTGCGCTTCTTTTGGTGCCAAAACAGGATCCGGAGTTGGTGAATGCCGGAAGTGAAAAATGGTCTCGTTCAATCCCAGTATTGCAAAGTCCGTGGTAAGAAAACTGTTTGTTTAAGAATACAACAAGAATGCAAAAGTGAAGATGAAACTGTTTGGCGAAAAATAAGTAATCGCCTTAGATATACTCAAACCAGACAAGCAGCGACGTTTTTTCTTATGTTTGTGAAGTGTGTTCTTGGCCGCAGGCAGAAACGTGGGGAATCGTTCGTGCCTATTTAGCTCAGGCAGGAGTGGTAGGCATAAAACAATGTTCAAAGGCACTTCGAACATTGGTTTTATCTCGCTTTTTTAACTCCGTTATCAATGGAAAGCTTTTTTTTCCCGTCGGCAAACGGTTTGCAGACAGGGCTAAGCAAACTTCCGAGATATGGTTGGGTGGGAAGGAGTACAGAACTTTACCTTACCAAGGCAGGTTTGCAATGGGTAGGTGAAGCATTTGCAATGTTTTGTTCATTACACAGCACCATCGAGATTTGCTAGTTTGAGGCCAGTCACTAATATAAACGACGGTATCGCGTTTTAACCGAAGGCATGCATTATACAGGATGTGAAGATCTAGAGTTTTGCAGGTCAGCCCAGTGGCGATGACAGTTTTGTTCTTTTTCCAGCCCGAACGGTCGGTCGCTTTATGGATGTCAAATTGTGTCACTGGCAGTGTTTGGGTATTTCATCCGGTAATTCGGCATGTGACCTAGGTCAGCGCAAGAGGCACCTGTCAATCGGCGTTCTTGCCGGATCCAAAACAAAATATGGAATCTAGTCTGGTGTGAGCTGTCCATTAGTATTGTGGTAGGCAGAGAAACGGAAGCTGAGGCAGAGACGAATAGTATCAGTGTCCGATCTTGGCTTGGCTGCCAGAGCGGGCCGTGGGGGACACATTACGGATTGGATGCTCTAGGGAAACCTGATGATTATCATCACCAATGTAATTTAGAGTCAGCCGCAGTGCAGTAATTAAGATAAAGTAAAAAGTGAAAGCTTAGTGGTGAATGGACAACTTAAATGAACACAGCGACGTCGATTTCTTTCCGTTTGACCTTGGAGTGCCAGGCGTTGATGCTATTGATACTCAGAAAGGCTGCCTCAGTCCAGGCTGAAGGGAACAATGCACTGATATTCGTCGGGGATAGCAGTGGTGTGCTTTAGGTTGTAATCAGGACGATGAAATAATTCCATCAGCTTGCATCAACAAGTGGTAGTTCAGGAGTTCGTCGATGAAACCAAATTTAAAAGCTAGCGCAAAGGTGTTCCGCGAAAGCCTTGGCGCAGATAGATTTTGATAGTTGTCATTATGAGACCTTTAAGAGTTGCTGGGGCATTGAAAAATAGGCAACGGAATGAGCCGATTATTCAGATTGAATGGGTTGAAATCCAGAGAAAGGGATGAGCCATATAAATGATCTACCTATAATTTGCTGTGTTTTTTAATGGAAACTGCACACGTATTGTGCATGGGATGCTCGCCTTTACCAGTAGTCCTGAGGCGTCATACACCGCAAGGAAATAACAGCTGCACTAAAATTTATGTGAGAACCTGTTCTGGAACTAAAGATGGACAGTGATGGGCATATTCTGGGCCAGAAATAGTCCGTGGGATGCACAGTGCGCTATACCCCCAGTTCGCTCAGGCCACCCAGACAAAAGCATGACCGAAAGGGTCGTAGAACGGGTCCTTGGAATTCCGTTGAAGAGAACTGCTCACAATCAGTTAGACTCCTCTGGCGTGGGTTAACTTGTTACCGCTTTGCTGTGTATAGTTGATATTTTTCCCGTTTTTACGGATGACTTACCAGTAAAATAAAATTGGCAATAATTTGAGCTAACACTGAAAATATGAAGAGATCAAACAACGGGGGTGAAAAGTACGTGTTGATGCCTGCGGGCGATGAGAAATATTTTGAGTAGCGATTAATCAACTTTATAGACCCAATGAGGGAAAGTGACGTAGAAGAGTTAGATAAAAATCCGCTCAAGGAATGATGTACTTCGGCAAGTGCAGGGGCGTTTTAAGAGTAGAAACACAAAAATATACAAAGTCACGGGTGGGACAGATTATCCTGGCAGAAATAACCGGTTAAGATAGCAGAAGCTTAGAGGGCAAGTGCGGCGGAACAACTCCGCCAAGTTTCATGTGGTGCTGTGGATGGTTTGCCGATCAAGAACCAATTAAGTTTGTGAATTCACCTTTAGGTTTGTGTTCTTTGCCTGTAATGGTCTTAGGACTTAGTTACGGGCTAGGCCGAGGGCACTACACGCTGTTTAATCTTGAGGTATTTCTGACAAACAAGTGTGCATTTTCACTCAAATCAACGAATCATCGTAAAAGTGGATGACGAGGGGCAACGGTAAGTTTTCAAAACCAGGCTGGCGACTGCTGTTGATAATCGGAGGAAAACCAGAATTCTAACCCATGTTCATAGGACTTTTCTAGCCCAATGCTGGCTCATTCCATATTAAATAGAAGTGGGGCTTTGCAAGCCAGGCTTTAAAAAGCATCACAATTGACCGCGGCCAAAAGTAAACTGGATGGTTTGTTCCAGGATTCTACCTGGTCGGCAATTAATAATTTTGCTTTTATCGATGGCCAAACCAGGGATCCTCACCGAATAACCTGCTACGTTCGGAGAAATGGGAGCCAATGGCGTTTTTTAATTGGATTTTGGCGCATCGGACACTCGATTGAGAAACACTGAAGAGAAAGGCGATATTCAGCTAGAGCATGGGGATCCCGATTCGCGTCTTAAAATTAAGGTCTTAGGAGAGGCTAAGGAGATACTCAGTGAACGTTAATTGCGTATTTTCGATTGCAGTTCAATCAACTTTACCGACAAGTGTAGGGTTATTCGGGAAGTACTCAAGGCAAGACGTGGCCTGTAATTTGGGCGTTAATGGCTCGTGATCTTGATTGTAAATGCCCGTAGGATCATGGGTTGTCTTATTTAAGACAGTTTGGCTTTGGACTTTAGGATAATAAGATAGTGGCCGAAGCACCAAAACCTCAACCGTTTGCTTTCCCGAAATGCGCAGGTCATTTATTAACGGAAAACCGGGGGAGTTTGCGATTTATGCTTTGCTATAAACTGTCGGTAAAGATTTTCATAAACCATTTGCTGGGGCAATTACGCCAAAACTTACGTCTTCAGTTAAACATACAATGGTGAAGTTCACTGCGATGGCTTCAAAAATTTAGACTATTGTAACGTAGCCAATGAATACCATTGACGTGTAATGAGCGATAATCTTAAACGTAACATTAGTTTGCACCCGGAATAAAAGGGAAATTCCGACACTGCCTTGCATGATCCTACTGATACTGGCGCATATTTCCACCAAAAATCCGACATTATTGACGACCTGAATGCAACTGGAAATCTTGGGCGATAGCCAAGTGAGGAGTGGCTTTGTTCTTCCAAACGCTTTAATTGTGGTCAGAATTCGGGAGTGAAAAATACAAGAAAAGGCATCTGCACCGTCTGAGGAGAAGACCGTCGAAGAGTTCATATTCGCGTTTAAGATAGCTGAGCTCCAAAAGTCAAACTGGAACATGGAATGGGATCACATCTTCAGGGGACCTAATTAGGATGGTCTATAGTGCTGTACAAAGGTACGAAATTTGCTTGGCTGTCCTCAGCAGATTTTCCACGTGTGGATAGAATTTCAGCGCGTTTATTTCGGCCATCGTCCCTAGGATCTTGCAGGCAATAACTCATTCGGTTTGCGACTGTGAACGTCGTAATTTTTGTGACGGGAATGTATCGTGGTCGCTGGAAAGCAAGAATAAATTTAAAAGTAGCTGTGGAAAGTTGTGGAAAATCTTGGAGCTGGATTGGGCGATCCAGGTTCAGACTTATTAAAACTTCCTTCTTACAAGTGGCATATTTGCGAAAGTAGTGGTAGGCGTTTTTACTCTCAGAGACAATCTGGGTCGGTAAATGTTTTCATTGGTGCTGACAATGCATCCCAGGTTGTTGTCTTTATATGTGGTATCCGGCTTGGTCATATGATTAAAATCAAGTTGTATTTTGGTATATAGTTAATTCGCCTCAGTCTGTTAGTCAGAAAATTAAAAGCTGAACAGGTAATAGCTAATACTGCAGAAGCAAAATGATCAATTTAAGTAAACGTGAACCGAGTACAAGGTAGGCAGTGGCTTTTGGGCAGGTTCTAATGAGAAAATTGTAAGCACGAGTGCGACCTTTAAAGCAAACACCGTGATCGATCCTAGCGTGTGAATGCCACACAACCAGAACAGCGGTAAAAATTAGTTTAAGTGGGATGCGAAACCTTATATCCTTTTATCACGTGTTGCGTAAGCTATATGCAGTGCGGCTTGACGAGAGGGTCAAGTAGGGTGAGGAGAGCAGAAAAGGGAGACCAACAGGTTTGAAGCGTATCAAATTCGCCTTTCGAAGGGGAGACCAGACTGCTAAATGAATGAATGAGACGGTAAATACCGAGATTAATAAAGACCGAGTGTCGGTTGATATATCCTGTTTGAGACCAGAACTCGGATATTTGGGTGTGAAGCCGGAGGGCAAAAGAAGTGGATTGGAGCAGTCGGTATTGGGGGACGGGGACTATAAGCGGGTGCTATAACCACGGCGTACGATTAACTCATTTAAGGTTTGTCACAGTGTTTCTGCGATCCGTCAGATAAATGAAAGGCGTAGAGCTATAATCTTCTAACCAAGTTTTAGTTACTAGGACGATATCATACTAGTTGGCGGCTGCCGGTAGATCAGCTTTCTTTTTTGACAATTCGGAGGGGTGGCCTTCAAGGAGGGCAGAGAGAAGGCGGCATTGTTTTTCATGTCGTTTGTTTTTGAGGAGTTACCAAAAGCGTCGCTTTTGTTAGGGGAACGCTTATCATGAAGTCTATCGGGAAGTGTCCGAATGGACATAGGAGCCGTCTCAATTAATGAATAATTCGATCATTAAAATCGTAGTATGTTTGCTTGTTTTCATTGAATATGAATATGAATTGGGTGATGAAACAGGGGCTGGGTGGCAGTAAAACTCGTGCGCCCTCCCACGATTGTCGGTCTGGTGGCATCTGGTCTACGAGGCTGCGGGTCGTTCGAAGCTAATTCAGTCATCTGCACAGCCACCGAAGACGTTCGGGAAACGGAAAACTTGGCATCGCTTGAAATAGATTCTGTAGACCTGTAATCTTTATGTGAGGGTTTTCAACGAAGTAGGGGAAGGCCGATGCTGTGATTTAGTCAATTACTCAGGTTTTGAGTAGCCATTTTGCAGTTCCGCTTCTGTACACGCAGCAAAGACAAATACCGCCAACCTTGCACTTATGAAGCTACATCGTTTGCAAATTAAGTCGGCAAAGAATGGAAACCTGCGTACAAGAAGCACGCAAACCATGGAAATGAAAACTAAAAAGGGATACACCGCAGCGGTTTCAGTATGTTATTTAGGGCAAAACTGTCAAAATCGGTGGAATCTGCAGAAGCACTCAGTTCATAGACCCAGAAAGCCGAAGCAGCGCTGTCAGGGCACTATCAGGCATCGTGGATGGTCCCTAAGAAATGTTTTACTAACATCCAAGGAAGCAATGATTGATTCGGACCATATGGTGTTTTGGAGCCAAAGGGTCAGCGACCACAAGAAAACCAATCAATGGAAACAAAAGAGCATAGAATTGATTAGAAATTATATTTATCAATGGGTCCAAGAAGCATGTTTCATTGCTAGGTTAGGTTGTACAGTCGGGACGAGCGATAACAATGATAAATTTACATGAATAAAAGCTGATTGGAAGAATGCCACCAAATTGGGACTATGTTGATAGGCTCTTAATGTATGCTTTCAATGCAAAAGACAGCTACGTCAAGTTCATTGCAAATCGGTGTACCAGTATTTCAGTTTTGTCTGTTTGAGATTCCCATTTTGAAGCTCGTAAATGAGCGGGTGATTCAAGCAAGGACAAAGTTGTTAACAATGGTTTGATCCCGGAGACCATGTGGCAAGCCAGTTGATCAATGCATCAGCCGCAGGTGCCTGTTAAGGGTTTGAATTGCATTTTAATGGACATGAATTTTTTAGCGGATTGTCAAAGACATTTGAAAATTGGGCTAGCTCAAAGCTGCAGGGTTATCTTTTACTCAACCGGCTTGTTAGTTTTCCAATGGAATCACAATAGATTGACTTTGCTCACAGGCCCACGATATTTCATGTGAACTTGGGAGATAATGCCAACAAAGTGACCGTGAGCTTGATAAAAGATTTTTTGATGAATTCTTCGGTAACCTAGGGTGAAGTAGGGACTCATTTGGTTTTTGAGGGGGAGAGTGCATTGTTTAGCAATAAATAAGTTGAGCTTGTGCAGTACTCTACTTACACGGTAGGTTTTGCTTTTAACCGGGGGAGGGAAAGATGCAGAGAAAAGAAACATTTCGTTTTAGAAGGCGTTTTATTGCTCACCAACGATGGTCTTAAATCACAGTAGGCCGAAGAAAACGCGACGTATTTATTCACGAACGGATAAAACGGATAAGGGTTGACTTGATAGTGGTTGATTGAATGGGCTGACCTTGCATTGCACATCCAAACTGAAAACGTCGATTTTGTAGTGAAGGCAGGAGGTGCGACTAGCTAGGTGGCGCAGACCCAACGGAGTTACGTACCGATGCAGACTGTGAATACAGCCGTGACGTTCACACTAATCTGATTTTGCATTTGTCGCTAAGACTTGGTTTCCATTTGGTGCTAACGGTGATTGCCCGTGGTTTCTTCCGATCAAAAGTTTAACAGGTTCATTCTGGTAGGCATGGGTTTGAATCGATGCATTTTTCAGACACAGCATCTATCTGATTTGGAGGCATAATAGGCAGCATGCGCGTCAAACCTGAAGATTTGGGCACAATAATGAGATTCTAGAATCTGCGACGAAACTTAAAAGTACTTGGAATCTGTTTTAGATGCCAGCTGTGATCCTTTTGAAGGAATTAGCCTGATAAGCAAAGGCAATGTAGAAAACTCCAGTGAGTGTGAGAAGAAAGAGCCTGCATTTCGCTGAGAGCAGCCGCTATGAAGACAGGGCACACAGCAGCAGGCCTACTGTTAGCAGAGTCGCTATCGGCCCGCAAGGAATCCTGCAACGAAAGTAAATGATTTATTGCAGCAAAGCATCTCCTAAGTGACTGCCTTGTTGACTGGTGGCAACAAAGTTGGCAACGTTTGTGTCACGGTTTGTCTAGCATGCACGGCGCGACATCCCAGTTCGTGCAACCATTCGGCAGTTAAATCATCCGATGGAAAATATGTTTCTGATACGTTCATCCCGCGTGGTTCGTATTGTGAAAAACGGTTCATGTGCCCCAATGTGAAGTCAGAAGCATGCAATGACTGTTATTTTCTCCCAAAGAAACACACGAGACCTTACATTGGTGTGAGTCCGTTCTTAATGTTACCAATAAACACGGCTGCCACCTTCATTGCAGGTTAAATACAATTAATTCTTTCGTGAGCGATAAAAGGATTGCTTGATATTCGGTTAAATGGTCCCAAAGTTAGCCCATACCGTTTAATTCCGTCGTCCGTGAAAAAAATTAAGGGGCACATTGCGTCTTTCTAGAGGCACGCCTTGTGTCACTTTAAGCATCCACGTCGTCATGTTGATGATTTGGAACGTTGGAAGGCCATGGAGTTTCGTACATTTTATTTGTACATAGGGCTTCTATGTCTTCAGATTTTGATGCCCGGCGATGCCAATTAACGCTTCCTTAACTTCACTGTCACCATTTACATTTTATCTCATCCCTTTTTGCATAAAATATGAAATACTTTTGTCGCCTCCCTGGTGGCGTCCTTTGTACAAGGGTTTTTAATTTTATATTAGGTCCAAAACAGTTTATGATATACACAGCTTCATCCATCTTCCATCGAGCGTGGCGCATCATTGTCAGCCGGAGACGTTTGCTTGCTTCTCATATTAAAGCATGATGAGCTTTCTCCAGTAAAACGTTGATGGACCACGCAATCCAGCACAGCAGTTGCACCGTTAGCTTTGTGACGCGGTCGCTGATGAGTGCGTGCCACGTACAACAACGATGGACGACTGCGGTGACCCCATAAACCGCTTTCATGGATGCTGAAATCTCTCTATCTTTAAAGGGGTGTTGTTGCCTTGGGCACTACCCAACAACGTTGTAATTTTTCATGGCGGGCCGGTGCACGTAATCGACATTACCAACGATGAAATAAGTTTCAACTTTTCCGGCAATTCTTCTGACTATTTCGCTTTCCATATACATTTCACACATCCCTACAAATTCTATGTTGACGGTCAACACCAAGATGTAGTTACTGTTCCTCTTATTGGTATAAGATACAAATGTTTCTGCTACGTACGTCAAGGTATATCGCTCGTTGCTCCGGTAACATACACTTTCCTAAAGTTGAAGCAGTTTCTTCTCGAGACATGTATATGCTTTGCCGTCATGCAACATCAGCTAAGGATTGGTAACCCACTGTTTTAGATGCACAACGTGGTAAATTTTCCCGTAGACGCCGCCGCATTGGTCGTCCACAGCGTTTGGCTAAGGAACAGTGAGTGAGTTGTGGCCGCGTATGCATCCTCCGCAAACTATCACCTGTTGTTGATCAGAGGGTAGATGCTTTCAAAATCAACGTCGATGTCTGAATTATTCTGTGTACCAGAAAGATGTATATTATTTTGCTATTAAACAATTTAGAATAACTTTTAAGGTAAAATCATGTTTGGGGGGAGTTTCTTTGGTAAATTCAATCGCCCGTCGAATGAAACCTTCCCAATGAACGCATTCTTCTGGCAATGCCCAGGCAGGAAAAGGTAATTACTCGCTTGTAGCGTTAATGAATCGGGTTTCCTTTGCAAATGTCATAGGATGCTAATTTCGTAGAACCGACGGTCTCCCGCAGGTAGCACCCAGAGTCACCAAATACGTCACCAAATGTCCCTGGGTGTGCGCTAGGCATCAGCGCGGTATTCTTTGGGTGATACCAGTCTCTTTATGTGGAAAACGTAGTTAGTCCCCTTATATTCTGGTACCCTCAAAAAGTCATGCTGAGGGTCTGGAGATCACAGTGGCTTTATCAAGGCGGCTATTAGTTAATGAAGCTTTATCACCGTCATGACTAACGTTCAGGAATCCGGAAAGTGCCCCTGTATAGGTTTTTACCAACACGCGGATAGGTGAATTGTTTCCAACAAGCCTTTTAAACGAGTGCATTATTTTGAACGCATGCTGTTTGCTGTGAACGATGTACAAGTTATTGTTGGGTCTGCAAACATGAGATTCGACATGTACCATTGTTCTGGTAGCCCGGCAGCACGATACGAATCTACGCGCGCAAACGCTGATAAGGCATTGATGCGCCTAGAAGGCGACGCCACAAATGTGAACAAGTAAAATGTGTCAGTGAGCGCCAACTTTTAAATGTAGAAATATATGGGCTAGTGCCTTGGAACACTGCGTCTGCAGCGACGTGTGTGTGACCGTCCCACGGATACTCTCGTTCCTGATAGGTAAGAGCCTGATGCTGAAATCCAGCTGGGTGGGTTAATCCGGAAAATCATTTACCGCCAACCAAAGATTTACATCGGTGGTGGTAGTCAGGGTTAATCCATGCCTTCTACTGTCCACCAAAAAGATGCTGTGCGGTGCGCATCAGCATTTCATTAGGAATTGACAGTGAACAATAAGCAAGTAATTGAGCACTAGTTCATCGCGCTCGTGATCACGGTTAAAGCAGCGGAGTAAGAAGATGCAAAACCTTTTGGTGACCTCAAGCATGAATGAATTGTAATTCGTATCACTTTGAATAACACCGAAATCACAACCAAATCAACTTTGTTTCCTTTCCTTCTCTTGCACCAAACATTACGTCGGAAATCAAACTGATCTGCTCGTGAAGAACCTTCTGTGTAATGCATCTTTTCCAATGCCATTTTAGTATGACGATTTCGCAACTTAATCTCATTTTATCAAATCAATTCTTCGACTCCAAACATTTGAACGTTATTTTCTCGGCAGGTCGTGCTTGGGTGTGCTAGGGCTGGAGGTTTCATCTCCAGCAACAGCCGTGGAGGCTATTCACACACTCAAAATATCATCCTGGGTTTTGTCTGCAACTTTGCTTGCATCGTGGTACAGTGTAAGCAGTACGCAACGCGACGTGATCCCCGGTGGCTAACAGGGCTTGGAAACGAATCGGGAGGGTAAACACAAGGTACCGCATGCGCATCGTCTATTAGAACCTAAGAAATACCGCATCTTCATGCATATCGTCCACAACTGCTTGATTGATATCGCTTTTCCATCCAAAGTGCACCTACTCAACTCCGACAGCCGATTCGTCCAGGTCTCCCAGACGGGCGCGTCCTACCAGATGAACTCTGGTACGATTAAACTAGTCATTAGCCAATTGATGTCGACGACCGATGCGGCGGCGTCTACGGGAAAATTTACCACGTTGTGCATCTAAAACAGTGGGTTACCAATCCTTAGCTGATGTTGCATGACGGCAAAGCATATACATGTCTCGAGAAGAAACTGCTTCAACTTTAGGAAAGTGTATGTTACCGGAGCAACGAGCGATATACCTTGACGTACGTAGCAGAAACATTTGTATCTTATAACAATAAGAGGAACAGTAACTACATCTTGGTGTTGACCGTCAACATAGAATTTGTAGGGATGTGTGAAATGTATATGGAAAGCGAAATAGTCAGAAGAATTGCCGGAAAAGTTGAAACTTATTTCATCGTTGGTAATGTCGATTACGTGCACCGGCCCGCCATGAAAAATTACAACGTTGTTGGGTAGTGCCCAAGGCAACAACACCCCTTTAAAGATAGAGAGATTTCAGCATCCATGAAAGCGGTTTATGGGGTCACCGCAGTCGTCCATCGTTGTTGTACGTGGCACGCACTCATCAGCGACCGCGTCACAAAGCTAACGGTGCAACTGCTGTGCTGGATTGCGTGGTCCATCAACGTTTTACTGGAGAAAGCTCATCATGCTTTAATATGAGAAGCAAGCAAACGTCTCCGGCTGACAATGATGCGCCACGCTCGATGGAAGATGGATGAAGCTGTGTATATCATAAACTGTTTTGGACCTAATATAAAATTAAAAACCCTTGTACAAAGGACGCCACCAGGGAGGCGACAAAAGTATTTCATATTTTATGCAAAAAGGGATGAGATAAAATGTAAATGGTGACAGTGAAGTTAAGGAAGCGTTAATTGGCATCGCCGGGCATCAAAATCTGAAGACATAGAAGCCCTATGTACAAATAAAATGTACGAAACTCCATGGCCTTCCAACGTTCCAAATCATCAACATGACGACGTGGATGCTTAAAGTGACACAAGGCGTGCCTCTAGAAAGACGCAATGTGCCCCTTAATTTTTTTCACGGACGACGGAATTAAACGGTATGGGCTAACTTTGGGACCATTTAACCAAATATCAAGCAATCCTTTTATCGCTCACGAAAGAATTAATTGTATTTAACCTGCAATGAAGGTGGCAGCCGTGTTTATTGGTAACATTAAGAACGGACTCACACCAATGTAAGGTCTCGTGTGTTTCTTTGGGAGAAAATAACAGTCATTGCATGCTTCTGACTTCAAATTGGGGCACATGAACCGTTTTTCACAATACGAACCACGCGGGATGAACGTATCAGAAACATATTTCCATCGGATGATTTAACTGCCGAATGGTTGCACGAACTGGGATGTCGCGCCGTGCATGCTAGACAAACCGTGACACAAACGTTGCCAACTTTGTTGCCACCAGTCAACAAGGCAGTCACTTCGGAGATGCTTTGCTGCACTAAATCAGCTCATCGGCGCCGTAATTGAAACCATCGTTCATTGCCATATAATATATTGGGCTTGTAACCCGCACCAATACCGGCCACATCCGAGGATTGGATGTGCAATATCATTGATCCAAACTTAATGCAGCTTTGTTTCCCACTTACACTAAAGATTTTACTTAGATGGCAATTGTCTCCTAGCTGCTTCTTCAATTCTCGAATGCATATATATGTTGCTCCTCAGCGGAACTGACAGGCGTTCGGAGCAAAGTCATGGATTTACTGCAAATTTTTGGCAAATAATCATTTAAAACCTTGCAAAATGCCTCGTTGTCCGGCAGCTTTTGATGGAAACACACTCAGGGCTTCTTAATAAAAATCTAATGATCACTTTGGAGATCTATCTGGGAACGATGATTACAGACGGCGGAAAAACCGGGACCACAAAAACACTATTGGTTTCTCATAGACATCTTCCATGCCTTTAAGGCCGGTCGAAGCCTCCTGCAATTGCGTTCTTGGAGCTGATCTTGTGGTGAAATCGTTGACATTCACCTACAAAAAACATCAGATTGAGATGTTGAAAGGATAGGACAGCTGGGGAACTCCTGCTTTAGAGTAGATGACACAACTTGCGGATGTGATTATATTCTATGTGACACGTCCCATGATTCTCCAGAACTGAACGCCGGTGCGCTTAAGAGTAAAATTTAAACTGTGGCTCCCTCATTCCCATTATCTGATTGCAGCTAATGGACACTGTGCCCGCACGCAGTACACAGCATCGCATTCAGGCGCTTCCTTCTTATGCCATATCGCCTCCATCTAATCACATCTGACAATATGTAACAGAAAACAAAAGTGTTTTTTACTGCAGGATTTGCGGCCAAAAAGGTGCAAATCTGGTTAACATCAAATAGTAACACGCGTGCAGTGCTCCACAAACCGCCCTTTTCGACTATCATTATTTTTAAAGCTTACCGCCCCGTGGCCTCTAATTCAAATCACCTGCAACATTTTCTTCGCTACATCTCGGTTATTCATTAATCGATTATTTACGGGAAAAACATGCAATAAGAAGATGCACTTTCAAAGCATCAATATCAACACAACCCCGAAATATTCATCAATAGCCTTAGTAACAAATGCTTTTCAGCATGTTAAGCAGTCTAGCGGACAATGTTTAACATTCAACGACTAGCCTCAAAGAGCAGTGGACTGATAAGCTGGTGTCCTGAAGATTTGACTTCACTTGAGCAGCGGCTTGGTTTTTTGAAGCA
>LUCM01000522.1:110851-121199 GCA_008360955.1 Fasciolopsis buskii | reverse complement strand
ATTTCAATTCATACTATAGGCTAAACATTGAACTACAAGGTTCTGTAAAGAGGCCGGTCATTCCTTCACAGTTCTGGACAAATTTTATGCTTTTTTTATTGGAAGACTTTAGTGCGGTATGGCCAAAAAGTTTTTTCTGATGTTACTGCTAACATGTTTGCTGAAACCGAATAACTTATCGATTCTACTTCCAGAAACCGAAAAAATCGAATGATTAATCTCAACTTTATGCTACTAAAGGCAGCCACCAATGCCACCGCATATGGAAGACCAGAAAAGTCGTGACTTTGTCGTCTCCTTGTTCCATGACTATCTTCTGAGGGAGCATCGAAGTGACTTGTTGCGTCTTTCGTCTTCATCTTCTCTCGAACACCAGTCTGTCGTCATCCACTTCAGTTGTTTGTGCGAATTTGATGGTGTATTCTCCGAGCTTCTTCTTGTTCGACCCCATGATACGCTCTCTTTGCTTGACGAAGGTCTTCGTATTGCCCTGAATGCAGATTGTCTCTCGAGTGAGAAGAGCAGTAGCTCAAGTAAATCAACATATGACCACGTACACGTCCGTTTGAAAGCCCTTCCCGTTATCCCAGAGGTACACAGAAATACAATACCATGGTCCGTAGACGTGGGCAAGTTTGTTGCTCTCCGGGCGACAGTTAGTCGTGTTGGCCCATTGCAAGTATTCCAGGAACGTGTACGTTACGCTTGCTCAAAATGTGGCTTCCAGTTTCTTGTGCACGCTAAAGTAGATCAGAATTATAAGCTGTGTCCGCCTCGTTTTTGCCCCAATCGAGAACAAGGCTGCCGTTCGACAGTAATGAAACCACTTCCTGAAAAAACGTTTCATGCGAAAAACTATCAGGAGATACGTGTTCACGAACGATTTCGTTGTCTGTCGGTTGGTTTGATGCCTCGATCCATCGTTGTATGTTTGGAAGACGATCTGTTGGAAGTGGTTAAACCCGGTGATGACGTCATCGTGAATGGAGTTGTGATCAGACGTTGGCAAACCCCACACGACGGTGCTCCGTGTGAAATCTCACTTGCAATCAAAGCCAATTACGTTGAAAATTTGTCTGAATTGAAAACCGGAGTCAGCTCAAATCGATTATCCACTGAACGAATTGTTGAATTCGAGAGTTTCTGGTCTAAACACTCGAATAGTTGGAATGACGCTCTGGACGCCCGCAACCAGTTGGTTCGCAGCATTTGTCCAGACGTTTGTGGTCTTTATCTAATCAAACTATCTTTGGCATTGATACTAGCTGGTGCGCCCGAATGGACAGCTGCGACCAGTAAGTAATATATTTTCAGCTGCAGCTTATCTTGATCACACTCTTACCCGCGTATCTTTTGCGAAGCACAGAGTTGAATGGACTCCGACATTTGCAACTCCTAGGGATGACATTATAAGTATATTGTATTTCATGTTATGAATAGGTCAGCTCGACAACGTTTTAGCCAAACATTTCTGTTGAAGTAAGGAATAAATTTCAAGCTTGTGATTGTTATTTCTGATTTAATTTTGGTGAAGGGCCTTGGGAGCCGCTTTAGTCAACACAAAGTTGCTGTTGGCCATCAAATTTTTATTCCATTTGTGTTCATTAGTGAAGCGGTTGCGTTCACATAACTATAAATATTTTAGCTGCTCTCGAAAAGAATCGATAACCGACTCAGTTTCCGATGGAAAAGCAACACAGTATGATGAGGTGTCACTTTTGGCAACGAGTCTCTAGAGTTTCCGAATCCTGCAGGCTACGCGACCCCAAACTATACGTGGTAATTGATCGATTCCACAGAAGTCGGACCAGAAGGACGACAGTGGATATGGGCATTTACTGGACGACAGGTGGTATTTGGTCGATCGGAACTGATTTTACAGACGTACCGGAAAACATCCGATAGATCAGATAGACAGTCTGAACGAATTACACCAGTTCAACCGATCAACAAGGCCTTTGCGAACACATTTCCAATCGTGACGGTTGCAATCAACTTACTGGAAGTAAGTAAATGAAACTGTAAATATAGCGGGCTCAGCGTGATCGGCAGACGATTAGTAAAGACGAGCCTAAACTGATCAACCCAGACAAACAGGAACACTAAGACGGACTGACGTGGTAATTTATGTTGGCCTCAACAGATCAATGACCAAATCGCATAGGGAGCAAGAAATGCGGTTATAGCGTGACTTGTGTGTTCCCATGTGTGTGTATGTGTGTGTGAATGTTTTCGAACAGACGCATGAATGCATACAACTATAAGAATATGCCTTTATCATTCGACCGAACGTATGGTTAAGTACACACTTCTAGTCAGTTCCTTGGGATCAACAGGGAAAACTGGTCCTGGAGACCTGTCTACCATCACAGTTGACCGATAGCATCGGGGTTTGAATCTAGTAGTCAGAACTCAGCTATCGCAGTGTGAATATGTTCGTGTGAATGATTTGTTTAGGCGTTTCGTGGGTTCTAAGGCTACACTCGTCTTTCTCCCCCTGTTATATTCCGACAATTGGAGGAAAGTGATCCCACGCCTATGAAGATTGATTCATATATATTCGTGAGTTTGTTCTTGCCACCGAGAGTTTCTGTTACCTCTGGAGTAATTTGGTGATCAGAGGCGAGGAAAATCTTGCAGTCGCTCTAGTTCAGCCCCTGTAGTTGCTGATTGATGAAGTGTTATCGTCCCTCTTGCCAAAGGCATGTACCGTATAGGCGTATTGGGTTGTACACTTAGTGGGTTCCACTTATTTTGGCATTTTGTACTGCTGTCTTTGGTATAACATCAAGAGGATCAGGATGGAAAAAATCGACCTGAAGGGAGGTAGTACTGCAACAGTTAAATTGTGTTTATCCGTTTTCGGGTGAACCGGCAACCGGCCAGTTGTTCTGACTAGGCGTTGTCTTGACGAGGAATCCAAAGGTCTTGGTTTTAGCTGTTGTATGTATGTCGTGGACGATTGTAACAAGTAATGCAATCTGATGGTCAATAGTAATCGTTTCAACCTATTGAACGAGAGCGCCTGTTGGGCTCATAGAAACAGCATGTTTGCCGATCAGTCTCGTTGGATAGAGTCGGAGGTAAAATTGGGTATAAGTGAGCCGGATTGACGGGAAAAACAAAGCAGTGATGGGCTGTTTAGGATTTTCACACCTTACGAAATACTTCTAAAGATCTGGCATGCTCCTTTGGCCTTTTGTTTGCTTCATTTTTTCGAGCAGCTCTTCTTACACCGTTGATAGTTGTATCTCTGAATTAAGAGAATCGCAAGTGGATTTCTTTGTACATTATTATACACTAACAACTTCGAATTGATTTTATACAAATTTTTGCCTTTGCAGACTTCACCAAATCAGTCAGAAGGTTGTAATAATCACTTCAGCATATTGCAGGTTGTTAAAGAAATAATGTGACTAGTTATGGAAAATCGGTGAAAGAGTTAGCTACGACACGTTCCTCGTGGCCAGAATTTGGACTGGGTAAGCAACATTCAGATTTATATACCTATTTATATGAGAAGACACGGATCGATTGAGGTGTATGAGTCGAGGTACGAGACTAATGCTTCCGAAGCTCATTGTTTCGAGCATGGACAAGGACTAAAAGAATCCGTGCAAATTTTTAATACGCGAATTGGCAGAAGTCACAGAGTTTGTTGGGTGGCTACGATTGATACGTCATTGATGATAGACCTTTGCGAAGGGTTCCAAAGTCTTTCATTAGTAAACCGATAGAGACGGCGGTGAAATAATAAGAAACAGAGAGTACATATTATTGGACGAAAAGTGAGATCGTGTTCTGCTTAACCCTGAAGTTTTACAGCCTAAGTATTTTTCGCACACTGACGGATGAACAAAATTTTCTGGTTTGCACATGACCGGTTTCGCGGTTATTGTCATTCGTCAGATATACCTACTCGGTACTCTCCCACTAACAAAGGAGTGGTTGGACAGGAGAGTACCGAGTAAGCACATATGACGTGCGATAGCAATCGTGAAACCGATCTTATTCTTCCGGGAAGTTTTGTTCACCCGTCCGTATACGAAACACACTACTGACAGCAAATGCCCATAATTTCGTATCTTGTATCTTCTTTCTGATTGTTAGCCTTATGTAGCTGGCGAATTATCGTATGATTCCTAAGTGGACTTATTTATTCACGCTCTTATTGATTCAGAGGAAATTTTACAGAGAAGTCTTTTTTAGCTCATTTGTTCCGCTAGAAATATAAGATATTTGTCTTCTAGTTTTTTTTTACTAATAACAGTTCAGTTCAGTTTTTACAACCACTAACCTTTCACCATTGTGCTGTGGATTTAGTTGTCAACTCACAGCACCGTCTACAAAAGAACGAGAAATGATGAGAGGTCAATTACAAAATAACAAGTTGCAGAACTATATGGAGAAGAAAAGCTTTCGAATGTAAGAACGCCGCTGACCGCGACAATGAGCCATGTCGCCTATTGTCTCCAACCGTCATATTGGGAGATCTCGTAGACCTGAACTCGACAGTTGAACTGGACTTACACGAACCACTTCACTGGTTGGGGTTTTCATGCCTTTTTGCTGACCGTCTCGGTTTCTTTCTCCAACCACTATCTGCCTCGGACAAAACCGCACAAAAGCCATGTCTCAATCATCTTAATCTGTTTTAATTAAGCGCCTCTTCTAAATATTGGGTCCTAAGACCCATCGCCGTACATCTGACCTCTAATTTACGTACAGGACAGTTAGATCTGCCAAGCTTTGTGTTCGCTGAAAGTTTGTAAACCATCCGGTCTGGTCGGCAAATCACCCACCACTCTTAAAATACATGCCTTTGAGTCGTTCCCTCTTTTCCGTCGTCTTTTCTGTCTTTCTCTTAAATTCTTCACTTTCCAGATACCCTAGAAACACCGTGGCTTTTCCTATATTCAAACGAGGTGTTTCTAACGTGAATAAATCGTTCTATTTTTGTCGTATCTGCTGTTGCAAAGGTATTCTAAATCGTCATCTCTGACCAATTACGATCGTTTTTCAAGCGTAAATGATTACTGAGATACCGCCAAAGCGTATTCGGATGTTGTCGTTTCTCTAGCGATCTGGCGACTCTCTTCTCATACGCCTGGTCAACTGCACCTGAAAACTGCGGAGGAACACTTGACCTGGCCTGGTATCCGTAAATGCTTCAATCGAGTTTTGTACGAAGGGCTATCGAAAAGAACTTACCACGTTTGGTTTTCATTTTCTCTTTGGAATTTTGTCCACCGTAACCCATTGTCCTGTTTTGTTAAAAGCTCAGTTTCGCACACCACTTGAATAGCGCAGACACATTAGTTAGTGTCTCGCATTTACTCCTTTTCTTCTTCTTGTCCAGTTTCAACGAAAACCAATCAGACTGGTCAACGACTCTTTCGTAACACTCAGTCTCCAGTCGCTAACCCATCGTCGGGCGGTTGCTTTGTTGTCTCTTTTCTACCATCATCATTTTGGATTTAATCCTTCTCATATATCATACCTACCGAATTCCCGTCATCAGATCTCGTACCACTTTCTTTCAGTCTTCATTCCTCCTCAACTGTTTAACTGTGCAACACTTCCGTTTCCTATTTTTCTATCGCCTCACAGCCTTACTGTCTGCAAAAGCAAGATCCACGATACCTTCTGATTGTGCTTTATCCCCTAAACTACAACTCACTTTACGTGTGAAAGAACAATGCGTACTCACGGGGATCAACCAGATTTATTCGCCCTTGGGGACATTTTTTGGTGATTGAATCTAAATCGTAACCGGTGCAGCCTGTTCGCTCAAGCATGGTGGATTTGTTTGAGTAAACTTAGAAGAGGACCACTGCATTAACTTTTACAAACCCCTCACAATGTTCAAAACACCTCAAAATCATTCACTGTAATCCAAGTTAAATTTCAGCTGTTGCAAGATTGGATTGTTTCAAAGCTGAGCTTTGTGTTTGTACAAAAGCAGTTAGGCGAGATGGGTTATTTTTACTTTCGCGATGATGTCTCACCAAGTGGTCGTGTATCGGATGACGCATCCTCGCTTATACAGAAGGCGCGACGGGCGTTCACATGACATCCGGATATCGATCAAAAGTCGAGTTTATACAATTGCAGTAAAATCGGCCTTGTTGCTCCGTTCGGCCATTGTAGACAGAAAGTATGAGAAACACCGTCTTCGTATTATTGGCAGAAATGGTGTGCGAGTTCTCCCTGCAAATCAGAAATGAAATGTAGAATATTGGGTCACGAAGCTCAATCGGTCTAATAGCGACTAAGATGAAATAGATGAAAGGAGTTCGGGTGTACTGCCCATGCATGCTGTTCCCCGAGACAGATTATGGTCAAGTCGATCGGTCCACTATGTGGTAAAGAGATATGAAGACCTTTATCAGTACGGAAGAAGTCCTACGCACTGCCTTCTTATGGCGATGTTCTCACCAATATGCGTGGACAAAGACTAGTTCCTAGCGCTCTCCACCGGGCTAACTGATCCTTGGCAGTCAATCTAGGGGAGATGGGTAAACCTTGAATCCATACCAACCACAGGTGGCGTACGAGCATACGACACTATACTCGTCAGCATCTGTGAAGAAGGATTGTACCGGGTATACATGATGTTTAGCCCCACTCGAAGAGCGTATGAACTGAGCAATCATCTCGTGGTCGTGAGGTCGTCCAGCTGCATTGTGGTCCAGGTCGTTTGGCCAAAGGCTCGCGATAGGGTCTCTTAAGTCGACCCTCTTTTTCATTTTGGTGAATCGTATGGTATCCAGCCCACAATGGAATCATGGATCTCTGGACAGCCAATGATGTTTAAATGGAGAATAGAGAATTTATCATGGGTTACGAACTCT
Organism: Fasciolopsis buskii; assembly: GCA_008360955.1. Lineage (NCBI taxonomy): Eukaryota > Metazoa > Platyhelminthes > Trematoda > Plagiorchiida > Fasciolidae > Fasciolopsis > Fasciolopsis buskii. Next base: position 114,345 of record LUCM01000522.1, on the reverse strand, counting down.
GCGCATTGTTTCTTTTTCCTTTCTCATTCATTTTCTTTTTTCCATTGTTCCCATGTCATGTTATTTGTGCTAACTGAATGTTTATCAGTTTACTGTGCCGGCTGGGTCGGACTAGATTATCACCTCGGGGGCCATGGAATATCTCCAAACCCAGTGGTTAGAGGTGCTCATATATTCAAAATGTTTATTCTTCTCTGTTCCACTAACATTGGATGCTGCGAGCTAACTGCAAGTGTCAGCGCCCATTAATGTATGGTTTATTTTCGTAGGACCCAAACGGAACCCAAGACGAAATCAAACTGCTGACTTTTAAGACGTTTACAAATAAAATTAAGGAAACATTTTACTGGTGATAAGGTAACTGGAAAAATGGAGAAATCTGCTCTAACTGTAACAGGAAATGGGGAAAGATATATCGTTCCTTGTTTGCTTGTTTTGTTACATGAATTACTCTTGCAATTATATATATATATATATATGTATATATATTCCGGGGCATTCTTCCCTCGTTCCTAACGTTGGCTCAGCCCAACTGTCAAAGAACTATCAACGAATCTGTTATGGTCGATAACCATTCCAAGGTTTTTGGCGCCGTAGATTTCATTTCTGCTACTAATTTTCCAAAAGAATCTATCCTTTTCTTAATATTTCGAAATTGACATTATTTTAAATATTGCGCGGTTGAATATTTTTGTGTCCGCGAAAAGATTCACAAAATCCCGTTCTGTGATTGGCTAGTCCACACATCGATCAAGGCCACCCAACAAAACTATATAAACGATAGAGCTCACTTGAATTCTGACTTGTGTTGGTGGGTCACCAATAAACGCGCGGCAGTACTCTGTGTTCGTCTTCTCTCTTCCGCTAGTGGGCTGGGCTAGCTGTTCGTATTTCGCGCCGCTTATTGTTCCGTGTGGCTGCTTATTCAAGGGAGCAGCAGATCTGTTCCATTCGTTGTGCGACTACGGGCCTTGAGTCTTGAGCCCGAACTTTTTGTCTCCAACCTCTGTATGTGTGTTCATGTCCTACTAGACTACAGGCTGTGCTCCTGTGATATCGTGCACTGCGAGTACTTGTGTCTTGTGCTTCAGTGTGTGCATAGACCAACCAAACTCGGCAACACATCAGAATCACAGTTGTGGTTCTTCTGTGGACTCTTCGACGAATAGCTTCCATGCACACTCCTGAAGCCACAAATTCGATATATATATATATATGTATATGAGGATATACATATTGTTATATATATATATATATATTGTTATTCACGTTGGGTTGCCGCATTTCACCAGGTAGTGTATCTGTCCTGTAGATGTTACTTCCGCTCAATTGGGGCTCTTGGCCTAGAAGTTTATAATTCTCTTGACCGATCTATAGGCCAGACAGAAGAAAATAAATCGCGTTTTGCTTGGACGCTACTAGTCTTGAGTATTTCCAGGTTTTTTATTTTTTTAATTTGTTTTTCACACTACATTCTATTCCGATTCATGTGATCACTTAGGAGACAGTCGTATACCCTGCTTTTTCATTCAACTTACTGAATCTACGCGTTTTCCCTCGATGTTTGCTTTTATGTTTATTTTGTCCCCACCAATATGCGCGTCCTGTTCGGCAGGTGAAGGATCTCTGAACTCGACGGGGTTAAAATCTCGTGTTCGAGGTAGCCCACATATTTTGCTGATAGGTGATCCGGGGACAGCCAAATCTGTTCTCTTACGCGCGGCTACCGATTTGAGCTCCCGGGCCGTTCTCACAACAGCAACCGGGACCACTGCAGCTGGGTTAACTGCGACCGCGGTTCGAGATTCCCATGGATGGGCTTTGGAAGCTGGTGCTTTGGTTCTGGCCGATGGTGGTTTATGTGCTATTGATGAATTCACCGCGCTGCACGGCACACACCGAGCTGCAGTGCATGAGGCTATGGAGCAACAAACCATCAGTTTAGCCAAAGCCGGACTTATTGCTAGACTGAATTGCCGATGTTCTGTTCTGGCCGCTGCCAATCCACCAAATTTGTTCGCCGGTGGCGCAATGGACGACCAAGAGGAGGATTTCGGTTTACCCACACCCCTGTTAAGTCGTTTTGATCTGATTTGGCGTCTCGTGGATCCGATCGATTCTGCCAAATGGGATAAGAAAGTTGCAGATTTCGTACTCAAATTGGACAAATCAGTTAGTTTGTTTTTGAGAACTGATTGTGTTTAAGTGTCACCAAAGTATGCCATTCATGGTTTCAGTGCCGTTTTACATTCTCATAATCTAACGAGGTAACAAAAAGAAACCGGTCTTAAGTGATTACTAATCACAGATACAATATTTCCACGGTCCATCTATGCCATTTCCCACATCCTCTCGTAGTTATGTCTAAGTTATTCGAATTTGTCAAACATAGTCGGAATCGAGGGAAGACCTAGCACACTTCCGCAATATATCGTAAAAGCACATGTACTCTCAGACTGCAGAAAAAACAATGGGGATCAGTTCGGCTAGCAGTGCATATGCATAGGTGTGAACACGTACAATGGACCACGTTCCAAACCTGAGCAAACGAGAACTCCACAAGCCAGTCGGATGACATCGGATTGTTTTGACATAATTCCGAACAATTTTGACATAATTTCGAAATAGTGTAGGAAGTTGTGTGGTGTTTTGAGATAGCGTAAAGGGTTGAGTGTTATGTGGAGTGCGAAATTCGCTTACGCGTTATGCGGCCAAAAGTTGGTGCCATCAACCAAAATCGGGTTACAAAGTTTCTGTCTATACAAATGCTTTGATCACTGATTTACTGCGGACCCGACCTTCGAACAGTATGATCTCGGCGTGATTGCTTATTCCACAACTGCTTTTTTAATTCGACACTATTTACATAGTCCTTTTTTATGATAACGTGCGCGCTCATGTGCGTTACCCGAACATGCTTCGGAACCATGGATGAGCGAGATTGTCATAATCAACCTATTCAACGGATAGTCGATGTGTTCGACCTGTCCAATTGATCAAGAAAGTCTCAGAACTTGCCCGACCTGGTTCCCGGTGCATATCGGAAGATCGTAGGTACGAATCCCTATAATGTTCACTATGGTCGTACGTTGACAACTCACCAATCTGGGTAATCTAAGTCCAATTCTGTGAAGCGTTCTGCATGCTGTGCTCCTATTCGCTGAGTGGTTCGGAACACCCAGGGCGAGACATGACGAGGGGTAATTTTACTTGATAACCACATTCAATTGATCTGTATTGGATTGGCGCAAAAGCCTGAGGCTTTGCCTGGAATAATTGTAATAAATGGAAGAAATCCATTTGACTTTACTCTTCGTCATAGCAAACGTGAAATCACAGTAAAACTGAAAAACTGCACAGGTTTTTTCCCCCACTTGATTTTTTCGCATCCGTTTCACATCGTCCTCATCTCCTGGCAATTTCTTTTTGGCTTTGTGAATATTTTCTTATCTTGATTCGACCTGTTCACCACTGTGATGCCTCGATCTCATGGA
>LUCM01000522.1:64499-77269 GCA_008360955.1 Fasciolopsis buskii | reverse complement strand
AGTAGTAGTAGTAGTAGTAGTAGTAGTAGTGGTAGTAGTAGTAGTAGTAGTAGTAGTAGTAGTAGTAGTAGTAGTAGTAGTACGCTTATGCAACCAGTATCTTGGCATCATGGCAGAAGGCGACTATATGCACTATTTTCTATGCGAAACATTGCTATTTGTTTTATGTCAAAATCTCCTACTATTAGCTGTGTTAAGAGGATATGACATAGCATGGAAGCATATCATTATTGGGTTCAAACTAACGTTTTATATAGGACATTCCGATCAGAGTCATTAGTGGCATGCAGCTTGTTTTACCGTGACGCCAAAAATTGATTTTGCACAGACTTTCTTATTTCCGGAAGAGATAGTCCTAATCGCCGGCTGACGATAAGTCACTTTTGCTTTATTCTGTTCTATTTTCTTGAATTTATCCAGCAAACACACATTTACCGAGAGTTCTAATCCATGAACGGTTCTTAATTAGTACAACCATTAAACGAAATTTGTCACCTTGTTCTTTCATCGAACATCTTTTCTGGTGGACCGGGTTTACCTGTCTGAGGTTGCTCTCTAGCTAATTAAGACCAATCCGTTTGGGCAAAAAGACACTAAGACTGGCCACCTGCTATTGATTAGCAAAACTGCGCCCGAATGGTTGTCTAGTACACTTGTGCTATTCCGTCAGTTTCAATTTCCCAAATTTTGCAATTAACTTTCACGAGGGTTTCGCTCGGCGTCTGAATGACTCGCGCTGACGTGGTTTATCCTCTAGTCAAGGCTGATTTGGGTCAAAAAAATGATGGTTAATTATACATTTTATTCTACATTTTGCACTGTGAATTAACAAAATCGCAGTCTACATGAACTGCTCGAGGCGGTCAAGTGCTGACGTTGACTAACGGTCAGAAGACTTGGAACCGTCACCGTCCAAACGAAATGTCGCGATGATCTACGCTTGACCACGGTCGACAAAACGGGAATCTTGAATTCCAGACAAAGGAAACTAAGCAACTGACTATACGTACGAAATTCTAGCAGATGAAAGGATCTACTGAGCACTGTGCAAAATTGGGCTCTGTTCATTAAGGAACTTATTTTCTCATCCTGAACGGTATCTGGTTGTCGTATCAAAACCCCATCCCTGTAGACCATACTCGCAACTATTTTTCGTCTACGGAAATTACAATTAGACCTAGATGGAACTAATTGTTTGATGCCTTCCATCAATTCGCAAATTTTCGTGTGCGTCAACAACTGCCTTTTATTTTATCTACTGCAATTACCTACTCAAACAGTTACGAGTAGCCAATTGCTCCACATGAGATATTGCGAGGAGCCCAGTGACTGCAGCGGAACACCGACAAACGGGCTCACTTTGGGGGGTTCATTAACTAACCATATCCAGTAGGGTTGTGTGATAACATACGTTAAAATAAGCCGTTGGATCAGACTGTATGAATACAATAGACAGAGGAAGCACATATAGACGTATATCAAGACTCAATACTCCAGATGCATAAATAGCTGGTACAATGCATTTTTATACCTCCACATCGTCGAATGCCGTTCTCTTTTTTGTTCGCAGGTCCTTTTCGATACTGGTTGAGAAACCGTTTGATTTCGTTTTTCCATTTCTTTAAACTTCTTACTGTGTGACCGTTAACCTGGGTATTTTAGCACATCATCCCGAGATATGTGGTGAGAATCTGATTCTAATATTATAAACACGCAGCGAACGGAAATGCTCAATTACACTGAATTAGAAATTAAGGTTTAATGCGGACATGAATGGCTCATCAAGACAGCGTAAATTCGCACGTACCGTTGTCCATCATGAATGTGATTAGATGGTAAGTCGCTTCCATTAGTCGTCGCTTCGCGGTTAATATAATCTCATCCAACACGGCATCTTGATCATTCTCAATCATCTTATCGTATTTAAATGTCGCATAACGTTCAGTACGAGCTATATTTCGCAATCCTCGGACACTGCTCGCAATCCGTATTGTATTTTGAGCCGTGTCATGGCACTGATACAGAAAATAGTGCACCAACCATCGATCTCCTTCGCTAGCTCGGAAGAAGTAAGCAATGGTCAAAATCGTTTGATAGATTCGATCAAAATTTCGTTCGTGTAGTGCGTTTTCCGCCTCCATCAAGTAGCCTACCAGAATCGGAAGCTGTTTCTTTCGATCTTTGAGTAGTGTCTGATTCCATACTGAAGACGTCGGCCCAGCTTTTTCACGTTGCTCAATTTGTATCCTGTTCAATTTGGTCAATTCCACGAATGTCGAATGATAACCAGTCTCCAGTAGTCGCAAGCACAAATTTTTATAAGGATCACTTCGATATCTGAATGGAACAGAAAGACATCATACAATTATAACTGTCATTATTATTAGTATTATTTTATCGAAACTAATGGTGTATATATCACTCTGTCCAAATTTAAGACCGTGTGCCAAATAAATCATGTCGCAATGACAGGAGGTCGAAATAAATGAGGGCAGAGTGAAAAACGACGAATGAAAGTAAAACAAAAAAACGAACACCAGATATTGTGTAGTTTCGACAAATTTTGATGGTATATTTTTTCTTGCTAATTTTCTAATAGATCGTTCAGTGGGTTTTGTTTCGCCAAACGAATGACGAAACTTGCAGCAAATTCTGGTATCTGGAGCCGATTCGCCATCCAAATTTAGTTCAATCCAAAAGGTCTGGGAATTTCTAGCTGTTTTCAGTATTACAAACTGACTATTCTAAAGCGCCTTTTATCATTTCTAATCAGATTATGACTGATAAATTAGCAAAACAGGAACTCAAACGATAGGTACAGAACATTTTGTATTCTAAAGTGTTACGAATTCATATTGTGTTCAATATTCCCCTACCGGTGCCTTAGCGGTATGGCTAAAATATTAAGGGTATTTTCATCTTTGACGCGTTCGCACGGTGTTGACATTTTTTTTTGGGATGCACTTTGCTAGTTCATCAGATGCACTTGACCCATAAGATAGTTAGGCACGTTCGTTAATTTACCATCAAAGATACCTAAGAAATTTGCATGTTAACTAGTTTGTCATCCCTGTTTAGGTGTTGTGGGTTTATTGATCGGGATAGGCTGACTTAATTGGCATTACTTTCCAGATTTGTTTTTCTCTAAACTTCCTCTAGTACCGCGAGAACCTACAAATCATGGATTGAATCGTTCTCACAGAAGAAGCTTATCCATATATAAATAAATTCCTGAACAAAGTGTTTTTTTGCATCAATACTGTGTTAATTATTTTTCGTTATTATCACATCATGCGCTTCGAGGCCAAAATGTTTGGATTCCCTCTAAGTCCGCCCTTGACGGTGTTAAAAGAAAACTCTCCAGGAGAAATTTCAGTGGACTGTCAGCAGCGTGCCTGAGAACTTGCTATGGACGCTCACATTTCTTGGATGATTAATAATATTCGCACACACTCTTTAATAGTCTTCTTCTACGATCTGATGAACAGCGCCTTAAATCGGCACTTTTCTATTGTCCAGAGCACAAACTAAAGAGACCGACATATTGCCTCCTCCGTGTATTCACGCAATGTGCAGATCTCTCTGAGCTACAGTAATGGATCGGCTGTGTGCCTACATCCTCATACCGACAGTGTAAATTCTTCATGCTCCTATTTACACTCATTGAACTTTGGTTGATGAGATAACCTTTTACTTGAACACAGAGCAAATCAAGAACCAGCCAACTCCTGTTAGGAGATGAGTTATCCCATGTATGCTATAGGACCAATTGATTGGTTATTATAAATCCATTCGGAGTACATGACGTCTCCTACTCACTTTTCATTGCTAGGTAGATGCAAATATACAAAACGAGTAAAGTCCTCGCAAAAAAATCCTGACTTTCCGTCTAGTGGAAGTAGCCATAAACATTACCAAATTGGCAACAGAGCAAATCCGTTTGATCTGACTCCGGTTTGGGTCAAGTGTGAATGAGTTTGCTGGAAGGAGCTACAGTGGTCCATCCACATTTACTACGGAATTTTGTTTGTAATTACCTTGAGTACAATGGGACTGTGTTTGCAATACATAAACCAAGCAATCTCGCTCGATGTTCATTTGGACATCATTTGTACAATTATGAACCTTACTATTTTAACAGCTTCGTTCTGGAATATTCATTCCCTTTGGAAAAGGATATCAACGAAGATGGCTAGGCTTTGACTCAGTTGAAGACCAGTAGACTAAAGCAATCAGTTTGGATAACGGATTGCATAACCCTCGGGGGGGTTTCCCCCGTTGTGAGCTGTTACAAATTTTGTTTGTATTCTGCCATTTTAAAAAGTAATTCAACTATAAAATTTACTTAAAGTTGATAGGGTCCGTCTCGGTAGATTTTTTGACAGTTATCCAAATCTACCGAATTTGCTGCGTTAGGTTACAGCTGAGTGGTGATGATGATGAGGAGGAGGAGGATGCGGATGATGATGATGATGATGATGATGACGATGATGATGATTACTAGTTTTATGTGGCTGTTAAGTAGCTCTCAGGTGTGTTTCGCGTGACATTCCTGCTACCTAGGCCCTGTAAACTAAAACGTTTGGATCAAGTGTGACACGAATCGGGATGTTCTACGTGAATGCAGAGTTTATTCGAACCTGGCCTGTTTGTTGAAATAGATGGGTTTCTTGCGTGAGTCAACAAATGTACAGTTTAACTATCAACCACTGGTTATACCAGCTTGAAAATACGAGTTGAACCAGACTGACGAGTTGAGTAAAGAACCAAATCTTTCCAGAACCAGTCAAACAGTCATCTTTGCTCGCTTAAAATCAGGTACTGTTGAGCTCGGTAACATCTCTGGCCGTGCACAAAACGTAACTGCCTAATAGCCTATCTGCTAATTTAATTAGGCTTTTCAAGATAAAGGGTTTTATCTGTTTAAACAATAAGAATTATTTAGAAAATACATCTCATTTTTCTTATTTTTTTTCTTATTCTCGTCAACAGCGACTTGTCATAAGTTGTTCATTGACACTTTCATAAATTGCAGTCTATGGGCCGTAGACAGACACGTCGTAGACGTGCTGGTTGAATATAACCATACAGATTTTGGTCAAGCTAATGATTACGTTGAGTGATATGATCACTACATTTCTGTTCTTCAAATCACACCCTCATCTTACTCCATTGTCGTCATTTTCAACTAAGTCTAACATACTGCCACACTCAAATGACTCTCAGACGCAATGAATTATTCCATACGATATTCATGAAGCGCAATGGGTTAAATTTATTTGAACCAGTTAAGTGTTTCAAAATGGAATATTCTGCGCAAATGGGATGTTTTGCGTACTCCCCTTCTAACAAGTGTGACCAGTGAAAAAATCATAACGCATACTGGCATATTTGGCATTTGACAAGCTGCCTCATGCATACTGTTAGTTGGTCGGGGCAGGCAAACATTTTCTGAGGTGAACTTGGAAGTGAGCGGTGACGTGAACAGTAGACCGACAAATGCGATAAAATTATACTGCTTACACGTCAATTACACAAATTCATAACTGACAGACTCATATAACAAAGAGAATGAAGTGAACTGTAGACGATGGTTCCCAAAAGCTAGAGACGGAATCACAGCCTGTCATAACAGACGGTGCTATGCGACTACCCTACCCAGGTTTACGTACACACATATGTGTGCACACACGTTCTGCAATAGCTTAAACGTTCCCTGTGTTCCGAATTCTGAATGTACAACAAGATACTGCCTCAAAATACCTTTATCATGTCTCCCGGTGAGATAGTTCAAGCGGTCCACAACTTTAGCAAACGTACGCGCGTGGGCTCAATCATATCTGTCCAAAATGGACAAACTTGCTTTTGATTTGGCTTTACTACCTTACAAACGGGGAGAGATTTGTTCCAGAGCCCAACCGACTGTGTATATATTCCTATTTGTAGATTCGTTCTACCAACAGTCAAAACTCAACGAACCCCGTTAGCCATAGAATTTCAACAAATTTTTTTCCGTCTTGGTAACAATTATTTATAAAATGTCTTATTACGATAGATAGGCGAAAAAATGCTTGACGAATTTTTGGGACGTAAGCTTTTGTTATCGGTGCTACTTCTTATGTATAATAACTGTCGGAAATCTTGCTTTTGATCTATTGAAATAAGGTACCAGTGCTATCAATGAATACTCCATGTTTCCGAAATAAATTAGTTATGATGGAACAAATTTGATATCGCTGGTCATTTTCTTTTTGTGAACGATTCGCGATTCTGAAACAATGTTGAGAAGGCGTGGACGTAAAATTGGAAGCAGTAATTCAGTAAATTTTTAACTCCTCCACCAGCTGAGAAAGCATTCTTGGAGTAATTTTCAGCACACGCAAATTGGATTGATGTTACCGACTACTGCAGTTTGTTTGACAATAAATTGTACCTATGAAAATAGTTGATTTTGTATTTCACCGAGGCTAACCTCCCGGACTTTGTGTTGGAGCGATATTGTCTCAATGGCACTATGCAGTGATCTGCGAAATGGAATTAAGGTTATTTAATCAAGAAAATTCGAATACAAAACCGGTAGTCGATGTATTTTACCAAGCGAATCTTATAAGCACTGCACAGCAGAGCTTTGTACTGTCCAGCATTTTATGGTCATCATTAGAAATATAGTTTACCAAATATAGAACCAGACCAGAATGTTCCATTGTCCCTAATGTCTTTATCAATCTAGGACGTAAGAAATATTGCTAGTATGAAAAACATTACGGTCACTATTCCTTACAGATTATTTAACGTTCGACGGGAATGATAGCTAATAGCCTTGTCCATTTTTCATTTTCGTACCATCAATGAAGATGATGGAAAAGAGTTTGGGAACAGCTGGTCTCGTAAATTAAGTTAGACATACATTTTCACCTGAATTCTCTTTTAATTATCTGCCCATCACCCTTACAGTACATTTTAAGAAGATCTGTGTACTTTCAATGTAACACCCGCCAATGTTTGTCTGCACCATAATTTTGGTTCCGAAATCGAGCAATTATCTGTCAGCTTAGTCAGTCGTTATTAGATTCATCGATTTGTTTTGTTTATTAAACACGTAACATCCATAACCAAAAATTAGAGCAAAGACCGTTTCTTACAATGACCAAAACTGTTCTCAATTGAGGTGCAGTTATTGCGCATGCATTTTCTAAGAAAAGATGTCGTGAATGCACACGATATCCTGCTGTGACGTAAACAAATTAATGGGGGACACTGAGTCAGATAGAAGAGGCAAAGAGTAGTTGAGAAGCGCCGACATGTTATTATAGAGACCGTTTATTGTCTACAGACAAGCAGTCAAATCATCACTTTCGAGGTAGTCAGTCTAGCAGATAAACAAACGGTTGTCTGTCTTTCAAAGTATTTTAGGAATAAGATGACTTCAAGTGTGGATCACGTTCACTCGCATGCATTTCTTATGAGATGAGGCTATTGGCTGACATAAAAATTTCAAATCCACGTTGTATTGATACGATCAGTCATATGAAAAGAGTGCGGAACGCATCTGGCGGACAGCGAAGTCCAACAAGCTCATCATCGGAGCTAAAAGCCTGAATTGTTGTAAGCCCTGAAGCAAGGTGGGGAACAAACCAATCTCCTTAACTCTGTGGTAAAGAAAAATCGGTCCAGTTTATGCAAGATGTTTAGAGCCGAATGGAGGTAGCGTTAGGAGTGAAGATCAAATAAAAAATATATCCGGTAGACGAACAGCAATTGACCAGGGAGGAACTATCCTGTGTGCGCCTATATAAGCCATTTGACTGCAACAGATAAATGAAACAGTCGTTTTAATGGGACAGACGCTGTCTGATCACCCTTGCTTGGTTAAGTGGAGTGGTGGTAGGCAGGAATTATGAAGGCTAAAAGAAGACGCCACATAGCAGTCGTAATGGTCAGACCACTAATGTATTATATTATATGATATGATATTATATCATATTATATGCATAGTTTGCACTATCAGAAGCTTTCGTAAAAGCCTAGATGCAGTCAAGAATGCTTTGTGTCAAAAGCTGCTGGACCCCTTAAGCACAGCGAGGCAGGAAGACATCGTGGTTTTGACAGGAGACACAAATTCCAGAGTAGAGCGGCTGACTTCAAAAGAAACGCATCTAGATGATTTGTTTGGTCTCGTTTTCTGCAGCTCTGAAAACAAAGAACGGTTGTTGGCGTTGTGCTAAGACCATCAACTGTTCCTTGCTAGTAAGAGCTTTAGACGTTCCGATCGCCGGAATGCCGCCTGACGTCCGCCCTCCTCCAGTCAGCGGTGTAAATAAATCAATCACATGGCCACTGGCTACAAATGGCAGGACCGTCTACAAGACTGCCGGTCGTACTGGAACACTCTCACTGACGCCGACCATGCACCGGTACGTATTACGCTGTCCATGTTTTCTGGTCGTGGCTTCAAATGCATGGTACAACGTCGGTTACATTGCGACCAGCTACCTGATCTGATTCGTTGATCAGTCTTTTGCAGGGCACTGGCTGAAAAGCGAGGATTGCTGCCACCTCGAAACATCAGTGAACATTGATCGCCTTTCAAGAATGCTTTTCATTCTTCTGGCTCAGTTACTTCTGGCCTGAGGCATCACGTTGTGACGCCTTGGATTTCGGCTCATTCTCCAAGTATTCTTGACTCACGTTAGTCCATCCCAGCTGGTAGCGAGTGCGATGAAGCATGGCGAGCAACGATACGTGAATTTAGTGCAAGGTTTCACAGGGATAGCGAGATCAGGAAATGGAACGTATTGCTCCCAAGGAGAATTCGATTATTTTGCTGAATAGTTTGACCCTTTTCTACAGTCCAAAACTATCATGCCGTATTTTTGCCTAGCTTATCAATTGAAGTTTTTAGTGCAATGTCGCGGCGGCTTTGCTTATGTTCGAGTAGGAGAGTGTACATAAAGGTTCTTTGTTTCTTGCCATTACAGCTAGTTTCTAAGATTTTTCTCGAGTTAAATACTTAGGTTAACCCCGACCAGGCTGAAAACCCTATAAAATTCTCTCATGTTCACATATTTTGGGCATTACGTAATTGAAATAGGATGACTCCCGTGATAAGTTTTGATTTAGTAATTCCCAAATTAATCTCTTCTTGAACTTTATTTAAGGATCCGCAATCCATCAGTCGACACAATTCCTGATTCACAACAGTCCGTTGAAATCTATTTTCTTGCCCACAATGATTACGGAGGTCTTATTAACTGCGATGTTAACATCTTTCGAGAAAAAACGATAAAGCTACTCTGACCCAGCCGCCCTACGCCTTCCCAGAATATTTTATCAATCTGATCACCATAATTTTGAATAGTTTGCTGGTATTGATCTGCACTGGTTTACTTTCATGTGTGACTAAGAGTTCTACCTCGGCCGTGGACCAGTTGTACTTCTCCGAACTTCGTAACTGGCGCTGCTGAGCCTAATTCCGTGCGCCACCGGATTGCTTAGACATCAGGGCTATTCCACCTTCGTAGGTGACCATTTCTAATCAGTCGGTAAAGGCGATCACCATTTTCGATAATTGTAATCCTTTCTAAAATCCTTGTTCATCGCTGCTCCCAGTCATTTCTCAGGCTTTGGTCAGCTGACGCCTCAAGGGTTCGTGCATTCAGTGGATGGGTCTGCGAGCACCCGACACGGCAACTAAAGCTGACGATACCCATTATTCCGGAGGTTAACATGGACAGGAGCTTTTTGTGACGATTTATTTTGAGTGTGGCGCTTACTGCATCTGCTTTTATTAATTAGTCGGCCTTTACAGACTTTTTATGCCAACAATCTTGCTATGATCTCTGAATGGCACTGGAGTGAGCTATCAACGCTGTATATCTCCGGTGGTTTAGTTTTATCATTAACTGTCACCTGAATTATTGCTAAATTTAGACAGCCAAACGGTCCTCAGTAATACCCGTTTAATCATTAAATAGTTCTCCGCGTCTTCAAGAAGTGATCCGTTTTGAAAGGTAGTAAGTAAAATTAAGAGACAATTAATGGACGATGAGATTCACATTAAATTTAATAGCATCCTACATACGATGATTTTCACGCATCAAAATGTTGTGCAAAAAATTTCCAATCAAGAAAAAATAATGAAACCTGCTGAATTTAAGCGGCGCTAATTTAGAGGCGCACAATGAACTCCCTATAAATAACCGATGTAAAAATAAAGCAGCTCTTAAAAGTTTTCACACTATAAATCTTTGGTGTTTTACAGTGCAGCGAAAACTGATTGCCGTTATTTTCAGCTTTACTTAATTTCTTCAGTACCGTTCTTGTTTTGGCAATCACGAGAGTTGTCTTACTTAACGACGACTCATTTGCATGCACGGGATTAAATCCTCGACCGCTTTGTTTCATCATTTGTTCATTTTTCTCTAATTCTTTCATAAAGCCATTAAAAGTTTCTCAATGAAAGTATTATTTGCCATTTTTTGAAGCTCTTAGGAAGGTAAAATTCTTGTCCTTTTTCCCGTTCCCTAGATCAGCGCCCCAGAACAGTTAGTGTTACTTTGTCGGAAGTATGTTCAGTACCATAAGAGAGTGGAAACTGCAATGGTTTTACTTGAACATCGGTGCATATATTTTTGGATTATCGCAACTATCTACCTAATACACAATTTTTGCTTTTTAGTTGACACAAAAAAATCAATTCACGAGTACGGCTGCAATATTGTTCATCTAATAATGGACGTTTTGCATGATCGTCTACCTAGATATGCAGCTCATGCAGCGCATAGCTGAAGGGTTATCTGAAACGAAAATTGAAGTCTTTTTCAGTTTTGAATTGCGTTATCAAAGTATTTACAAAAGAATGCTTAATGAAGATTCAGACTTTAGTAAAGGGGCCATCTTGACAGTTGCCGTGGCTGAAACTGGGAAATACTTAAATATGAGCCCGGGTCATTGATTTCTCGAGTGAACCCTTGCTTGTCTTACAGAAAGTTACTGAGAATGTTAGCCATGGTCTAGTCTCCTGTCACTCGGGAGTCTCTAAAAAGAAACCAATCAGTGCAGTGGCAATAGTTTCTGTGATACTGTGTCTTCCTTCTTAAGCTAAAAATGGAAGTCAAGTATTGATCCGTAGCCGCTTTTCATCCGCTGTTCTCATTTTCCTTTTCAACCAGCTTGCGAGTGTGTGGCGCCGCGTTATTTCTTTAGATTTATTCTTTACTTGCCTTTAACGAATCCGATTCAATGTCGGTATCTTTAGTCTACTAAACATTCCTCTTGCGGACTAATCGCACGTTAGAAACTGTGTGGTCCTTGATATTTTTATGACTAAAGAAAACTAGAGACAGGTTCTTTGACCTGGTTAAATAATGTAGCCATCTTGCGTGATAGATCTTATACTGGGGCCAGCTTTGCTAAGTGCGTCAGCGAAGATGGTTTGAATCAGGGGACTTACGCATTGTTTATGTGTGCTTTATACGCAGTAAAATACTAATGGTGGTTTGATTATGGAGTAACCTCACCCAGCCAGCAAGTTACTGGCATTATACAGAAAATGGATAGAAACTAGTTAGATGACTATGGTTTGACTGTTGATTTCTCCGGTAAGCATAAAAGCTGACTCATGCTGTGCTGAATTACTAATTGAGCTGAATGGGAAGAGAAGCAAACATATTAGGGACCAATAAATATGACCAATAACAAAAATGACCTAAAAGCCGAAATTTCAAAATATGGTTATTTTCTTTCAAATTTGGCACGCGACTCATCATAAGCAAAATATCAAAGCGGCCTCCAAAATTGTAACCATTCAGCCCCAAGTCATCTCCCATCAAGGACGGCAAACAGTCACCAACGTCGGCGAAGTGAAAAATTTCGGGTATGATTTCGGGAAGAATTTTGGTTTCAAATGAAGTCGACCTGAGAATTATTTAGTCCCAGGACCGATTGAGGCAAAACGAAAATTACTCCTAGGATAGTGCTGCATAAGCCGGTGGAAGACTGTTAAATTTATCACGAAAGAATACGGAAAACCGAACAGAGCAATAAGTGGATATTTGAAGGGACGTTTTTTGCAGCTGTGCTAATATATTATCTAATAAACATGAAATTTCATGCCTTACGATAAACTACCAACAGGTCAGTTAGGTTTTGTTGAGAGTTTTATTACGTAATGAAGATTTATTGATAGCTTTCCAGAAATTCCAGGAAACCCGATTTATTTATTTTATTTCATGACAAGTTTTTACTTACGCATTTACATCCCACTGACTGAGTTCCTTGACGGGCATTTCCTTCGTATCTAGTGTGGGGAAGCATCTTTTTGCATTTCCAACTATTGGTTCCAACTTTCTCCTAGGTAGACTTTTGATCATTCTCTAAGGATTATTTTCACTTTCCGAACTAAAGATTATAAGTTTAAATCATAGTCTACTTCACCTTTTTGGGAATGAAATATGCCGACGGCGGTACAGTGCTCTTCTATGAGGTTCATCCACGTCACAGTCTGCAATGGACAATGAAAAAGAAAAACATTTGTGACCTAAACCCCGTTGAGCAATTCAGCCGTCATCAACGATTCAACAGACGGTATGCTTACTCACAATTCGCCAGTTGAAAGAGACATTTTTGTAATTCCGCCGTCAAGTGTTATGGCAAACATTTTCATTCGAACGATTAAAACACATTTGTTCCATTTAGACTACGGGATTATACAACGAAGTTCCTGATCGTCTAAGTTTTCAATATCGAATTTTGTACGTGACTCCGACTCT
>LUCM01000522.1:47286-64018 GCA_008360955.1 Fasciolopsis buskii | reverse complement strand
TGGTGTTGTATTGGCGGCCCCAGCATTTCACTCATCATCGGGTGTTCGGCACTTCCGTTTGATGCGTGACATTCTCTTTCTCTTCGCTATGCACCTCAGGTGGTCTCGGTAGCCACGTAAGTCCCTAACTCTCACGAAAGCCCCCTGTTTCCACCTCCTAGTTCCCGTGATCCTGCTCCTAGACCATGGCAGTAGCCCCTTTCGTCTGATTCTGTGGAGTGGTTCAACCAAGTATGTTATTGCTAAAAGGCTGCTGTTAATTGCCTTCCACTGACGATCCACGTAGTTTCTGCCGCATTCTACTTCTCAACAAGCCGGCAGACCCGGGTAACTCAGTTCACTTCGATCCATACCTGGGATGTTCCTCAAGTTTTTCGCATGTTACCAGCCCCCGCAGGCTCAGTCGCATGCGGATAATGGCTTGGTTGCTCCTACCTTTTGGGTATTCCAACTAAAGGCTTCCTATATCCTTCGGTGTTATTAATAACACCAAGTCAAGGGCTGAAGATACCTCGCCTAACCTCCATCGAGTCGCTCGTGTAACGTGTTCATCCACCCCATTAACGTACATGAACTGCAGGAATCGGGGTCTGAAAGTGCCCTTCTTGGCTCTCTTGCAAACCCAGTCAATCGCCCACAATGCCACGTTTCCATGCATATCCTGTAACCGCGCGATATAGAATCCTGGCAATACACTCAGTGCATCCTTAGCCTTGATATTGCTTATGGCAGGATCATCCAGCTCTATAGTAATCTCACTTCTGGTGGTCGTTTTTATTCTATCGGCTGACGCCCAAAACCTGTCCTTGTGCCTTAGATTAGCAACCTCCAACAGTGTTGGCCGTGAGCCCTGGCATTTCACGTCACTGACTTCCTGCCATCTTCCCAGGCGAAGAACCCTTATGATAGCTACATTCTCCGGTATTTCCACCGTTCGTAGCAGATTTAGCGCTTAGTGCCTTACCAATCTTTCCCTCTGCCTCGCCTCCTTCATAAAAGCCTCCGGATCCCATGGACGGCAAAACTACGATTCATGCGCAATACATTACTGCGCTCATTTCCGAGTATCTCATGTCCAGTTTGGTGACCATTTCCGATCCTCTGGTTTCTATGTTTGTACGCCTGCTCCCTCTCCCCCTAAGCTTCTTTTCTGGTTCTTGTTTTACTCCTGGTTTGCTTTTACCTTTTGCCTCAGTTCCTCCATGAGATAATAGTTCCTCCTCACCGGCATCACCGCGGAAGCTCTCCCAGGATTCTTTTGTTACCGGCCTTATCCTGTCAACGCAAACTTTGCTAGTAGGTACTTGCTTTAGTGCCGGTTCCACAACCTTTTTTCCCTTGTCAAGCGAAAGATCACCTTTACCTTCTGCACATTTTAGTAAACCAGTGGAGCCATTGTCACCCAACTCTACGCTGCTCGTGTCATCTAACCGCTGCATAATTTGCCGTTGGTTTTTCTGAGAGTTCCCCAGAGTGGCACTTCGTACGAGCTTTTTGCAAGCTGGGAAAATCCAGCTTACCTTGTCGCACTGAAGGTACAGCTCATAAGTGTCCTCCCTCATGCCCCCATATGCACATAACCACCATTTATAACACATCGCTGGATCTATGTTGCCACCCTGTCTTTGAGAGAACCTGGCCCACGTTCCGTAAGCACTGTTGGTAGGGTTTGAAGTTGCCCTATTAGCTACAGCCACGTCTTTGTCTTGGGGAACAGTCACCATATCCACTTAGGTGACCACGCTGTGATTTCCCCGATGTCTTCCTCCTGATCGATACATACCTCTTTGGCAACTACTTCCAAGGATTGCGTTCGAGTGGTTTCAATCCCAAGCTATTTCCAATGAAACAAATGACTTGCTGTTTCGTGAATTGCAAAATTTCAGACGGAGATGGGAAAACAGTTGTTACCGTTTCCAGTGCATTTGCTAGGACTTTGACCATTTGTTTTAATGCATCGTTGGGGCCATAAGTTGGACATCTGTGCCCGTGTTTCATAACGTTTTCCTTCTTCTGCATTTTCTGATGATGATAGAAGACATTAAGAAGGCATGAATGCAGGACTATTTCTGGCCTACCACTAGGATTTGTTCGTCATTTTTCGTCCCACTGATGGTCAGTTAGCTGCCATTTCAGTGCCCCACAATGTGTGCGGTGATCCCAATTGTTAGCGTTACAAGCGACCGCTCATTTGTGAGGTACTGGTAGCATAGGCTTTGTTTAATACGCAGTTATCACTAAAACATTTGCCATAACAAACTCACCGTAAAAGTGCCTTTTTATACATTGGTTTATTTGTCCTTCAGTCTATGGGTTTTACAGTTATTTCTCGGTGATCTTCCGCAAGAGCAAAGTTGACATATTGTATTGATTTTTGCTTCGATAAACTGGTGCGTATCGATGAGGGACACTATATCTACGCCTTGTAGTTACGAAACGTACTACGTCTGCGTATTTACATGCGAACTGACCCAAACAATCTCGCTATTTTTAAAGGATGAGGTAAACAATTATAAGCACCGCAGATATAATGATCTACCTCAAGTTAATCATTATCATTGCCGTAAGATATCTTATATTGCTTCTAATTGGCTGGCTGCTTAAATAGCTATGATTTGACTGCTGAAATAACAACGACATCGTAGGATGGGGATATATATACTTACATACAGTGAAGATTCCGTGTGGAAACAACGACATGGGTGTGCAGCAAACGTGGTGAGCTCGGTCTACACGTCCTTCATTTTTGCCTAAACCCTAGAGCACGTTATTCTTGTTCGCGTGCTGCGGTTATAGAGGAGACCGCTGCAAATGCACCGAGTATTTTGATCTCTGCTCTCAATGTGGATGAAAGCAGATCATCGGCAACAGCGTTCCTCATGGTGACCTGTCATTCCCGTTTTGTAGTCAGCTGGGATAGTCACTGCAGCAGTGAGAGGTCAGCTAAATTTTTGTCCCCGATCCTAAAAATTTGCTCACTTTTTCTGATTTTCCCATTGTGACCAAATTGCTACTTAGCAATATTTTGGTATGCCGCCAAAGATTTGACTGACTTTTCCGACTATGTCACTGCCTCAAATTAAACGCCGCTGTTATGTATCGTCAACCTAACCTTTTTTGTCAACTATTTTGCGAGTAGCCATACCAAGCTGTCTGTCTCTTTAGTTTTCCAGCTGCCCATTTCCGCGCTTATCTGCATTATTTTATCGATTAAAAATAACGCGACACTAAGACTGTTCGGTATTTTTGTCTTCTCTTCGCACATCTGTAATTGTCGACCATTCCTCCCAGATGCCGTCGGAGCTTTCATAGTTTTTAACTTTTATTACTCACGTAATACGTCATAAACGTAGACAATGCAGATGTACCTTTATGTCCACCAAAAAACTACCAGACCTTTATTCTGTTAAGCATTAGATTTTCACCACATTCCGTTTTAAATCGATCCTCGATATCCTGGAAAACCACTGACGGCTATCATACTATGTCTAGGCTAGGCTGCCCTATTCCGTAACGGATGTAAACTCCAGACTTATCAAAACTTTCCTGCTTCTTTACTTCTTTTCTTTCCTTACAAGATCTCAAATAATTCCTCCCTAACTCCCTCTTGATAACACTTATTTTTGTCGTCCTTAATTTTATGCGCTATGCTTTAATCTTCCGTTGTTAGGTCCGTGCGGTTTTTGGCTTGGAATTCTTTGCTTACACTTCATTTATGTACGTGTTACATAGGGTAAGGCCGTTGACTTTGTTGCGGTCCAGTTTTGCTTTGTCGTCCACTTTGGATTATCGTAGATGTTTAGCTCTTTCACGTTGAGTCTTGGCTGTGACGCTGAGGAAGGTGTTTGGTGGGCCTGATCAGGCGTGCAGTGGCCCTTGTACTTCCATGAACCACAGAAAGTTTGCCTTCAGTTTATTTTCCTTCAGCGAGCATTTATTCGTAACGGATTTCTGTCGCCTTTGGCCACTTTTGGATGGGCGACAGCTAAGGTCAATGACAAAGTTATGACCGCTGTGCACCTAAATTTTACCGCAGCAATATTGCCGCGGAATGTTTGAGCCAACCTTATTCTTACTTTAGCTTTGCAGCAACTTCAACTGCGCGTTGCCATGAGGTTTCCAAAAGCCATCCAGAACATGCAAAATTTATTGTTGAGCACCTCTGGTAGTAAACTGCTGATCAACGCCACTCGGGCTGAGACTCACGCATTTAGCCATTACGTTTATTTGCCATTGCCAGTTACATGAATTGCAAATGCACGGAGCAGCAACATGGACAAAACTGGCCAAGTAATTTTGCAGGGTATTTGGACAATTCGTAAGTCCCTGGGAAATTTTGTTCTCCTTAGGACTCCACTGCTAATGGGTCTTGTAGCAATGGGTCTAAATCCAAGGCCGGCATTTACATGATTGACCTGCAGGTGCGCCAGCTTAAAGCAAGGCTATGACAAAATTAAAGACGTTGCAGGAAAAACAAATGACCGAGTTGTTAGCCGTTGTTTATAAGCTTAAAATGTCGAAGTCGGCGGACAATTTACGAGATAGCCTGTCTGTCTTCCGCATGCAATAACGGAGAATTGCAGTACATCACAGGGCATTCCGATTAGAATGATAGAGAAACTGAATGCCCTGGCTTGGTCTTGATGATGAGGATGGTCAGCGTGGGCAGTAATGACGCGTTACGGAGGTCTGATATACCCAAAGTCTAGTTGGATGTGTACATTCCTGGAGTTTAGCTGCTCTTGTTTTGGAGCATCTGAACGCGTAGTAAAATGTAATAGGACAATTTCAAACATATCTGGAGCAGAATACTTGGGAAGAGGCCCAAAAAATGGTCTATGCTTCGTATATCTAAGAGCTAGTCTTGTGCAGGAGATAGTCGTAATAAAACTAGGTGTGACGTAGTGGGCTATGAGGACTGCCATCAACGATCACTAAACATAGCTGCCTTGGGACCCATCAGAGAGCCGAAGCCACCGACAAATGGCAATGCACGACCGCTTAATTCCAGAGTTATTACCTGTCACTGGGCACAGCCCCTTCAAGTTGGGATCCGCAGGCCGATATGTGATAGGGTTGGGACTGTTGAATAAACGGTCTGACACGACCCTCAAGGGATCGGATGCGCCAGTCCGTTTCCGTCTAGCGCATCGATGTCAGCCTTTCGCAATAAAAAACGGCCACTGATTGCAAAAGCCATCTCGTTGAGCAGGGAACTTTCCACGTCGTCAAGGGACGACGCAGATCCAATGAACGTTAACAGTGCCGATCATTATCAGGGAGCCGGAGATATTGGAGCCCTTCCGGGAATTATCCAAAAAGATAAACTGCCGATCACCTGATATTCCAGTCGAAGAAATCAAATGAGAGTTTCTGTATCTCATTGGACATGGTGTCCCAGAAACCCATTAGTTTCGGAAGCAAGGGCTGGATGGAGCGCATAAACCTTTGCATATGGGCGACCTAATGGGATGTGTGGTACGTCCGCCTAGCTGCGCCGCCTACGGTCGGTTAATTCCGTGTCAAAACAATACACGGAAAGTTCCGTCGAAAATGATTCTGCCACAGCGTTGCCCATACATCACTCAGTGCTTGACTTTTGGCCCCGATGCCGTTTGCCACATCACTGAAACTATAACCCAAGAAAGTCGGAGGAACTATGTATCGTCCTGGAATTCACTGCCAAGCACCTGAGTCAGTTATAAATTGATATGATTCACCAGGTTTCCAACACAAGCGCCAGCACAATAGTGATGCCACCGCTGCATCGGAGGAAAACAATCGCTGTTTCAGCCGACGTGAAACAAATGTTCTTGCAGGTTAAAGGGCTTCAGAGAGACAAAGGAGCGCTTTGATATATGTGGTGGCCATGGTGGCATTTGCTATTGAGGGCACATGAGCAACAAGTGACGGAACGCTCGCTCGGAGCTAGGTCCTTTAACCGTTGTGCCAACTATGCCGCCGAATAAACTGACGCTCATTTTGACGGAACTGTACCGGAGGCAATGAAGACCGGGTTCGAAGTTGCCGGTTGCTTGAAGGCTTTCGCCAACCATGTCGACGTGGCCACGTTTGCGAGTATTGCTAGTGCAATGATGCATCGGGAAAGATTCTAACTCGGTTAGTGGGCCTCCAGTTCGCCAAAGTTGTCAGCATTTGTAGACCGGAATGCCGGCGCTACTGTCGTCCCAATCCCATCTGCTGCGGCGGCGTCGCAGAGGGCACTGAAGGTATCATGCGACACGCCTAGTGCCGAGTCTTCCTTTACCTTCGAGCCATCAGATAAACGGATTGCCGGAGAGCGTATTTTCTTGAATGTGTTCTCCCTATCTGATCCACCAGGACTAGTCGCTGTTATCCTTCTCTAAGACCAACCGCTTCAAAGATTATGCAGATAAAACACTGAATATACCGAATGTTCCTGCTTGGAAAACCTGGGTCAGGTTTATAAGGATTCTTTGGATGATTAAATCACCGATAGGGGAATGACGTTATACCCCCAAATTTGATTTATTATGCAACGTTTCCGAGAAGGGGTACGATGCCCGGCATACTCATGACGAGAGCCTGTTAACAGGCAGCGTACGGTTATTCTATTATTTCCCCGGTTTAGCAAGACCTCTGCAAAACCAGTAACCAAATCTGGGCTAGAGCTCTCGACGACTGCACCCAGAGTCCTGGTTGGAGAAGTAGTGAAATGGTTTCTATTCAATAAGTTTAAAAACTTGTGGCGCTGGAGGGACTCAACCACCTTTCCTGGGTAAATATTTAATACAAGGTCGAGCTTTTGTACATTGGTGTTTAATCTGCTGGGTGCTATTAGCCAGTATGCCACAACGCCAGTGTGGGGACATCCAGTCAGAATACATCAATGACGTAGCATTCAGAAGGGCGTCAAGCAAGAGTCAATTCCGAATTTGGCTAGCTTGTCCGAATTCCTGCATCAATAAATGCCGCCAATCTATTCGTCAGTGCCTGTGGAAGTTGAAATTTACAGTCCGCGCTTAAAGTTGATTTCTCGCGCACAGGCCTGGCGCGATGCCTAGATTTGTCAGGACTAAAGAAATCTGCGGAATGA
The DNA here is from genome assembly GCA_008360955.1 of Fasciolopsis buskii. Lineage (NCBI taxonomy): Eukaryota > Metazoa > Platyhelminthes > Trematoda > Plagiorchiida > Fasciolidae > Fasciolopsis > Fasciolopsis buskii. The sequence continues at coordinate 56,940 of LUCM01000522.1, read as the reverse complement.
CTTATTAGCTTAATATACCATGAGCTCCTCCGTTTCTGCTGCTCCACAACCAACACCAACACTGTCGGCAGAACGGATGTGGTGCTCGCTCAGCCACTATCTTCAAACATTCATTTCCGCCTCCTCTTCATTGTTTCGCCTTAGGCGGACGGATATTACTCAGCACCATCACCTTTATTTTGATGAAATTAAACAAATCTCCTTGGCCAAAACAATGTCCAATCTTCGAATTTTTTCGTTCCAACCTTCATCGAAATTTCCCTGTCGTTCTTCGACACTTCTGTTCTGAACGGTAGCAAGCTTTATCATAAATAGTTTTATTCCGTTCCCAACAGATTTCATTGCCGTGCACCGTGTTCCCCGTCGTTTCTGGGTTTCCGGCGGATTAATCTCTCAGATTTCACCATAAGAACCATGATTTATCCAAAAGTGGGCGTAATCAGTCCCTGAGAATCACTGTCCCTCCTGCGCCCTAAAGGAATTATGTTAATAATTGACGGTTGCCCAAACTATTCGGTCATTTTAATTTTACTTGCGTTCTTGGGAAATTTACTGTCTTCATCGGACTGTCGAGCTGCCTACAGATATCCAACTCTGCGGATCTGCTAACAGATTCATCCACCACCATTGACGATTTTACGCTGCAGTGTCCATGCCTCTACTTTTATCAGATGAAACGTTAGGAACTTGAAAGGATGGCGGTAAATGTTAACCTTTCGTGACGCACGAAAATCCCTTGGCGGGTCACCAAGTGATTCTTAAAACGACTTCCATCCGTTCACGCTCCCAGTGATTCAAATGAGATTTCAGCGAAAAACTAACAACGGGGTGCATCAGTACAGAAGTGGTTGGAAAGAACGCCGGTTACGCGTATCTAAAGAGTGTCATGAACCGCAAAACTGATGGTGGACTTCCGGGGAAATTTCCTTCATCCTCCATATGCGGAACGTACTAATGATAAGGAATACCAATCCCCTTACTTTCCATTTTGAGCATCTACCACGGCTGGTGGCTTTCTGGTGCGCAGGTAGCAACAACTTCAGACCTCCGTGGCAGTTAAATTCAGCTTGGACGTTAACTGCCATCTGGTAATCTGCTGCCGGCTGTGACTTTCAGGGTTGATGGCAAGCAGTCGGTCAGCCACACCAACGGGCGCTGCCGTGGATTCAAATTACTAGTGAACCATATTGTATTGGTCACCTCTTGCTCTCTCCCAGATTTCCTTTTTTCTAATCTGCACAAAAGAGGTTCGCATAAAAAATTTTATTGGAATCTGATGCAACCAGCCCTTCTGCATTTATCTCACCATCTTTCTCCTAAATATTGAGACCCATCGTCCCTAATGAAGTTTGACTGCGTTCTCTCAATTTGGAAACAGACTGTTTCTTCTGTTAGCAGCTTTTTATAAGAATATATTCGACAGTCTCAGTTGTGTCCGGTTCTCCACAAACTAGCCGACGGATTCCGATTCTTTCTATAACTCCACCTCCGACACTGCAGCCAACTGAAACTTACAAATACAAAATTGCTCTCAACAAAGAGCGCTTTCTATCCAGTTCCATGGTCCAGTTGATCACAGACAACCTTCTTCTTCGTTTGGCTTGTCGTGCTTTGAGTGTTCGCTGAATAAACTGTTTACCAGAATATAGATTTTGCAGAAACTGCCCGTAAGCTTCTCTTTCCTTGTTTTGTTGATTATTTTCTCGCCAGGAATTGTTTTATGTCATATCCAATCCGCTTTTTATATTCATCATTCAGAGATCTCGCCACATGAAGAGACCTGCTAATGGCGTTGGTGACCCAGCCGGATCGGCTGCGTGCATATGACGGCTAATGGCAAACGCACCAAAGCTGTTTAAAGGATACCGACGGGAAGTCCTCATCGACTCAAACGCTGCGCGCAAACAGTCCCTAACATGTGACTCATCAGCAAAATATGATACAACGTGTATTATTCGTTGCTTCATCGATCCTGCGCCCAATGGGTGTGAACATTTTTTCTTTATTTGTCATATTCGTCCCGCGTCTTGATCCTAGGCACTGTGAGCGTCTTGGCACTGTAAGACAGATAGAGTTGTAATACAATTTTTAGTATCGTCATCGATGGAGTATTGAGGGTTCGTAACTCATCACTGGGGAAATCAACTCAGACAAGAGTAACGGAGATATGAGTGCTGCAGGAAGAGGCAAAGTGCTTATGTAAGAAACCCTGATTACCGAAGCTATGTCCGATGATCGTTCACGACGTGATGCTTCGGAGGTCCATTGGCCCACAACTATTACCTGGCGAGCTACTGGAATCGGATGATCATGCCCAATCGTTACCCGGTAACAGTCCCGAGAATTTCCAGGTGTCACAGTAAGGATGGTCATATGGGCACTTCACACAAAGGATAATCGGAAGCTGCCTTTTGTCAACGGAAGTATAGTGGCACTATTACTCACCTTCTCATGGTCACCAAGGTTTGGTCTGCGGGCGAACGATCCGATCAATTCGAAGAGTCCTGGTAATGTTGACAAAAGATCAGGTGGTAACTGATGAAGTCGCAGGCTGCTGTCTGGTAGGCACCAATCAGGCCCCGAACAACAGTCTGCCAGTGCGATTGTTCTATGATAAAACGACCACCTGACTTAGGGACAGCCATGGGCTGAATGTGTGTAGTGGCACTGGAAAAAACTGTTGGAAGTAGGTGAACCATGCAGTCAAAGCCTTCTGGCGTCGGAGGTTGCAAGAATGCCAGATATTCACAAGGTTTAGTCAAAAAATGGTACGAGAAGGAAATTTCGTGACGTGTGACGTGGTCTTGGTGATCACGAAAGCAGCAGACCGAGGCCAGTGGCCCATGAGAGTGGTAAAAGATTGCCAGGTTGGTACAGTTATTCGGTTCAAACAGTTTTTGTTATCGCGGCTAAAGGCATTCTGTATGAAGACAGGAGTAAATTTTGTTTACCGGAGGGAGCCGGCCAATCTCTGAGGTTCTAAGATAGGAACTACTCATTCGTACCACTCGATTTTCCCGTACACCCCAGGGGAATAGAGATAGTAGGCGGAGACCCAGCGAACTACGGTGCCTTGGGAGCGTAGGTAAGGAGACAGCTAATCTAGACCATCTGTTTATCGAAGGCACTTTGGCGGCTGGTACGAAATTCGAATAGGGAGTGAAAACGTGACTTCACTGTGTAAAAATTTCAGCAAAATCCGTTGGCTATAAGGGAAAAAGAGGGAAAACTACGTCATATTCAAGCAACAGCAAAAGTTAAATCATTGCTTATGCATTTCATTGCGTAATGGTGTGGAGCGGAAAACATGAAACTCGGTGCTTGAGTCAGAAAGCAAGCACTGGCCCGCAAAAAACAAGTAGACTTACATGCGATACAGTACTGACAAGGCAGTAACCGGAAACCGCCGAGGGAATTACACAAATAAACAGAATGATTGGCTCAATCTAACAGCAGTCACGACGACTGGGATGCTTAACGAGATAGCTCCAACCGTCACGAAAATCGAGAAGAGACAAATTATTGTGAATGGGGAAACCACATTCGGATGAAAATCTCAAGCAGGATTACTGGTCAGATGCATATAACGATGGGAAAGCGATAATGACCGGGAAGACATGTTAGGGACATGGAGAAATATGAGATAACACAAGATAAATCTAACTCTGAAAACGTGGGGAGAGAAAAACATTTGTTTCCCATTAAAAGAAATTGTAAAGAAATGTGTATGAAGGAAATGTGAGTGATCAATGCTTTTTTACTGCCGTTAACGAGTGGATCGATGATTATGGCCTATTACGGGTTTTCGGTTCGTTCTCTGATGCCCAAACGGACTGGTAGGCAGCAGCAGCCAAACGTGTTTCAGAGTAATGAAGGCGGTTTGCATTAGTCGGCAGCATCTAACAACACGTTGTCTTGCGCTCGCTGGTTTTGTATTAGGAAGCTGTGCTGTGAACGTGTAATAATTTATGGAAAGTTTGGGTTTGGCAGCGGCTCTATAGTTTCCTTGCACTCAGGTATAGGACAGCGAGAATTACTGTAGTTTACGGGCCATTAAGTATTTGACGGGCGCATGTGTAGGGTTTCAACAACGGGTATTCGAGCAAAACATAGAGAAATCGATGGTCCTTATCGCTTAAGTACAACAACCTTCAATCTCATTGGAAGATCTCTGCCGTTATCCTACGACACAAGCATAGTCTTCTTCATGATTCATCAAGTCGCCGTTGTGTTAACCATACTGTGATACCCTCAGGAATCTGTTGGGCATCTGGTTTATAAACACCCTTCGGGTTAATTACTGCTGCATAATAGCACTCGTAAATTCGGCATGGCTTTCCCTAGAATTGACCATGTAGTGGCTGTCAACAAGATTTGCTCAACTCAATCGCTAAGGCTCATGACAACAAGAAGACTCACTGTTATGTTTTCGCAAAACTGAAAGTTTGCTCGTGTTATTTACTCAGGACTTGTCGACAAGTTATGATCCTGTGGATTAAAGTGTCATTTTTTGAAGTGTTTCTCTCCTTATCTGCGAGACAAGCAAAAGTTGGTCTCCATCGATCACTGGCGACGCGGTCTCCGAGGTGCCGTTCCCATTTGTCCAGATTCTTCAAAGTGTTGGCTTTCTTTTCATTGGAACCGCGGATGAATACTCGAACTTTGCACTGAACCCCGGACGTCGTCGTCTAAGAGTATTATATCATTATGCTTTTTTCTGATCCATTGTTCAAATTGCACCAATGAAGTGATGGCGCGTAAATAAGTACCATTGGAATTTTTCAGATCTCGCAGTCATTGGCCAGTCATCAAGTCACAAACAGTGCTCTTCAATTTTCCAGTTAGCAAATCAAACCTAATCATAAGCATCTGCCGCACAAACCATGCTGTCACTAGCATACATTTTCTCTTCGCGTTCTTACCAGCGTGGATCCATATAAGTCAGCCCGCTTGTTGATTTTGTCTCGTTTTAACCTAAACGTGAGAAAATGAAACAAAACAGATGCAAACAATCTACTGATATTTCCACAAAATTGCTTGATTAGCCAGCTTCACATACATGAAGATGTGCGGATGAATTTCTGGCGCTTCCAAATGGTCACAATACCGTCGAACAAATAGCAAAATTTCCCATGTTTAGTTTATCACTCCACCCCATCTGACTCTAACAAAAGGAAAGCACTGGCAGGAAATTTTTTGTTTCACCTTTTTTGGGTAACTTCATATGCATCCGCTGGCAGCTGCTGCCGTGTACCCGCTGAGGCCAAAAATAATTATTGACTTTGAGTAATCGGGGTGATTGTTTTGCAACCCACTCTGTTGTTCATATTATCCCCGATTGTTTTATTTAAATTTATTCTGTCTCTCTTGCTGTTGAACTGCCGAATCCACAGCGATGATCATTGTGTTGTTAATTTGAATGCAGCGGAAGGCCCCCGCAATGCCCTGCTTTCAGCTTGATAATTCAACTTTTACATTAAACAGAGACCAAGGTGTTAAAGGGGGAGGTGCATGCCATTTTGTGCATGTCGACGGAAGAAATATGAATGATTGATGGTTGCATTCGGCAAATTATATCCTGTAAAAACCGAAGCCAACGGAACTGGAGAATATAAAGCACAGCATTTCTGTGCCCCGCTCAATATGAAATTCTGAATTCAAGATCCTACCTTACATAACTGCTAAGCTTCTTAGACAAGCTGACGCGCAGATTAGATAAAGGCATTTCAGTACGGCACTTGACCAGGGCATTCAGCTCATCCTGCTGAAGTTTCGGGACTTTGGAATGGGGGACATGTTACTGTAGTGTGTGGCGGAAGTTGTAAATGATAGGACAAGTCGAGGAGGCTGTTCGGACACGAGTATGGCCATTAGTGAAGTTTTACTGAGGTTGGCCTTTGGAACACCTGTGGGTTTGCCTTTCGTTACTGGCTTGGTTACGACAGTGCAGTCTCTCTCATCTTCGCGGATGACATGAACGTGTTTGGGTTCTGTGTGCCGAGTTCTGTAGTGGGGGATATCGTTTCAGTACTAAGCTCAGCAAAATCTTGGGATTTTCCACTCAAGCCAGAAAAAAGGAACACTGCAAATGATTGCAGACGGCGTTGCAACTGCACACGAGGATGGCTTTTCAAACAAATCAGAAAAAGACCTTAAAATTCAACTTACATCGAGTTTTACATGCGTTCATCAGTGTGTCGTGGCCTCCAGGAAAGCCAAATCTGAGCTTTTAGACTGAAGTCAAAGCTGCCAAGTCGAAAAACGGGGCCTTTAGTTCTTGTGTAACAGGCTTCCGTTGGGTCCTACTTAGAATGCTTCTTTCCAGTTTGCCTCTCGTTCTTCCAAAAAGATTAGGACATTTTGACGAAGGTGCAACGATTAACCGCAAGCATTTCTGAAGGTCAGACACATGATACGTATTAACACAGGTTAACTGAATTGGCAAGTTCCTACTGAAAAACCGAGGAGCTCAAAGGGGTCTTGTAAGTCCGATTGTCTTGACGTGGATCTTGTAGTTTGTTTGCTTGCCGCTGTGACCACTTTTGCGTCAGTCTTACTCGGCTCTGTGCGTTTTCAATGCTGACAAATCCGGCACTCTATTGGTACGGCAAGAGGACGGTCGGAAACAGTGGAAACTTTAATACATTTTAGCAGGAGCGTGTGAGCGGTGCGTGTGTGAGCAAAGCGCGGATGACCACTGCGCCGGGCAGTCAACGTTCAGTTGAAAAGTGATCCGGAGAAACAAATCTGCGTTCCGCTACAATCTAGTTTAGCTATTCAAGATATTTACACCGCTCCTCGCAGCTGGCCAATGACCACAGATGCAACGCAAACTATTGACGAAAGCTCCCATCCATCCTTTTCGCTGGTTGTCTATCCCCGCTAGGAAGCTGCTTTCGTGATCTGACGCTCCAGTACCTGGCCGCACGACCCTGAGACAGGCCAAACCACGCTAATGATCACATCGAGTGCCTCATCTCAGATGGACCATCACAATTGTCCAAACATTTGTTAACACTACTGAAATGTCGCGCAACCCTCCAACCTCCAAACCCGCACCGTCACAGAACACCATAATCTCCATTATCAAACAAGGACAACACAGGTCATTCATGGCAAGTGTATTCAGGGATTGATTGTAAATCTTACACGTACCCTTTTACTTCTCGCCACACATCACAATGAGCTCACAGTCGCATAAGTCCAGTGACCATTTTTATAAGTTCCATTGTCTCTGTCCATAATTCTTCATGTATTTTCGTTCCGTAAGTTGTTTTATGCAACCCTGAAGGTTTCCCGCTGTTTCATCATAAGCATTATTTTGACTATTGAATGTTAGTAATTGCCATTCCCCATCTACCTCATATGATATCCAGTGTGATTTTCCCTGATCTCCATCCCGTTATTACATCCATATTGCTCTTTATCTTAACCATATTGCCCTCCTAATTTTTGATGAACCCGGCCACTTAAAAACATCCACCATTTCGTCCCAGCCAAATTTTGCGCCCGCGAAACACACGTTTTTCAGTTTAAAAATGGATTGACTCGCAGTGCGCGACTCACAGTCATTCCCAGAAAGTTTCGGCGATGGATTATCTAGCTCTGAATTAAAACCCGAAAACTCGCATTTAGCCTATTGTATTGACGGTTATGTTTATGACAGCACAGACATTGCATCTTCGAGACTAAATTTCTGTTTTCCTTGTGTACAATGCGCCATCGTCGTGTAAATTTGATCTAACTTTGCTCATGACTCTCGAATTTCGAGAAATATACCCATTATTATTATTATTATTATATGATCAACATGTTTGCCAAGATCTTCTCCCTAAAAATCTTGACCGCGGAACCAGAGGAAATGGAAATAAACTGGTAAAATCACTCGGTTGGTAGCTAGACACACTTCTTCTGTAACAGAATGGTAAGTGCTTTTGAGTACACTCTATCAAGACTTGAAAGATCGCACTAAATCTTAAGTATTGTGAGGCAAGCTGGTATATCCACAACCAGGGGCTGTTACTTTTGGCATTTGAAACGTGAATACGATGATACTCTTGAAAGGGGGTGCCAGTTATTGTGCGTGCCCTCAGAAGAACTGTGGGCGCTGGATTGTCAGCTGAGGTCGCTTCTTGCCTGCGACAACTAAACTGTGCTGAATGTCGATGGTTGTGCGATTACGCATTTTAGGTTTTCCCTGCGCAGTTTTGCGTGTTCCGTGAACGGCCGTGTTCATCTGTTTGTGTGATTGTTCTTGCTGGTTGGTACACTTATTGCTCGTCGGCTGACGTTGATTTTCCCCTTTCCGTATTTTCAGGTCAGTCTAACAGCTGCTTCAGAGATTTCTTTCTTGATATAAGTGGTTTAAGTCCGTCTATTTTGCCCAAGGCAATAGTGTTTAGATAGGTTTACATCTCGAATACACACAAATTCGTTGCTTGTATTGGGTACCAGTGCAACTTATGTGTGAGTGAAGTTCTCGAATTTTGACCTTACTTCTCCCTTCTAAATATTGTCCTCAAGCCGGACAGGGTCATTCGTTCTCTAAAGTGGTTACGACCAGTAAATGGTTTAATATGGATTTGGTCCTCCTCTCTCGGACTTCTTCAGAATTCAGAGCCACTCGGTCTTCCCGAACGGTCAACTTTGGTTCCACCAGCAGCTGATGACGTGACTGAATGGCCCGGGAGTTCAACAATCCAGCGGGTCAACGCGTCACTTCCTCTCACTGTTTTTTTATCCTTGGTTTCTATGGCACAGTGTCCGTCAGCAGACCTGTGGGTATATACATGTATGTGATACATGGTATTTTATTCGTCCTTCCACAGATCTTGTACTGTTCGAACCGTAGCGAAGGAAACGGTAAAATGCGAAGTAGGAATCAAAATCCATACGTATTTGCGGCATTTACCGCGCATCAGCTCTTCCGGTTACCTAATTCACCGTTGATTGCCCGTCGCATTTCACGTTTTCCCTGTGGGCTGTTGCACTACCCGGTCGCCCAGTTCGTGGTAAGCTTTTTGTATTCGAGTACACATGGGGCTTTGCCAAATCAGGCGTGGCCCGCAAGCTAAAAGCGGTCCTTATCTTCCTGAAAACCTAGTTGGGTCATTGCAGCAAGACTATGGGCAATGGCCTTCTCCACTGGTGGATCACACCAGATCACACTATCATCAATAGATCCTTGTTGGTTTTTTTTTAGGAATAATGCTTTCTTTTTGGAAGCGCGCCAAGTTATTCACTCCGTTGTCGCTTGTCTGTCCCCACTTATTCACCAAGCTTGGACCAATCTTATGCACGGCTGAGTGCTGAAACGGTGGCCTTTGTTTTTCTTTATCCCATGGTCGTTTCCTATTTTCCGGCCCAGACTCAGTCCGTGAATACATGCACCAACCACCTTCATTTATTCGTGTTCACTTCCTATCTGGCCATAAATCAGAAGAAATTTGGAGAAGAGATATTTCAAATTCATGGACACTACCAAATGCTGCATTTAGCCATATCCCCTAAGGTCTCCGGCCGTCATCACGTTGAGGGATTTCATGAACCCCAAACCGGTAATCTAACTCGACTTACTAGAGACAGTCCACTAAGTACACTGTTACTATATATATATATATATATATATATATATATATATATATATATATATAT